>CAEFZP010002665.1:0-67500 GCA_903064625.1 Mallotus villosus
CCTGGCCCCCTGGCCCTCCCTGGTCCTCCCTGTCCTCCCTGGCCCTGCTGGTCCTCCCTGGTCCTCCCTGGCCCTGCCTGGTCCTCCCTGGTCCTCCCTGGCCCTCCTGGTCCTCACTGGTCCTCCCTGCCCTGGTCCTCCCTGGTCCTCCCTGGCCCTCCCTGCCCTGCCTGGTCCTCCCTGGTCCTCCCTGGCCCTCTGGCCTCCCTGGTCCTCCCTGGCCCTCCATGGCCCTCCCTGGTCCTCCCTGGTCCTCCCCTGGCCTCTTTCCCCACAACTGTGTCCTCATAACCCCCAGCAGGCCTGTGATTAGAGTGGTTCTGGTAAGGGGAGGGGGACACTGGTGTTGAGGCTGGAAATGTTCTGACCATAAACTACCTACAGTAAGCCTCTCAGTCAGGTCAGCGAACACCCTGACTGAGACGGGCCTTGTGACTCACCCTGGCCTTGGAAGGCACTGGGAATGTTGTTTTGTTGTTTTGTTGATAAAAATGTATTGTCATATGACGTAAACAGTCATTATGTGCGGCTAATAAACCAATAATGGCCCATTTGACTCTCATGAAGCACGGCAGCTGTGTTAAGTAACTACAAACGAGGCAGGCATTGTACATGACATGAGGGGCTTGTCAAAACCAAGCCGTCAAAAAGCGAAAGCTAGACATGATTCAGTCCACAGGGGGTGCGGCCAAGTCGTACCGCGCTCCGCGAGGGGATTGAACCCGGCTCTCAAGTATCAGCTGAACTTTTACAAACCAATTTGCAAACTAACAAGCAATGTACACAGCAGTGTCAATTACACCGTTTGGTGCCTGTGCGAGAGGTTTCAAACACAGAGGAGAGAGTCTGCGAACCCCGTCATGTGTCCACGGGAGAGACTAACATTTCGGAGGAAAACAAAGTTGTGGACTGCAGCTCGGGGAGAACGAGCACACTGACCCTCAGCAGAGAGCCCCGGGACACGGTGTTCCACAGAACACACACATGCCGTCTTCATTAGGCCGATACTGATGAGTTAAAGCAAGATCCAGTGTCTGGAGCCTTGTCTCTCTGTATGCTCTCTCTACTCTCACTCGCTCGATATCTCTTATCTCTCTCTCTCATCGCATCTCTCTCATCTCGCTGCTCGCTCTCTATCTCTCTCTCTCGCTCTCTCTCTCTCTCTCGTCTATCGCTCTTCTCTCTCTCATCTCTCTCTCTCTCTCACTCTCTCCCTTCCTCTTTCTCTCTCTCACCTACCCTCTCTCTCCTACTCTCTTTCTCTCTCTCTCTCTTTCTCCCTCTCTCTTTCCCTCGCTCCCTCTCTCTCGCTCCCTCTCTCTGGTCCCCTCTCTCCTCCAGGCCTAATCACTGTCTCCATGCTTGAGGAGTGAACACACCAGTCAGGTCAAGCCCCCCACGACAAAGACTAGACGTGTTCTGTATGCAAGAACAAGAGGGGGAGGAGGGAGGGAGGGAGGCAAAGGAGGGATGGTGGGGGAGAGACGGGGGGCCCATGCCAGACACAGTGATCAGGCCAGGACCGCCGAGAAATGCAGGGGAGGTTTCCTGGCCGGATCCTGTGCTGGGAACACGGTATCCCATATCCCCCCTCCCGTCCCCAGACCCCCCCCCATCCCCAGTCCCCCCCCATCCCCAGAGCCCTGGAGAAACACAGCCCTGGAGACTGGGCCAGGGCAGGAGTCACTCACACTGTGTTCCTTTACCCACATACCTGTACTCTGCTCTGCTGGCCCCACTCCTCCTTCTCTCTCTCTCACTGTCTCTCTCTCTCCCCCTCTCTCTCTCTCTCTCGCTTCCTTTCTTTCTCTCCATCTCTCTGCCTCTCGCCTCGATCTCTTTTCTCTTTCTATCTGCCTCGTTCCTGTCTCTGTCTCCTTTCTCTCTCTCTCTCTCTCTCTCCCTTTCTCTCTCTCTCTATCTCTCTCTCTCTCTCTCTCCTTCCCACTCCCACGTCTCTCTCTCTGCGTGCCTCTCTGGGGTGCCGTCTGGATACGTGACCTGGAGGTCCGGCTACTTCATTTGAACTTGCTTGATGACACAACGTTCCGATCGGCATGTAACGATAGGTGTAGGTTTAGGGGGCGGACGGTGTAGACTTGTCCCTACCCAGGTCAAGAGACCATTGAAAGGACCACAGCGGTAAAACAGTGGCAGAGCGAGGGGCGATGTTAGCGTAGAGGCTGATCAAAATAAATCAAAAGAAGGTCTGTCCCCAACGAACCGAACCTCCGCCCGGCGTCAGTGAGTGAGCGGTCTACGGCAGGCTATGTTTAGCCTCGCGCCCCCAAACCAGCTCGGAGACATCTGAGACTAGACTCCTCCACTCCTCCAGGCTTAATGGAACTGGAGTTTTCTCCCCCCCTGCCCTCCCCTGACGGACGACAGAGAACATGGATCATTCATAACCAGGCCCGATGGAGCCAGTTCACACAGACCACAGAGGAGGTCGAGTATTAGGACTTGATAGGGAATGATAAGGGACATTCGTATCCCTTATCTGATCTGCAGGACTGGGAAAAGCCAGGGGGGGATGGGGGTGGGGGGGGGGATGGGAAATCCCAGGGTTTGGTCCCTGCTGTGCCAGGATGGTGTCACGGGGGGGGGCTGGGAGAGGCTGGGGACCCACAAATCAGCCGCTAAGTACCGAGGCTCTAAATCGTGTGGACGTGCGAGAGCCGTTTCCACGTGAACCTTCGCGCCTCCCGTTCTCCGGGCTCTGGCGGCTGGCTGGCTCGCTCGCCCGGAGCCGTGTCTGTGGTCTACGCTCCTCTCTCCGTGTTGAACGAACCCGAGCAGGGAAGGGGAAAGAAAACAAGGAGCAAACAAGACCGCCGCTGGGAGCGGTCCAAACTGAGATGCCTGGAGGGGGGGAGGGGCTTGAGGGGTTGAGGGGGGGGGGTGATTGCGAGGGGGTGGGAGGGGGTGGGGGGACTTCAGGGGGGACCTGAGGGACTGGGGAAGGGGGTGGGGGGTGGTGCTTGAGGAGGGGTTGGTCGAGGGGAAAGCCCCCTCACGATCCCAGCCAGGCAACGCAGGGACCCAGGGGCTAGGGGCTCTGATGTTGTTAGCAGCAGCTGGAGGGGCTGTAGTAGTATTCCTAGAGACGGCGGGAGGGGAGCTGACCAACTCCACCCACCCCACCACAACCCCCACCCACCCCCACCCAGGACAGTTTGTTTGGGTCTGTTTGTGGACCCGGCAGATGGGAAACAAGCCGGGCCTGTGTTCTCGGGAGGTCCTGAGGGAGCTGAGACCCAGACCGACCCAGTGGACCTGAGACCCAGACCGACCCAGCGGGGAGGGGACTCTGGCCAGGATGCCTTCGTGGCATCGCGGCAAGAGCCTGGGCACACACACTGTCGCACACGCATACACAACAAGACAAACATGCCACCCTGGAGTGAAACACTGCCGTCCACACACACACACACGCGTACACACAAATACACAGACACACCACCCTGGAGTGAATTATGGATATCCATACAGCCACACACACACACACACACACTCACACAGACACACACACACACACACCACCCCATCAGAGGGAAGCACTTCCATGGTCGTCCGAAAAGGAGGGCAGCGTTTTGACCCGGATCAAGTCGGAAAACGTTCTCGATGATCCCAATCTGCGATAGTCCCACAGTCGACAGGCACATAGAAGGAGACACACTGTGGTTATGGGATGTGAAAGCCTCCGGACCCTCCGTGCAGCTTGGTGCCAGTTGGGTGTGTCACGCCCAATGGGAATGATCTGATAACGAGAGGGTCGCTCCGTCTTCGGGCCTATAGTAGCGTTCACTCCTGAATCAGGGCCTCGGAGGAAATATACGGCCCTCGTCGGGAAAATAATGTGTTTGTGCCAGTCCATCTGTTTGTGTTTCCATGGCGATGATGTATAGAGAAAGTAATGGGTCATGCGATGCAAGGTCTTTTATCTGATAATTCCCACAGTCCCTCACCCTCAACTATTATTATTACGTTAATGTATAGTTGGTACATTAAACGTATGTAATGCAACGCATACCACTGTAAATACGACCGACTGAACTCTAGTTCTGGACTGATTGATAGAAAATCCCGAAAAACTAACAAGCACGCGACGATTATCGGGTTCAAAGGTCGAGACTTCCCACATATGAACAGATCGAAATGACTGTTCGCAGGGTGAAGCCTCCAGCACATTGGCAACGCTTGCTTCTATGAAATGAAAGATGACCTTTATATTGAGCTGGCTAGGGACCATGCCAGGGGGACGTTTAGTAATATCATAACCAAACATTGTGGCCTTCACTGAGCTATGAAGGATGATTCGGGGCGTGGGTTTAGATGACGGAGCCCCTTGTGAACGAGCTGGTGGGGATTTAGCCTCAGTCTGTGTGGGAAACACAAAGAGCACCAGAGAGTCACATAGGTCTCAGAGCTCTCAGAGCGATCTCTCTCTCTCTCTGTCTCTCTGTCTCTCTCTCTCTCTCTTACGCTATCTCTCTCTCTCTCTTTCCAAGTCTCTCTCTCTGTCTCTTACTCTCTCAATCGTTCTCTGTCTCACACTTTCTTTCTCTTTCTCTCCCTATCTCTGTCTGCTCTCTCCCTCCCTCACTCTCTATTTATCTTTCTCCCACTCTCTCTATTTCTCTCTCCTTCTGTCTGTCCTCTCCACTCCCTTTTCTCTCGACGCACCCCCCAGATCCCTCTGTCACTGTCCTCTCGCACGCGTACATAAACAGAATTACTTGTGTTCATACACAGACACAATTCGTACTAATTTCCCTTTTACCCAATTCATCCCCAATCTCTATTTAGTCTAGTATTCTATAAACACACGCAGCTATCCTTGTATATTTACTAGATACTAAAAAGCCATAACTCATATGATCTCGGTGGACTGGAAAACTTGGGATACCAGAAAACTCAGACTTCCAGCTACATAAACATGAGGATATCTGTCTTATATGAAGAGAATCCAACCCGTCATTGTCCACATTTGTTTTATTGCAAACATCCCCTACTATACATAGTACTTCATTGCTCCAATGTCCATTTTCCATCCAAAAATGCCTATTTCTTCTTCGGGTGTTTGATATGGGAGTTATTTCTGGAGCGCGGTCACGTTGCACCTGCTAACAGACCCTGGGTGCTGTTTTCAGAGCCAAAGAGGAAAAGAGTCCCGAAATAGCTTTCCATGAGCCCACGCTCTAAACCAGGGGACTGACAAGCCACGCCCACACCGCTGGAGAGAGGCTGTCATGGGAACCATGTCACAGTGCCTGGTAAGATGTGAGCCCAAGAAATGACAAAGCCCAACAGTAGGTTTCCTTATTTACAGTACCTCACTTATTCTACGGGTCATTTGGCTGTGAGGAGAAGACATTTGATGTCAAATCTAGGGTGGTATCAGTGTGTGTGTGTGTGTGTATGTGTTGGTGTGTGCGTATATGCATGCATGCGTGTGTGTGAGTATATTGGTGTGTGTGTGTGCGTGCGTGTGTGTGTGTATGCGTGCCTCTGTGCGTGTGTGCGAGTGTGTGTTTAGAACAGTAGGCTGCATCAGTCCTGGAGCGCGGCCTTCTCTCAGTGAGAGTGCGTGTGTTTAGAACAGTAGGCTGCATCAGTCCTGGAGAGCGGTCTTCTCTCAGTGAGAGCAGGAGAATGAAGCCGACAGACTCGGACTGAAGGAGGAGAGGGTCGATAAGGACTGTCAACAAACATGGGGATGATACCCAGTATCTTCAGGGCAAACACACACCTACACACACACACACTCACACATACACACACTCACACAGGCTTCAGCAATAACATTTACGCTGAAACGCAAACGCAAAGACCGTTTATTAAAAGAAAACACCGGCCGTTCTAAAAACCACAAGGTTGGAGCATCTTGGACACACTTAGAAGGCCGCAAGTGATAAACCAGAGATTCGACTGAAATGAATTAAGGCAAGACCTGAAGATCAGACCAACACACCAGGCCAATCCCAACACACCAACACACCAGGCCAATCGAAACACCAACACACCAGGCCAATCCCAACACACCAACACACCAGGCCAATCCCAACACCAAACACCAGGCCAATCCCAACACACAAACACACCAGGCCAATCCAAACACACACACACCAGGCCAATCCCAACACACCAACACACCAGGCCAATCCCAACACACAACAACAACACACCAGCACCCAAACACACAAACACACCAGGCAAATCCCAACACACCAACACCAGCACCAACACACCAACACACCAGCTCCAACACACCAAACACAAAACACACCAGACCCAACACACCAGCCCCAACACACCAACACACCAGCTCCAACACACCAACACACAAACACACCAGACCCAACACACAAACACACCAGCCCAACACACCAACACACCAGCTGAAACACACCAACACACCAGCTCCAACACACCAACACACAAACACACCAGACCCAACACAAAACCAAAACACAGCTCCAAACACACCAAAACACCAGCCCAACAACACACCAGCTCAAACACACAGATCAAAACACAACACACAGCTAAACACACCAGCTCCAAAAAACAACAAACAAACAAACAGACCAAACACAAACAAAAAACACAGACCAAAACAACAAACAAACACAGACCAAACACCAACACAAAGAGCCACACAAACAAAACACAGACCCAAACAACAAACAAAACACCAAGCCCAAACACACAAAACACACCAGCCACAAAAACAAACAAACAGCACCAAAACAACAACAACCACAGCTGCAAACACACAAAACCCCAGCCCCAAAAACACCAAACACAAGCTCCAACAAAACAAAAACCCCAGCCCAACACACCAACACACCAGCTCCAACACACCAGCTCCACACACACACAACAAACCAGCTCCAACACACCAGCTCCAACAACACAAAACACACAAAACACACCAGGACCAAAACACCAACCAACACCGCACCCAACACACCAACACACCAGCTCCAACACACCAAACACACCAGATCCAACACACCAAAACACCAGCCCCAACAAACAAAACACACCAGCCCCAACACACCAACACACAGCTCCAACACACCAACACCCCAGCCCCAAACACCCCAGGCCCAACACCAACCCCAGCCCCAACACCCCAGGCCCAACACAGGCTCTACAGTAACACCTTGCTCTGGTCTCCTCTGGCTGCACTCTCTCAGGAGCCAGAGGGGGGGATGATGGCTCTGTTCTGGCGATGACTCGGGTTTTCCACTGGCCTAAAAAAAGACAGTTCTTCATAATCCGTCCAATCATTCAGCGCCGCGCGTCGAGTTAAGGTACTTCGAATCACGTACGGTAGGGCGTTCTCCAGAGGTGAAACGCCTTTGTCGTGGAGCAAAAACAAAGGGTGTCAGGGAGCGTAGAGAGAATGAGAGAGCGAGGAGCGAGAGAGAGAGGAGAGAGAGAGAGAGAGAGAGAGAGAGCAGGAGGGAGAGAGAGAGAGAGAGAGAGATGAGAGAGAGAGAGAGAGAGAGAGAGGAGGAGCAGAGAGAGAGAGAGAGAAGAGAGGAGAGAGAGAGAGAGAGAGAGAGCGAGAGAGAGAGAGGAGAGAGAAGGAGAGAGAGAGAGAGAGAGAGAGAGGAGAGGAGAGAGAGAGATAGAGCGAGAGAGGAGCGAGCGAGAGAGAGGAGCGAGAGAGAGATAGAGCGAGCGGAGAGAGACGAGAAGAGAGGAGATAGAGAGAGAGACGAGAGAGCTAGCATAGAGCGAGAGCTAGAGAGAGCGATCGAGAGCTGAGAGAGCGATATAGAGCGAGAGAGCTCTCTCTCTCTCTCTATCTCTCTCTCTCTCTCCTCTCTCTCTATCTCTCTCTCTCTCTCTCTCTCTCTCTCTCTCTCTCTCCCACAGGCCTCCGCAGGGAGGGTGTTTACATGGGGACTGCTCTCAGATCCAGAGGGGAGACAACACGGCCGGAGTCTCCCCGCCAGAGAGGCCTCGTGGGTGGGCACAGTTTCGCCCAGACACCCCCTGACGCACGGAGATCGCCCAGCCACGCGCGAGATAACACACTGGTGCGGAGGCATTGACAGATTTGATGCCAAATCGTCCCTTTTAATGACACAGACCCTGCTTTCAACTGCGCTATCTGGACTTGTAAGAGCCTGTCACTTTAAAGGGGTGGGGAGGGGGATGAGTTGAAAAATGAATGGAGATTATCCTTCAAATGGCAGACAAACAGAAACATAGGGGGAGGGAAGCTATGGAAACGCTTTATGATCTCTGGTTGCAGCTAAGGGAGCGTTAGCTCTTTGACCCGGTCAGAGGCCAAAGGTCAAAGGTGACGGAATGAGACATTTTTACTGGACATTAGAGAGGTCACACAAAGCTCGAGGCCATGCACTACCCTAAATCAGTTGGTAATCAGCGTCGAAAACAAAACGACAAATTCTCACGTTTTTGTTGTTTGTGCTGTGGGCCAGAGAGATGAGAAAATACTAAGAGCTTCAGACGTCCGAGCGTGACACAAATGAAGCACGCATATACCGAAACTAACAATGTTTGCTAACGTGGTTTGATGATGTATCCCATGTGGCAGAGCAAGATATCGAGTCGTACTTGTTGCAAACGGCAAATGAACTTGGCGAGAGATCCTTGAGATGTCAGGCCCGTCTCTGGGAATGTGGGTGGGGAGTTTCTACTGTAGATCTGGACAACACATGCTCTCCCAGGTGTGTCTGTGAGCGGTGGCTCAGAGCTGCAGTCGGTGGAAGGGCTTCCCTGAGCGGCAGGAGTGGGAGGAACCCGGAGGAACCCGGAGGAACCCGGAGGAACCCGGAGGAACCCGGAGGAACCCGGAGGAACCCGGAGGCCCAGGTCTTCCCTGTAATCATCCACACCTGCGCATGCAGCAGAGCCTCTCACGTCCAGGTGCTCCGGTGATCTCCCTCGTCTGAACTGTTTGTCTTTGCTCTCCCCTTTCTCTTGTTTTCTCTGGCTCTCTTTTTCTTTCCTCTCTTTTCGTTCCCCTTTCTCTTCCTCCTCGTTTCTAACTTTAGCTCGCTCACTCTCTCTCTTCCCCCCTATCTCTCTCTCTATCTCCCCTGCCCCACCGCCCTGACCTTCTCGGCAGAAGACAATTTATGGATATCCAACTCCCGTCCAACAGATTCAGACTCCACCCAGCACCCCTGCCTCCGCACCCCTACCCTCCCCTCACCCTCACCCTCCCTCTCAGCCTCTCATTCCTTCCCCTTCTTTCTGGGCCTCCCCTCCTTCCCTCCCTCCCTCTCTCACCCATCCCCCGTCCTGTTCTCCCCCACAGCCCTGGAGGTGGGGTGTGCGAGATCCACCCACCTGATCCCCATTACCCAGTCCGACAACACGTTTATGGGAAGGCACGTCTCGTATCTTGTTTTGACAGAGTCCTGTAGATGAGAATCGAGGACGGGAGAGCTGAAGCTGTATATCACGAGGACTGATGAGAGAGAGGGAGGGGGGGAAAGGGAGGGGGGGGGAGGGTGGTCCCTTCTTCTTCTGATCTTTACGATCATTTAAAATGACTGTTTAACTGCATCATAACTGTGACATACACTAGACCCTGACCTACATTTCACGAGTGGGTAAGTAGGAACATGTAGTACTGCTACAGTGAGGAGACATTAAATGTATTATGGGAGGGGGGGGGGATCTGAAAAGGTTTACGAAGCGTGGAACAAGGTGAACCTCCCTGAGGTGTGCTGTTCTCGTTTGAAGAGTGAGTCATCCGAAGAGTGAGTCATCTGAACAGTGTGTCATATACGAGTGAATCCTATAAAGAGGGAGACCTTTTAAAGTGAGTCCTTTGAAGAGTGAGTCTTTCACGTCCCATTGCGCTGCAGTGTATTCCGATGTGTCAAATATGCCACAGGTCTCCGTTTATACAATACGCTAGTGCTCTCCGGGATTTATAAACATATTCTCACTGCTTCAAACATTCCTCGTGTTTAAATCCACGTCCATCTATAACTCGTCTATCTACATGTAACACTATATGCATGGTGTGGATGTAATACTGTCCTGTTGCATTAGCTTAGCGGCTCTCTGGGAACTATAGCAAGATGTGTGACCCCAGCTACATCTCTTGGTTGAACTTTGACCTGAAGGATGTGCCATACGGATTAATCCGCAGTCAAAGAATAACAGATTAACCCTTCCACTTCCTGGAAAGACGGGCTTGTGATCCACTCGCGCTGCTGGTGAAGCTCCACAAACACTGACAGAGTTAACGCAGGCAGTAAATGCAGAGATAGGACAGAGCTCCCTCTCACACACACACACACACACACACACATACACATACACACACTCTGGCTCGGCATTTGTTCACTCTGTCATTTTCTCTCTCCCCCATCTCCCTCTTTCTCTTCTCTGTCTTTCTCTCTCTTTCCCTTCCAAATCCTTTCTTTCTTTCTTTACCTCTCTCTCTCTCTCTCTCTCTCTCTGTTTCTTATGCGTGCAGTCTGACCTTTATGGCGAAGCAGTTTTCCAGGAAAATGAACGAGGAAAAAAAAATGCTAACAAAAACAGGCGTACAGACACCAGAGAGAGGCCTGACCATGTTATTGGTGTCCTGATGCTAGACAGTCTGTTGGTCCCATGTTATAGGTCTCCTGATGCTAGACAGTCTGGAGACTAGACTGACAACACTGGGCCCTGACACTGACAAGGCCACACAGGCGTCCCTCTGACAAGCAGTGGTGTACAGTAACAAAGTAGAAATAGTTGTTTACTGTACTTAAGTTGTTTTTTGGGATAACTGTACTTTACTTTTTATATTTCTGTTGACATTCACTTTTCCTTCACTACATTTTGCAAAGGAAAACCGACACTTTGACTCATGAGACATATACTTTGATACATTTACCCTGAAACCTTCGTCACTCGCTACGAAATCAAATCGAAAAAAAGAATCACGAGACCAACGTGGGGGGACTGTGCTGGAACACAGACTAGCAAGCAGGCAGGTTTGGCCAATCAGTGGTGCAAGCTTGCGAGTAAATCATTGGTTAATCGCGTTAATGCGCAATTGCAAACAAGTGCTCTCAAAGCAGCCGTTTGTTGATTCCCGGCGATGCCCAGGATGCTAGCTAGCGAGTGACCACATGTGTAGAATTCCACTCTACGATGACTGATGTCATGATGGAAGCAGCAGTGGAAGCACCTGCTACTCCCGCAAAACTAACAAACGGTGGCGACGAAGACTAACGCCCGCGGACATATTTGCGAGAAATGTTTTCTTATGTTGGAGTGAAAGATTCCTCCTACCGGATGGAGTGCCTCCTATGCTTACCCAAAGCTACTGAAATATTGGCTCTCAAAAACTCCACATCCGGCCTCAGGAAACACATTGAGGTAAATTAAGTTTAATCCCATGAGCCGCAAAGTTAATGTTTAGTTATCATGATTAGCATAAACAGAACTATTTTCAACACAAATCCTTGTCCTTGGTTATGGTAGCCACAACACTTAAAAGAAGAAAACTTCATCATTCTTGTACTTTTACTTTCAATACTTACATTTCATATCAGAAAATTACTTGTGATACCTAAGTACAGTAAATATCAGATACAGACTTTTACTCAAGTAGTATTCGAATAGGTGACTTTCACTTTTACGGGAGTCATTTTCCAGTAAGGTATCTTTAATTTGACTCAAGTATGGCTTTTGGGTACTTCACACACCATTGAGCAACATACGCCACGCCATGAACGCAACTTCATCACCAGAGCTGGCAAGTTTATGTCCGTGTGACGACAAACAAACTCCCAGCCAACGGAATATAAACACGCACAAGTGGAAGTTTTAGAACTCGTATGCATGTTTACCAGTCACGTTTTTGTGCGTTCGCCGACATGCTTTTTACTTTACGGATACGGTCGTGCTGCACATCTTGCGCGTGCTTTGCACCTCCAAGAAATTCTGTTTGTAGACTGTAGCTTCAGAGTGTACTGTTTACAATAGTACTGTAGCTACCCAGAGATGACAAGGCATCAATATTTTCTTGTATCCAAAGCGACATACAATACGAATTTGAACCTGTGACCTTGTGATCTACGGTGACATGCTCTACCCCTGAGCTATATTCATCTCATGATTCATTCTCATGATTCATTCACTCTATTCTAAGCTAAGCTCTCAATAAATGTAACATGGAACATAATGAGAACCTTACCTGTTTAAAAGCTGCTGTTCGGCATCGTTCTCCGGCATAGAACCAACCCACGGATCTTCCACCTGCATAAACACAAGGAGAACGTTCTGGTTACTTTGCGTTCACCTCCGCCTGACAGCCACAGCCCAGTCGGGACAGTCTCAGTCAGTGAGATCTCTAGTTTCTCCCTGGGTTCTCAATCACCTCGTGATCATTGGAACACTCTTTATTTATTTGTGATTTTTTTTGGTTTGTTGGAAAGGGCAACAAGCTGCCAAGTAAACAAGCATGCAATCAGCGAGTCGATAAACACACGAGAATGAGACGATAAGAATGCGAGCGCAATTAATGTCAATCCCGCCTGAATGCCAGCAACTCTGTTTCCCAGCAGGCTCTGAACCAGCAGGGCACGTGATGGCGTCTAGCCAACCGGTGTGAGAAAATCATGATTTCAGAGCTTCACACCAAAAAAAAACGTTTCAATTATGCAACGTAGTTATTCCAGTGGCTGGAATTTGGTATACGTGAGAGCTCCAGAAAACAAAGTGGACCCTGCCAGTTTTCCAGGCATTTGTGAACCCAAATAGTCTACCTGGATCTCATATCTGAAACACGCTGGATCAAATTGCCTTTGCGGCTCGGCAAAACATCTGATCCTGCAAATTCACACACACACGCACAAACACACACACACGCACACACACAAACACACACACACACGCACACACAAACACACACACACAAACACAAACACACAGTAAAACCATTTTTACTGCTATGAGGAAACAGACAAGGGGGCTGTCGTGATCCTTCTTCCATGAACTTTGTGGTGATTAAGGTGACATAAAATGCGAAAACGATTCTGGAATGAAGGGCGTCGTCTTACAGTGTGATGCAAAACAAAGTGGCATTCTCACATCGTTCCAATTCTCATAACCTCTGCTGTTGCTAAGACAGAGGTCAGTCAGAAAGGAGGTTTATAAGAATATGCCTCACCCGAATACCAACATGTCAGCAAAGCCTCAAGTCTCACCATCAGAAAAGAGAAGAGGACTGGCCTGTGAGTCGACTGTAGACGGCGATGCTTAATCCCATCCGGAAAGCACGGTACATGTTAGTTGATAAGAACTCCATTAAAACAGTCTAGTGGAAAATGACAGCGAAGGCAAAGCGGTGACATTTTTCCCATCCCGTCTAATGACAGCATCTGTTTGGACAGGACGCTCGGCCAACCACAACAAGGACAACCACAGCTTTTTTATTATCGCTTAAACACGCTCACTTACAAAACAATACGTGGCTAAAAATAACAAGAGCACCGATTTCATGCAATACAACCTCTTCCACACCGATAAGAGAGCTGAAAGAGATCAGAGGCAGTATTCACCCCAGAACTACAAATCCTCAAGCGATACAGTCAAAAACTACATATCCCACAACAGAAAAAAGGTAAGGATACCTAAAGTCATTCTCCATGGGTTCAACTTTGTGCCTACAGTACCCAGTCGTGACGACCCACCATCTAACCCTAACTGGAGGACTATCTCTTGACAGATGGGAGTCTGTGTGTATCATCTGTCTCAGGTAATCAGCCCTCTCATATTGTTTTATTCCAAAGCCACAGCTGGTCCAAGCCCAGCTTTGCTATCCTCTGTGATAGATACAGCTCCATCCTCTGTGATAGATACAGCTCCATCCTCTGTGATAGATACAGCTCCATACTGTCCATCTTAAGGAAATGTCTCCCTGGGGGAGTAATCCAGCCCAGTATACATTCCCAACAGATTCACTATATGGGCTTTTTCCCACCCCTTGTTATTTCAGTGTATCTGTATGTCGGCCAGGGGGCAGAGCCGTGGTGGAACCCACACAGGAGAAGAGGACCGAGGGGAACGTACAGTCCTCTTCACGTCTTAGATGATCACCAGCGGGCAGCGTGGAGGGCTGGACCCAAACACCCCCCTCTGACAATGAGGTTCTGATGGAGCTCTCCGGCAAGTTCCCTGGGTTCGGATGGAACTCTCAGAGGGTTTCTTTGGTTCGGATGAAACTCTCAGCTGGATTCGTTGAACCTGAAGGGACTGTTTCACGCACACGCCTTCCTACCAGCGCAGGAGTTTGCTAATCATCGGCACCTTTACCCTGTTAACAGTGATTGGCTTCCTTAATTTACCCTCCTGGTTCCTGTATCCTCTGGGCAGCGTTGTTTACACCACTGTGGATGTTATTCTAGTCGAGCTTTTGTTTATTTCATGAGTTGAAAATAAAGAACCAACAACTTGTATTCAGCCTCGATGACCTCATCGCAGGTTCCTTCAGTCAGGATCTTTTGTTGCTGCTCTGCCAGAGCTGAGGGCAGAGGCTGGGCCTTCACAGGCCCCCGAGGCCGGGCCTTCACAGGCCCCCGAGGCCGGGCCTTCACAGGCCCCCGAGGCTGGGCCTTCACAGGCCCCCGCGTCTGACTAACACACACACAGCCAAGGCTGCCACCCAGAACACACCTCTGCTAACTATATCTTAATTAAAGCAATCTCAGGGCCGGCGGTGCGCTAAACTGTGACGCTTTCCTGCAGCCCGGGAGATCCTGCTTGAAGACTCGCAGTCGCCTGGGTAACACCGCACTGTCGGGAGGATTTCTGACGCCAAGTTATTAGGGCCTGGAATCGTTTGTTTTGTGTTACCGTACGGCACGTTATCGCGGGAGGATTTCTCCAAGTTCCTCAGATGAAGGAATCCGATTTAAAATGCTCGACGTTAAGCGGAAGCCTAATCTCTGTTTCCTTACTAAATAAAGAAAAAACAAACATGGAATCCCTGGTTCCCCGATTCAGTTCAATGACACGTTGAGGAGGTGTACACGTCCCCCGCCCCCCCCCTGTCCCCCCCAACGGCTCAGCAGCGGTGTCACCAAACGGCAGCTTAATCACCAGTCTGAGACGCTCCGCGTTCGCCCAGCCACGACGCCGGCCACAATGGAACCAGGTAGCATTCAGCAGGAAACGTCACCCCAGCCAATTACACATGAGCTCATTTGTTGCCAAAACAGCCATTAATCCGAGTGGTGAGCCCACAGACCTGCTACTGAGGCCCCTAAGACACACCATCCCCCCCCCGTCCCCGTCCCTCCCTCTCTCTCCCCTCCATCCACCCACGTCCCCCATCCAGGGGGGGACATGACTCACAGGCTCAGGGTAGAAAAGAACAAGTGAAGATTCGTTCTGGGGACAATTAAATTGATAAATGTTCCACAACAATTTTATGAGGTAACATTTTTGCTAGATCTGGCCAGATGAAGTCAAAAAAGAAAGGTAGTGATGAAGACTATTTCAAGGGTGATAGTTGGTTCCAGATATTTGGTGTAGGCTTTATTTTGTCTGCAGTGCAACCTTGCCACTCTGATCGAGCCATTTTGCAACAGAGTTTTGCTCAAAAGATCGTGACATACAGTCCAGAAAGTTTGCCGTTTACACGAGACAATGACTACTTTCAATGATATCTCTCTTAATGATATCTTTCTAAATGGGATTTTGTTTGACAGTACGCTTTAATACTCTTCTTGCTATGGCCACTACATCTCTCTCTTTCTCTCCCTCTCTCTCTCTCCCTCTCTCTCTCTCTCTCTAGCCCTCTCTCTCGCCCTCTCTCTTGCCCTCTCTGTCTGTCTTTCCACTCTCTTGCCCTCTCTCTCTCTCTCTCCCTCTCTCTCTCTCCCTCTCTCTCTCTCTCCCTATAGCCCTCTCTCTCGCCCTCTCTCTCGCCCTCTCTCTCTGTCTTTCCACTCTCTTGCCCTCTCTCTCTCTCTCTCCCTCTCTCTCTCTCTCTCTCCCTCTCTCTCTCTCTCCCTCTAGCCCTCTCTCTCGCCCACTCTCTCGCCCACTCTCTCGCCCTCTCTCTCGCCCTCTCTCCTTATGACCATTGCTCCCAAACCACATTAATTTTCTCAAAACCTTGTAATATTAAGTTTTGAACAGCACACAGCCTCGAGTGGACATGACTCACCCGAACCACTTCACGCAGCCGTTTGTAACAAGATAACAAGGATGACTGATTGTTAATCCTCAGATAATAAATTGTTATGGCGCCGATTGAAAAACATGTTACTCTCTAAACAGAGTATATCACATGAACACTGAACACATGAGTTACAAAACGTTTGGACACGGGGGACACAGTATAGTTAGCGTCTGAAGAAAACATTTCTTTCAACGTTCACTTTCGAAAGGTCTTTCTTGCGTCTGTGTAGTGGTCGGGGGCTAGCCGTGAGGCTGATAGAAGTACCACAGGTATGTAAACTTCGTGGTAGCTCAACTATCCACTACTAAACATGTCTTTTCCCGTTTTGCAACCACGACTAGATGATAACTGCTTTCACTTCCAACTGGTACCATTGTTTGTTTACAGCAGGGTGGGGTGTCCACCCAACAAACGACACCCCTTCACTTTTGCCGGGTAAGACGACCAGATACATGTTTGTTTACCTCTGCGGAGAGAGGCTGAGAGTAAGTCATTGGTGGGGAATGCAGGGTGTTTAGGGCTGGGGCATGTGTGTGTGTTGTGTGGTGTGTGTGTGTGTTGTGTGTGTGTGTTCTTATGTTCCACGTGTGAGCACTTCGGGGCCACTGTATGTAAACTCTCTATGAAAACCAATTTGGAAAAACACGCGTTATATATAATAAAAAATTGAAATGTTTATGCAAATGTAATTAGTAAACTAATGGTCTTTCATGTCAACAAATAACCACTGAAAACATCTGGTTGACGTGTGAGCAAAGGAGATTCTTGTAAAGAGTGTTGCAAGAAAACTCCAATCAGTCACAACGCTCAACTTCCTGCCAAGTGAACGCAGAATAAGAAATAAACTCCGTTGTAACGGGACTTCACAGACATATTGTAAACATCCACACACGAATTAATGAAAGCAAACCCGCCGACTTGTCAACGATGGAGAACGGGGGCAGAGGTTACGTCTACGTGTGCTGGCTATCCTATTTACAAGTTCACTCTAAACATTGTGTAGTGTTGCTTTTGGAGAGTTCTTTGATCAAAATATTTACTGCAAATCAGATAGTGGAGATGTTGTCCATATAACCGGGGCCAGATGTTTGGTTACCTTGCCTAAGCCCATGGTTTTAAACACGGAGAGCCACACTTCATCTCGAGCACGAGTGGATTAGCGCGAAATAGAAAAAACAATGTTGATCTTCTCCGAGTTAAGACAATGTGCTAAGACAAAAGCTGTTTAATCGTTATGCCAAATATGCTTTTAGTCACTTTCAAAGCAGCTCTACTGACGGTTAAATGCCAAGTCATTAGAAAGAGGAAACAGAGTTTTTAGTGAGCTTGATGGGTTGAAATGATAAATCTTTCAAAAGATCATAACTCAGAAGACGATATAAATGTTTGACAGCTTCAAAGCATCTTTCCATTTAGTTATTTTCCAAAAAACAGCATTTTAAAATAGCATTTGCTATTTACAATTTGACATTTGAAGGATATAAAGTAGAATGTAATTATGTAATCCTCACACCTTGAAAAGTAAACGGACCATGAAAGGTTCAGAGGTACAATCCCATTTTAAGTTACTGATAAATCCATCAAGTTAATAGAGTACCTCTCAAAATGTTTAACTTGATTTAATACTAAACTACCCAAATTAATATCTCTTTAACATTGTTTTATGTAGCACGGGCTACGTCGTTCTTCCTTCCTGATTTCATGGGCACTTACCCCTTGGCTGTTTCTATAGAGCTAGATGATCAGTGATGGGATCTTGATAAGACCAACAAAGCAGAAACACTGAACAATCTGATACGCCGCTTCTTTTTGGGGAAGGATTTTCGAGATGAACCGAAAAGTGCATCGGCCACTATTCAAATGGCATTGACAAACCCGCAGGTGTGTTCCCGTGCCAACTGAACACACACACGGCGTTGAGGTTGAGTTGACTACCTTTGAATTTGAAGTGTGAGTATTTCTACAGCTGCAATGTATCATCCGTCTACACCCGCTGTTGCCGTTGGTAATTCACCCACCTTTTCAAGTGAGAGGCACAGAGGAAAACGAGGAGAAATAGGACTCCTTGTGCTATATCTGAGCCTTTGATGTGTAGGAAAACCCAAAGCAAAGCATTTGTACAGGTATGATCGTGAAGGTCAAGGAGGTAAGAATCCGCCCTTGAAGGTTAAGAACTGAAAGGCATTTGGGTCTGAGCGTGGATTACCTCTCATAAACTCAATCCTTTTAAGCCTTGTCACAAACCCGCCAAGGTATTAACCAGACTCAGCTGCAACAATCCATAATGACAACTTAAACCATTTTGTGCACAGTAGCAGAATAAACTTATTAAAGTTTGCAAAGGTGTTGCTGAACTTGGCTGAATCGGATATCTTCACCTCGGGACTTTGGATGCCTAATTCGAATATTTTGCTCAATCCAGACTATCAAAATACCACCTCCTCAATACCAGCTAATGTCCATATAAGGTACCAGACTGTTTCTGTTGATAATTAGCCGAATAATTCCGATATGAAAAGTGTTGATTACAGCATAAGCTGAAACCTGGCAAAACTAACCGAACGCTCTCCAATACACTGTGTATTTTTACTTCAAATAAACCCCGACCCCTCGTTTCGAGATACCTACAGGGCTGCAGGAGAGATACCTACAGGGCTGCAGGAGAGATACCTACAGGGCTGCAGGAGAGATACCTACAGGGCTGCAGGAGAGCTCAGCTCCCGTCGGGGGGAAGGGGTCTCCTTCAGACCATCGCAGGGGCTGGCGTCTTCTTCATTCGGAGTCTAGTTGTGATACATCTACGACTGTAGGTCTCTCTTATCTCTCTTTCGAAGGGGATGGCCGTCAGAAGGCTGTTCCGTACTGGGCTCCTCCGGGCTCCATGCGTCAGCTAAGCTGAGGAGGCCCGCCCCGGCCTACACAGATGCCTTAACACTTGACTGGAGAGTGGGCATCCTTGTCACGTTGGCCACTGCTTCTTTCTGAGTAGATGGAGAACAGATTAGGACATGACATCAGGCGGTGATGTGCTCGTCTACTTCATACACTGCTGGCATATTTGATGAGCAGCGGTATGGTGTATAACCTCTCTTTAGGAAGGTTATTTACAGTCATGGGATATATAAACTGTGTATATACTGTGTGTATATATATATATATATAGTAGTGGTACATAATGGTACTGTATTGGCCCAAGGGCTAGCATGAGAAATATTCAACTAAATTGACAGCACCTCACACCACGATCCAGATTCCACCAAAACACAGAAGGGCCTCACCAGACACATGTTTTAGATTTGGACATGTTTATACATAATACACACACCAATACTTATCACTGTAATTACACAAGTCAACAGAATAATTAGCCATCATGAAGTGCCCAAAGGCTCTTTTTTATTCAGCAGAACCAATATGATGTAAGAACCAACAGTACAGGTCATTTACTGGACTGTCGATTGGATGCACTTGATAAAACATTAAACAGATGTTGTTGCCTGCAAATCTGGTTTGTGTCCCTCTCAACATTCAGAAGTCATAAACTCACTCATGAGAACTGAGAGAGAACTTTTTCATCGTTCCATCTGTTTCTAGAAGATCCTGGATGAATCGGCCACGCGAACACTCAGCCTTGTGGCTATAGGACGAGGAGGGGAAGTGTGTGGGCGTGGCTATAGGACGAGGAGGGGAAGTGTGTGGCTATAGGACGAGGAGGGGAAGTGTGTGGCTATAGGACGAGGAGGGGGAGTGTGTGGCTATAGGACGAGGAGGGGGAGTGTGTGGCTATAGGACGAGGAGGGGGAAGTGTGTGGCTATAGGACGAGGAGGGGGAAGTGTGTGGCTATAGGACGAGGAGGGGGAAGTGTGTGGGCGTGGCTATAGGACGAGGAGGGGAAGTGTGTGGCTATAGGACGAGGAGGGGAAGTGTGTGGCTATAGGACGAGGAGGGGAAGTGTGTGGCTATAGGACGAGGAGGGGGAAGTGTGTGGCTATAGGACGAGGAGGGGGAAGTGTGTGGCTATAGGACGAGGAGGGGGAGTGTGTGGCTATAGGACGAGGAGGGGGAAGTGTGTGGCTATAGGACGAGGAGGGGGAGTGTGTGGGCGTGGCTATAGGACGAGGAGGGGAAGTGTGTGGCTATAGGACGAGGAGGGGGAAGTGTGTGGCTATAGGACGAGGAGGGGAAGTGTGTGGCTATAGGACGAGGAGGGGGAAGTGTGTGGCTATAGGACGAGGAGGGGGAAGTGTGTGGCTATAGGACGAGGAGGGGGAAGTGTGTGGCTATAGGACGAGGAGGGGGAGTGTGTGGCTATAGGACGAGGAGGGGGAGTGTGTGGCTATAGGACGAGGAGGGGGAAGTGTGTGGCTATAGGACGAGGAGGGGGAAGTGTGTGGCTATAGGACGAGGAGGGGGAGTGTGTGGCTATAGGACGAGGAGGGGGAGTGTGTGGCTATAGGACGAGGAGGGGGAGTGTGTGGCTATAGGACGAGGAGGGGGAAGTGTGTGGCTATAGGACGAGGAGGGGAAGTGTGTGGCTATAGGACGAGGAGGGGGAAGTGTGTGGCTATAGGACGAGGAGGGGGAGTGTGTGGCTATAGGACGAGGAGGGGGAAGTGTGTGGGCGTGGCTATAGGACGAGGAGGGGGAGTGTGTGGCTATAGGACGAGGAGGGGGAGTGTGTGGCTATAGGACGAGGAGGGGGAAGTGTGTGGCTATAGGACGAGGAGGGGAAGTGTGTGGCTATAGGACGAGGAGGGGGAAGTGTGTGGCTATAGGACGAGGAGGGGGAAGTGTGTGGCTATAGGACGAGGAGGGGGAAGTGTGTGGCTATAGGACGAGGAGGGGGAAGTGTGTGGCTATAGGACGAGGAGGGGGAAGTGTGTGGCTATAGGACGAGGAGGGGGAAGTGTGTGGCTATAGGACGAGGAGGGGGAAGTGTGTGGCTATAGGACGAGGAGGGGGAGTGTGTGGCTATAGGACGAGGAGGGGGAAGTGTGTGGCTATAGGACGAGGAGGGGAAGTGTGTGGCTATAGGACGAGGAGGGGGAGTGTGTGGCTATAGGACGAGGAGGGGGAAGTGTGTGGGCGTGGCTATAGGACGAGGAGGGGGGAAGTGTGTGGCTATAGGACGAGGAGGGGGAAGTGTGTGGCTATAGGACGAGGAGGGGAAGTGTGTGGCTATAGGACGAGGAGGGGAAGTGTGTGGCTATAGGACGAGGAGGGGAAGTGTGTGGCTATAGGACGAGGAGGGGGAAGTGTGTGGCTATAGGACGAGGAGGGGAAGTGTGTGGCTATAGGACGAGGAGGGGAAGTGTGTGGCTATAGGACGAGGAGGGGGAGTGTGTGGCTATAGGACGAGGAGGGGGAAGTGTGTGGCTATAGGACGAGGAGGGGGAGTGTGTGGCTATAGGACGAGGAGGGGGAAGTGTGTGGGCGTGCTATAGGACGAGGAGGGGGAAGTGTGTGGCTATAGGACGAGGAGGGGAAGTGTGTGGCTATAGGACGAGGAGGGGAAGTGTGTGGCTATAGGACGAGGAGGGGGAAGTGTGTGGCTATAGGACGAGGAGGGGAAGTGTGTGGCTATAGGACGAGGAGGGGAAGTGTGTGGCTATAGGACGAGGAGGGGGAAGTGTGTGGCTATAGGACGAGGAGGGGAAGTGTGTGGCTATAGGACGAGGAGGGGGAAGTGTGTGGCTATAGGACGAGGAGGGGGAAGTGTGTGGGCGTGGCTATAGGACGAGGAGGGGAAGTGTGTGGCTATAGGACGAGGAGGGGGAGTGTGTGGCTATAGGACGAGGAGGGGGAAGTGTGTGTGGCTATAGGACGAGGAGGGGAAGTGTGTGGCTATAGGACGAGGAGGGGGAAGTGTGTGGCTATAGGACGAGGAGGGGGAAGTGTGTGGCTATAGGACGAGGAGGGGAAGTGTGTGGCTATAGGACGAGGAGGGGAAGTGTGTGGCTATAGGACGAGGAGGGGAAGTGTGTGGCTATAGGACGAGGAGGGGGAAGTGTGTGGCTATAGGACGAGGAGGGGAAGTGTGTGGCTATAGGACGAGGAGGGGAAGTGTGTGGCTATAGGACGAGGAGGGGAAGTGTGTGGCTATAGGACGAGGAGGGGGAAGTGTGTGGCTATAGGACGAGGAGGGGAAGTGCGTGGCTATAGGACGAGGAGGGGGAAGTGTGTGGGTGTGGGCGTGGACCCCAGCGTCGTCTGACAGAGGCCACAAAGAGACAGCTGTCAGGGGATGACAGGAAGACTGTTCAGAGGCGCTCCTAGTGATGTTTCAGACACTGACCCAACGACCCAGACCCAGAGTGTGACTGGAGAGAGAGAGCTCGATGAAAAATCAACTGAAACGTTTATGTAAACTGATGACATCAAACTCTTTCATCAAAATCATCTAATCTTTTAGGTAATTAACAAATAAATATACCAATTCAGAGTTCGTATAATTATTATTTACCGAAGGAAATTGCGTAGATTACTCAAATAGTTTGACGTAATCAGTTTCCACAAAAGTTACGAGTGTTGTGAACTCGAGCGGTTCACAGTGTTCCCTGATGGAACTTCTCCGATACAGTCTCTCCAACAACTCCGGGGGATTTCACAAACACGACGACCCGAACCGAGACCCACGGTCGAGACGGAGCTCTATGAAACATCAGCACAGCACTCAACCTAATCCCCCGCGGGCCGAGACTGCATCAGCTCCGATTTAAACGTCACATCTCTCAATAAACCTGCCCCGATGGAACCGTCTCTCGCTCCCCACTACCTTTTATCTGGGTCACGCGAGAGAGAAAATGGAGTCTGACAAAGCCAATGGTCCTGCTACCAAATATATCCAATATAAAACACTTCTCCAGGCCCATAATGGCTTACCTCGTCCTAAATCAAGCCTTTCCCTGGGCTCCGCTGGATTTGAGAAGGGGAAACATGAAGAACAACAATATTGTTACTTCAACTCAGAGGAATTTGTGGGCACCGAGTCAAGAAGACAAGCCCCTGGAGGAGGCTCGGGCCACTGGAGTCTACTGAAATCAGACAGAACAACAAACAAACACAAACAGAATCATACATGAGCACACACACACACACACATGCACACGTATGCAATCATACACACATACACACACGCATGCCTGTATACAGAAACACGCATGCACACGCCCACATGCAATGACACACACACACACACACGAGCACAGACACACACACAAACACACACAGACACACACACAAACACACACAGACACACACACACACACACACACTGCCGCACACTTCCACACAACCATGCATCCTCCTCCACTCTCCTGCTGTTCCCAGCTGCTGTCTGTAGGAGAGGCCTCGGCCCCGCCTCAAACTTCACACCCTGGCTAAAGTAGATCTCTAAATATAGAATTGAACAGCTTGTAGTGGGTTTATCTGAGAAGCGACACATTGTCTTGGCCTTTCCTTTCCTCTGCGGACAGTTACATGCACTTGTGTTATCAGTCGCACCAAGGCTCTGGGACGGTTCCCTTCCTTCTCATCCTCCATGGCAGCTTCTGTCATGACTGCTCGGATGGGCTGTCTGCACAGCAGACTGAAGTCTGAACACAGTCTGAAGACAGTCTGAACACAGTCTGAACACAGTCTGAACACAGTCTGATGGCAGTCTGAAGACAGTCTGAACACAGTCTGAACACAGTCTGATGGCAGTCTGAAGACAGTCTGAACACAGTCTGAACACAGTCTGAAGACAGTCTGAAGACAGTCTGAACACAGTCTGAAGACAGTCTGAAGACAGTCTGATGGCAGTCTGAACACAGTCTGAACACAGTCTGAACACAGTCTGAAGGCAGTCTGAAGACAGTCTGAAGACAGTCTGAACACAGTCTGAAGGCAGTCTGAAGACAGTCTGATGGCAGTCTGAACACAGTCTGAAGGCAGTCTGAACACAGTCTGAACACAGTCTGAACACAGTCTGAACGCAGTCTGAAGACAGTCTGAAGACAGTCTGAAGACAGTCTGAACACAGTCTGAACACAGTCTGAAGGCAGTCTGAAGACAGTCTGAACACAGTCTGAACACAGTCTGAAGGCAGTCTGAACACAGTCTGAACACAGTCTGAAGGCAGTCTGAACACAGTCTGAACACAGTCTGAACACAGTCTGAACACAGTCTGAACACAGTCTGAACACAGTCTGAAGCAGTCTGAACACAGTCTGAAGGCAGTCTGAACACAGTCTGAACACAGTCTGAAGGCAGTCTGAACACAGTCTGAACACAGTCTGAAGGCAGTCTGAACACAGTCTGAACACAGTCTGAACACAGTCTGAAGGCAGTCTGAACACAGTCTGAACACAGTCTCAGGAAGTCTAAAGACAGTCTGAAGGCAGACTGAAGGCAGTCTGAAGGCAGTCTGAACACAGTCTGAAGACAGTCTGAAGACAGTCTGAACACAGTCTGAAGACAGTCTGAACACAGTCTGAACACAGTCTGAACACAGTCTGAACACAGTCTGAAGACAGTCTGAACACAGTCTGAACACAGTCTGAACACAGTCTGAAGGCAGTCTGAACACAGTCTGAAGGCAGTCTGAAGACAGTCTGAACACAGTCTGAACACAGTCTGAAGGCAGTCTGAACACAGTCTGAACACAGTCTGAAGGCAGTCTGAACACAGTCTGAACACAGTCTGAACACAGTCTGAACACAGTCTGAACACAGTCTGAACACAGTCTGAAGGCAGTCTGAACACAGTCTGAAGGCAGTCTGAACACAGTCTGAACACAGTCTGAAGGCAGTCTGAACACAGTCTGAACACAGTCTGAAGGCAGTCTGAACACAGTCTGAACACAGTCTGAACACAGTCTGAAGGCAGTCTAAACACAGTCTGAACACAGTCTCAAGGAAGTCTAAAGACAGTCTGAAGGCAGACTGAAGGCAGACTGAAGGCAGTCTGAACACAGTCTGAAGACAGTCTGAAGACAGTCTGAACACAGTCTGAAGACAGTCTGAAGACAGTCTGAACACAGTCTGAACACAGTCTGAACACAGTCTGAAGACAGTCTGAACACAGTCTGAACACAGTCTGAACACAGTCTGAAGGCAGTCTGAACACAGTCTGAACACAGTCTGAAGGCAGTCTGAACACAGTCTGAAGGCAGTCTGAAGGCAGTCTGAACACAGTCTGAAGGCAGTCTGAACACAGTCTGAACACAGTCTGAACACAGTCTCAAGGAAGTCTAAAGACAGTCTGAAGGCAGTCTGAAGGCAGACTGAAGGCAGTCTGAAGGCAGTGTGAAGGCAGTTGAAGACAGTCGAACACAGTCTGAACACAGTCTGAACACAGTCTCAAGGAAGTCTAAAGACAGTCTGAAGGCAGTCTGAAGGCAGACTGAAGGCAGTCTGAACACAGTCTGAACACAGTCTGAACACAGTCTGAACACAGTCTCAAGGAAGTCTAAAGACAGTCTGAAGGCAGTCTGAAGCAGACTGAAGGCAGTCTGAAGGCAGTGTGAAGACAGTCGAACACAGTTTGAAGGCAGACTGAACACAGTCTCAGGGAAGTCTGAAGGCTGTCTGACAGGACCATAATGACAGCATCCAAAAACAGTGGAAATTAGTATTATGATAACATTACGGTTTTGTCATGCCCCCAGACCTTACAGTAATATGAAATGATTGTTATGTAGGCATTGTGAGTCAATTATTTCAAAATCATCCTGTATTTGTATTACATTAGTTGTAGAGGTAGTATGGACAATGTCATTGTTGCATTGTTTATTAAATTTTTCTAGAAAAGTGAATCTTTCAAGGGCAACAAAGCAGCAAAGGGCTTGTGAAGTAAGACCAACTTCCTGATTCATCTTCTCCAACACCCACACACAAACAGTGTCATTCCTCGGACTTGTGTTTTGCCCATAACAGTAAGTAAACTACCACTAAATCTGGACAAATATGAGAACACACCGGTGCATTAGCTCACATTGCATGGTGTAATCACAGTGTTATTAATAGAAGAAACCAAGTTTGTTTGGATATCATATCCACCATGATAATTGAAGCCAAATGTTTAGAAATGAAAGCTTATACAGCACACGACGGTGAGTTACATTACAGATGAATTGATTTGTGTATGTAAACAAACAGATGAGGAGAAGGGGGGAGGGATAGATCGCTGAAAGCACAAAGCTGGTTGTTCAGGGATTCCGGAGAGGCCTGGTTTTCGTGAAGGCCTGGTTCCGACGTACAAACATGGATCATGAGTCAGTGAGTCGGGAAAACAAACATGAAAGAACAAGAACACATTTCAAGTAGGCTAACTGTATGATTCGTGTCTGTATGTGTGCGCACACAGTACGTGTGTGCGTGCGCACGTGGAGTGTGTGTTTGTGTGTGTGCCAACCACACAAAAATGCGGACACGTGACATGAATTAATGAATGGATGAATAACAATGAAAATCGATGTTTTCATTGTCCATGTGTAACACACACCGCACGACAAAAGCCACACGTAATAACGACACCAGAAAGCCCCAGACCAAACCCAGTCCTCTCGGTCTCCCCTATAAGCGGCATGTCTGTGCTCAGCATCTGCGTTGCAGCAGCTGTTTTTGATAACCAGTAATTGGATTCACTTGTTTTAATTTAGCTCACTACTGTAGCCTTGTTCCATAACTCACTACAGAAGCGTGATTATCCTCTAACTTTATGTTCAATTTCCTTTTCAGTAATTACCCAGCGAAGAGAAGAAGTCAAAAGTATTAGTAACACCCGTATGCTCTCATAACGGAGCAGGCCCGTTATAAACTATGCAAACTACCTGCCGATCCGCCACTCCACCAGGTTTGGGATCAGTTATTGACCTAACAGGTTATTTCTCTACCGGAACGGCCTTGTAGGGTGCAACGGGTTGCCTACAGTAGCAGCAGGCAATTTCACTTTCAACAACTGACATCGGAGAACAGACATTTTGGTTTGTAAACCTATTAGTAAAACTATTAGGATAATAGCCTGCCTGCACGGCTTTTTGCCTTCAGTTATGTGGGCCAGGGAAGAATGTAGCTATTTTGTACATGTCGCTGGTGTATGTGTTAATAATCATAATCACATTAGTAGGGACACCTTGAAAGAGATATTACCTCTCACGAAATCTTCAACGGCGTTAAGAGCAGAGGGGGAGAGTGACGAAGCAACTTCGATGAGCCAACTTGCCGCGTTCTCAGCATGCAGGTTATCAGGCGCACAGGTCTACTGATGCTCGTTCACGAAATGGAACATTCAGGAAATTCCCAACCCCTTCATTTGAACGAAATCAAGACTACAGAGAAATTCCCCCGCCGACTGACTAGAGTGTTCGGAAATAAAGAAAATATAAACTTATCAAGGAGTCCGTGAAGATGTTCGGCTGAGTTCAACTGCATGGGTACTGTGAGAAGCGCAGGTTGTAACGGAAATAGCCGAGCCGAGCCGAGTAAACCGAGTCGTTAAGCGCACGCGATTGTCCAACAATATTTTTTGTCGAGGCAGCCAGAAAGGGATTCGAATAGACTTGTTTCAACGTGCAAATTAATGTATTTCTATTCAATTGCATTATCAAAAGCATGCACATTTATGTAGGATACATGTTAATGCAATTGTATATTCATAAAAATCTATTCGTTTTAACTAACTACTTAATTAAAATCCACATATTCTGCTGACGTGGTTTTTAATCTCTCGGGACACTGCGGCGTCCATGATGAATCAGTCACTTTTCAAATGGATCGAATACAGGTCACACAACTTGTGTTTGTTTTAATGATTAGTTGTAGGCTTGTATATTATTCCCAGGTCGGTGTGCGTGTGAGCGCCAGTTTGGACTTAATATAGAGCAGCTGAAAACTTTGAAGCGTATGCACGCGTTGGTTATTATTCTCATTCTAGCATATCGACGGCCATATTACTCTGGTGTCGATCTTGCGTGGCATTCCTATAATGTCTATGCACGAATGTTATGATCTGCTAGAGAGGACGATTCCGTGTTCTGACTGAAGCCTGTCCATTCAAGCTTTTAAAGTCAATCCAGCCTCTGATAGGCAAATACAAAACAATCTACAATAAACTAAGTATGTAATGTCGTATTACCAGTCGGCATGTTAAAACCTTTATGTAGCCTATATAAGAAACATGTTTCGCATGGAGGTACCGTAAGTGAGTTACGCTTCTTATTGAGTCTGCTCAATGAGCTTCATCGGTACCAGCCAGGGGTGAGTAGCATAGATAACGTCACCAAATACTTCTCTTGACTCATAGGCTGGAGGCTAGAAAGGCCAAAAAGGAGGGAAAAAACTGTTCGGTGACCTTATGATGTTGTAATTTAACGTAGTCACTTCTTCTAAAAATAAAAGACCAGTCAGACCAAAATAGCAGCTCTATTTCTGTTTGGTGTTTCTGTTGGACGCCTCTCTCCCTCTTTAGGAGGTGGAGGGGTGAGGGGGTAAGAGTGTTGTTTTGTTTTTCATTCTTTCTCCCAAAAAAGAACAAAGCGAGAGAAGAAGAAGAGAGGAGAGAGAGATCAGCCCCAGAAGCTTCCTCAATCATCACAAACTACCAACAGTTGTCTAAACGATTGAGCCCTCTCACCATTAAATCCAAAATCCACTATTCAAGCTCTGTGGATTGATGGTATAATAGTTGGCTTGATTGGAGCCCCCATTCAGGCGCTGGCTCTTTATCTTTCAATCCAGTCAGGCAAACGTGTCAGCTGAATGACTGCAGAGGCATTACTGTTATTTAACTCTCCCCTTTGACCTTTGAATCGTACAGGGTCACCCACGACTTGACGCAAAGAGCATCCCATAATAATGACGGTGGTGATGTTTTTCACTGTGATTCTTCATGCACGGTCGGAGTGAGGTTACAGTGAGATGGCTCAATGACGTGGACATGTTACTCATTCTACTCAGGACGACAGATCAGGCCTCTTCTCTCTTTGATCACGTCTCTGTGCTCTTTATCTTGATCTCTCTCTCTCTCTTTGTCTCTCACCATAACACACATGCACAATAACACTGGCAAACACTGAAATTGCTTCCTTCTCCTCTCTCTCTCTCTCTCTCTCTCTCTCTCTCTCTCTCTCTCTCTCTCTCTCTCTCTCTCTCCTCTCTCCTCCCTCCCTCCCTCCCTCCCTCCCCCTCCTTCTTTCAGCCAGCCAGCTATACGATGCCCTGATGCTGCAGCACTACTTAAAGTTGCCCCTGTTTAGGTTTTCCCTTGCTTTTAAAAGCCCCGGAGCTATAACAACTTCCCAGTGCCTATTTCTGACCCAAACACAGACTGAGAGGAATGTGTTTTATACACTCGCACAGAGACTAAATGTGCTCGCAGGAAATTACCTCAAAACACGGACTGACAGTGATCTGTGGAAAGGGGTACAACAACATCACACGGAGATGTGGCAGTGTGGGACGGCAACCATTCAAGATTCAGTCCGGAGTGTTCTGACAGGCGGGTAACACTGGCTACACTACCGCTCTCTCTGTCCTCGCAGAATGAGAAAGCACAGTTAGTTATTGTACTTGGAGAATTGAAAATACATGCCTTCCATGAAGAAAATGTAGACTCTTCATATAATAGCCGGGGTCAATAATGTACCGAGATCATTATTTTACCACCCTAACAGCTTATCATCACGAAAAGCTAATTTCCACCCTCTGCAAGCAAAGGTATCTTTTAGAAATCTATATTACGTTCATGTTGAACCAAAGCACTAGACTCAACTTATGAACAGTTGGGTCTAGACTAAACCTCCAATCCTGTTTTCATTTGAAAGACTCAAATAAGCCACAGGTGTCTGTCTACTTGATGTGTGTATTATCTCACTCTTACTCTCCCCACCATCCTTCTCCACAAAATGGTCCACACAGCTGGATACATTTCCACTAATTATGAAGACAGGTGCGAATGGCATAATATTACACTTGTTTTAAGCGGAAATTCGATCCGGACTTCTGATAAACCAACACGTCTCATTCTATAGAGTAACACAACCAGGGCCCATCCTCTGATTATTGAATCTATGTTATGTGAAATATTGACTTGAAACCTCATCACCTGGTTTGAATATTAAAACCTTGCGATGCCACAGTGCTGCCAACAGACGTCTGCTTTGGAGAGTCTGGATGCCAGTTGAATGAGAGGCCTCTTCCAAGAGACGATTTGATGACAGGGTTAGATTGCATCGAAACGTGGATATTTTATGTCTGGAAACCCAAGAGCCAATATCTCATATTGAAACAGATGAAATCACGGTTCAAAGACGGGGTGGAGTGGACGTGGAATCCACGTGGGTGCCTGCACGGATCGGCTTCCTGTCACAGCTCTCGGGGAGAAGTTTCTAAATCCGTTCAGCCCCGTCGGTGCTGTCACGGCGGCCATCTTTGTTTGTTTTAGTTTTTTCTCTTTCTCCAAACAGACCGATTGTAATAACATGAGTAATTCTGACTGACTCAAGTCAAAATGAAAGGAGGTGCGAGATTAGAAAGCAGGGAGGCGTCCACAGAGCAGCAGCTCCACCACAGTTGCCCGTGACGTCAGGCTTCTCGAGGGAAACAGCGCGAGCACTAAACACATTTAAGACCCCGCCGATTGGAAACAGATTTTGACCTGACAAGTGTGTTTGTAGCCAGTTGTGTGGCGACAAGCCTGTGGTTCGAGCGTGTGTGTTGAGGGGGCATCTGTGTGTGCATCTGTGAGTGTGTGTGTGTCTGTGTGTCTGCGTATGTTTTGTGTCAGGTGGCGGATTCCAATTCGGTCTTTACCACCCGTAAAACCCACACAAACTGGGCAGTCGGGAGAGTCTTAAAGAACTGAGATGAAGCCTATAAGGTGCAGCCTGACGAATGCTAGCGAGCCGCCAAGCTACATAAAAGAGAGATCTCTCTCAGCCATTGAAGTGAATTTCAAACAGTTGTTTCTAATTAGGTCCAGCTCCTGGGATCAGCCGAGGAGATACCTTCCCTCTGAGAGTCTCCGCTTCTATAAACAACCCATCCTCTGCTTTCTGAGGGAGTACATTGAGCCCTGGACCCATAATCAGGCGCAGTCTCAGGGCCTGGCCCAGGTCTAGAATCAAGCCTGTTTCTTGAACCAGTTCCAAGCCCAGTACTAGTCCAGGACCAAGGCACTACCTGTTACCAGGACAAGGGACCCAGAACTAGGCCCAGAAATAAGCCCAGGACCAAGGCACTACCTGTAACTAGGACAAGGACAAGGGACCAGAACTAGGCCCAGAGCCAAGTCCAGGACCAAGGCACTACCTGTAACTAGGACAAGGGACCAGAACTAGGCCCAGAAATAAGCCCAGGACCAAGGCACTACCTGTAACTAGGACAAGGACAAGGGACCAGAACTAGGCCCAGAAATAAGCCCAGGACCAAGGCAGTACCTGTAACTAGGACAAGGACAAGGGCCCAGAACTAGGCCCAGAGCCAAGTCCAGGACCAAGGCACTACCTGTAACCAGGACAAGGACAAGGGCCCAGAACTAGGCCCAGAGCCAAACCCAAGAAGCTACCTTTAACCAGGACCAGGAGAAGGGCCGAGAACTAAGCCCAGAATGGAGTTTGAGACCAGGCCTAGTCGTTTGATCAGAACCAGGGAAGGCAGTCGCCTCCTCAGCCAAGACGTCTACACCACTGGAGTCCCAACTTCTAATAATCGTGTTTTGAATATTTATGGAGGTCACCGAGAAAGAATCTCTGAAGTTGACTGTGAGTGCCAGGGCAGATCTAAACACCATGTGTCATGACTGGAGCCCCAAAACAGAGAGTCAGGGCCACGCTATCAGGCTGACATCTTTACACAGAAACCCTCAAGTGCTTCCATGTAGATATTTAGTCAACATGCCACATTGTCTCTGCCTCTCTTTCTGTCTCCCAGTTCTTTCTCGTCTGTCTGTTTCTCTCTCTCCTTTTCTTACGCACTCACTCACCCTTGGCCCCTCCTTCTCCGTCTCCTGCTCTATTTCTCTCCTTTTCTCCCGCTGACGTCAAAACACTCCAAACTCCCAGTACTTGCAGTATTCACCGACAGCAGTTTGAAGCTTCTCTCCCGGAACTCTGTCGGGCCTGAACAGCAGAGCTGTCTCTGTTTCTCTCCTTCGGTCGAAAGAAAAAAAAACGAGTTCACCTTTTCTTTATCACTCCAGTGTCTGCCAAGGCTATTATCGTCTTCTTGGGTTACCCATCCAAAGCTCACAGTTATGAATCTTAATACTTTGCTCCTTTGAAACCCGTATCACTAATACTCCAGTGAAATATGATATTGAACCAGTCCCACAGGAGCCAAGCTGGGTTTGCAACCTCTTATGAATGATACACGTTATTATTTCAGAGTAATTTATGCTGTTAGAGGTATTATCATTTCAAATCTCTTCATTCCATGCAATCACTGATCTTTGAAGGAACACACACACACACACACACACACACACACTGCATACATACACACTACACACAACGGCGGAGGCATCTCCTGGGCTGTGATAACACATTTTGCTGCTATTCGGTAACAAGAGAGGGTCAATGACGCGCCGGCACAGTTAATCAATCCAATTAACTGTCATTCCAGCTGTCGTTTCGACAAACTCTCATTCCGACTGTAAAAATGTAAACGAGGCGTCAGGAACAAAAGCTCCAGAACACAGGCCCTGCCACGGACGGAGCAGACCAGAGATGGAAACAGCACCTAGCTACATGACTCACCCTGTGTCTGTTAGGTTGAGCCACAGGAGGGTGGAGGGGTCCTCCGCTGCCAAACAAGACGTTGTTCCACAGGCCTCCTCCCGACTTGTCACCTCAACCGTCTCCCTCAGGTCTGCGAGGACAGCTAGCGTGTTCTCCTCTCTCAGAGTGCGAGGCCCACTCACTTAGGTCTATTTATATCATCCAAACTTTGTTTGCAGTTTGGGTTGTTACCTTCACTGCTTATCTCACTAAGTTCTATTTAAGAGGCGGGTGAGGTCATTGGATAAGACTGATTTCTCGTGGAGACTGCGGGCATTGAAGGAGTTTCCGGAGGAAACCATGGTAACCCCCAGGGTAGTAACAAACACAATACCAAACGGTTCAGCGGTTCATTCATTCCTTGTATGAAACAGTCGGAGGTTCATTCATTCCCTGTATACAACAGTTTGAGGTTCATTCATCCCCTGTATGAAACAGTATGTGGTTCATACACCCCCTGTATGAAACCGTCTGAGGTTCATTAACCCCTGTACAAAACAGTTTGAGGTTCATTTATCCCCTGTATGAAACAGTTTGTGGTTCATTCGCCCTCTGTATGAAACAGTCTGAGGTTCATTCGCCCCCTGTATGAAACAGTCAGTGAGTGACTCAAAGCCGAGTGAAGCATTTTGACAGTCACAAATATAAACGTCCTGCTTTTGGTGTGGGGATTGAGTCATCGACATCCTTAGCCTATCCCCTTTCCCTCTGCCTTCCATGATTAATCACCGTCCTTAAACTCTTACCGATCATAAGTAGATCTCACACATCACTGCCAGCGGGAACTCTTCAACCTTGACTTCTATTGGACAAAGGCTGCTTTGAGTTCCTGTTTTAGTCGCCTGAGGTCATGACCTCTGGGGTCTCGGTGGACGGTAACGATGGGTATAGCAACAGAGGAAGAGAATCCCATCACACACTGTTCTTTTTTAATGTTCCTGTTGGGAAAAGGATTCCAAGGGGCATTCAGGCCTTCATCTTATTATCACTGATCTTCCCGCATCTTACATAGTGACACATAACAGCCTCTCTGGGTAGAATTGCATTCCATTCAATGTAATATAGGGGCAATAACCACAATAACTATGTCTAACCCTGAAAGTGTCTTACTAATGGCTGTTGACTACCAAAAACCGTTTCTCTCTGGTTTGAGTTTTGACCGACAGGCCATTCCCTGGGAAAAGAGGCGTCGTGGTGGGGTATGTGGCGTTAGAAGCTTTCTGTGACGCCTGCAGGCAAGCTCATTTGATACCCTGTAAGAGAAAGGGTAATATCCCCAAGTCACTCTGGTATTTACAGGAAGCTGCAGTAGTTACCACAGCTCAACACTAAAGCGTGAAAACATTCTAAGGATGAATTGAGCTGTAGTGCACACTCGGGAGAACTGGATCCCTGTGCTGTGATCGTGCCTCTCTCACTCCCCGTCCTCTCAGGGGAGTCGGGACGGAGAGCTTCTGGAATCCTCCGCGGCACATCGCTGCCCTCCAAGACAAAGACAAATATGTGCAGTTTAAAGTGGAAACAGACCCCTGTTGTGGGCGAGCACGCACGTCAACCAAACGCAGCGGCGATCCGGTCTATGTGAGGCCGCGAGTCACTGTGACATCACAGTGTTCCGCGCGGATGACATAACTCAAGTGAAACGGGGCAATGAAACGTCTCTGTGTGTTAAAAAGGATATGTCCGCACCCACTGATTGATGGAATTGTTACACGGCCTACCTTGCAGTCGTCTAAATTTAGATCTCTGATTCAGTTTCCCTGTTGTTCCCTCCGTTGCGTTCTGGCGCCAAACCCAGTCATTACCTCAGTTTTCACCGATTTGAGTGAGCGCGCTGGAGGACTGGGCAGAGAACACGATGTCATCCAGTCGTAACAGAATCTGCTGGTATGTTGAACCGGACCCAGCGTGGAGTGTAATGGCAAAACAAGAGTGATTATTCACGTCCAGATATGTTATACCCACTACAAACGGAAAACATGCTCATATTAGTGCCTGCCCGATTCACACAGGGAGCTAAACAAAGCCAGAGTCTGACTAGAAAACCTGCCTTCCCTCAAAACCCCTTCCAATGTCTCAACAACTTTATTAACAATTATTACATGCATTCCTATCATCCTGAATAAAGCACATGCGCCAGAGTGCAGGTGGTACTCCGTCGGCTTGAACTCATCAAAAGATGAAAGAAAGAAATCCGAAGATATTCTATTACAAACACTTCGCAGGGTCCCTGGCCTCCCAGTTGCTCAACAGGAGTCTCATAAAGCTTTGATAGCCTCAAACACGGATGGCTGGAAGCCAGCGGAGACGAAGAGAGCATATACATTGGAAATGAGCTGGCGTGTGTCGAACCATACAGTAAGTACAGGGGGAGAGAGCGTTTTTTTGTCGTTTGTCGGTGTACGACACGGTCTATGAGACTTCGCTGAAGCCTCGTTGCCAGGCTGCGTGGGTCGGGCACAGGTGTAAGTGTCCGTTAATGGCGAACGAGGCATTCTGCCTCCCACGGATCACAGAGCCGCTAATCGGACACAGATGCTGGCTGACGGCCTGCTTCACGCTAGCGAGGTGCGTCACCGACCCTGGGGAGGATGGAGCTCTCGCACACCGTCAGGCCAAAAAGTAGTCCCTCTAACCGAGAGGGGCTCGCTCCGGTCGCCCACCGCATGAGCGAGCGCACCATGTAGGCTCAGGTCTTACCTCAGCGGCCCAGTTTCCAATCCGGCGCCTGGCACTTTGCTTGTCACAATGTCTTCTCTTATTTCTCTCTATCTCTCCCTGCCTTTCCTGCCACACTATAAATTAAGAGGTTGCAGGTTCCAAAATACCCCCCCCCCGGTATGTCGCTTTGGATAAAAGCGTCTTCGTAATGAACACATTATTGTTGTTGTTCTGCGTCTGTCTTCGATTGGGTCGCAGCTTGAGTTCTACTTGTTCCTCCCCGAGGGGACAAACAATGGGGACCAAATGTAGCGGTCGTCTTTATTAAAGTTCTGTTTTGAAGGGAATTACATTTCTCCTCAAAAGCCCACCTGACCCCACAGTGGTTGTTCTAATATGATGAAGGCGTGTATGTCCAGTAACAGCTATCTCATGGGCTCGTATGTTCAATGCCTTTCATGCAGACCAGACTTACGAGCTACACAGGCGATTTCATTCAATAAATCAAAAAATGTGTCTAGAGTTTTTTGGAAAGTGTTCACACACCAGGGCACGGAATTAGATTTATGAACTTTCGTAATCGGCTTTCTTTCAGCGTCACATAGAAACCCTTGTTGTTCCCCTGTGTTATCTGTTGATTTTCACATGGTTCATCAGCTAGCCGATAACTGGATTTCACACCGTCAATAACCCCGGTGGAATTTGGCGTTGACATCGTTTATGACATCATAACATGGTTTATGACATCATGTCTACACTGAACATGTTTTCACTGCATGAACTGTGTCATCCTGACAGGATTTTGAGAGAACAAGAACGATAACAAGAAGGAATCTGTCTTTGAGACGTGAAGGAGAGTCGGTTTTCCAGCCCCTCGTGACAGTTGGACTATAAAACCCAGTTTCACCTGCGAGCCTGCGACGTACAGGCCTCCGAATCCGTCACTGATCGCCCGTGTATACACCGATCCAAAGGTTTACGACAAACAGTGACAAATAAAATAGAAAATTCTCTTTCGTCTCGGCCTCCCGTGTGTCTAAACACAGTGACTTTTATGTGTCAAAGAACTATGACGCATGTCTCTCCTCCTCCAAGATAAACACCATGGTGTTGTTGTTAAATCTCATGGGATGTCTTGTGACGGCCGGCCAGGTCCTGCAGTCTGCAGAAGAATACTCGACGTGTCTTCAGTCTTCTTAAACGTCTTAACTTTGCTGGTTTTTACAGTTGACGAATACAATACCACACAGTAATGTGTTGCAGCCCAGCATTGTAAAAGGGGCTGTGGTGACTTAAAAGTTTACAAGCGTTGCATGTTGTGCTCTCGCGCTGAACGTTAGGAACAACTGTGAATCATTCAAAATGTTCATTTAACTTCCGTTCACTTCAAGTTTTCTCCCTTAGCCATTTTTTTCTCCATAATGACACGAGACAAATACTCTAATGCTCAAAAAAATGACCGCCTCTGTTCATCCATCTCCATCATGTCCTGAAATATTAATGTCACAGCGACTGCTGCACGTTACCACTTCCAATACAATGACGTAGCATATCTCTCACAGCCATCTTCAATTATCTTCAGACGCACACAAACAGACACACACACACACACTGACACACACACACACACACACACACACACACACACACACACTGACATGTATACACACCACCATACCTACAGGAGCAGGCCTCTCCACCTCACGTTTCCAGCGAATCGAGCGGGGTGAAGGAAATGATCCATCACGCAGGGTAAACTGTAAACAGCCTAATGACACGTGGCAATATAAAATGGAAAATTTAAATAAACACTGGTGGGTTGTTTGTAGGCACCCCTGGTACAATAGCCCAAACACTGGGCATTTGAGTAATCATTACTAGTCATAACTCAGCACTCTGGAGATGTTAAATAAACAGTATACTTCTGTAAAGCATATACAACAAGACCCACATTTACTTTAGCTGGATTACAGGAATCTGGGAGCTAGAGGGGACTGGCGAGTCAGGGGAGAGGGTCTGACAGTGTCATGTCATGTCCCTTCAACCAATCAGAGAGAGAGTCCCCCTCTGGTTGGTCTAAGACTCACAGGCAGCATGGTGAACGTGATATATAAAACGCCTTTTATCATTATTTTATTTTGATATCATTAGGAATGTTCCATCTTTTACAATAAGTATTGCAAATTAGGCCAGGTTTTACTGTACAATCAACAAAGATAACCTGGAACAAAATAAAACAGTAAACAGTGATAAACTTTCTCATAAGTTTCACGGTGAAACTTTGGCTCACCTCGAACCTGGCATCGACTCCAGCCTCCAAGATGTCAATAAAGGTGAAAAACCTCTCCTCTCTCTCTCTGCCTCTCGTCTCTGCTCCTACACCACGTCCAAGTCAAACACCTTTGTTATAGATCCAGCATTGATTTATAAAAAGCGTAAACTGGGGTTTGTCCAGGAACGTTCTACATGTGCTACACACTGACCTCATGGGTGAATTCCTGGCTTCTAATTGGCTCCTAAGTGGGCTTGATTGCATGGACATTAGGAGTTGACCAAGAACAACAGGACCCGGCCTCCTCTGGGTCCTGTCACGCTGCCACCAATCAGCAGGTAAGTGTGGCCCTCGCAGTCAGGGCCCCGCCTGCCCCCTCCTATCGCTCCAGAGGAGGAGGAGGAGGAGGGGGGTGGGGGGGGATTAGGGGGATTTAAGATGAGGGAGGGGGGACGAGGACGGAAGAGGAGTAGAAGGGGGGAGAGGGGAGAGAAGGGTGAAGGGGGAGGAAGAAGAGGAGGAGGAGGAGGAGGAGGAGGAGGAGGAGGAGGAGGAGGAGGAGGAGGAGGAGGAGGAATAACACAGTGTGGTGTGGAGTGGATGGGAGCCGTTGTTTTGGGGGGAGAAAGGCCTCAGATTTTCAGTGTTTGACATTAGCCATGTGTTGTTCTTGGTAGAGGCGCAGCAAATCTAGGTTAACACACTGATTGTTATTTTGGTTGGATTGTTTGACAAAGAGCACACTGAAATTCCTCTTGTTTTGAATACCTTTCCCTCTCAATGTCGTCCATGTACACTCTCGAGCGGACTACGAGAACGGAGCAGAGCCTCGGGGTCAACCTCACGTCGTGACCTCTCGCTCGTTCCTCTCTCACTCCCCTCAACACTTGACGGAAAACTACCGCCGTCGCCTCCGATTCGTCCGACTTGTCGGCCACTCGTCAAGTCAAACTGCAGAGTCAGGCCCGACAGGGATGGATGTGAAGATCACAGAGCGGCCTGATTAACCAGGGCTTTTACACATGTCAGACCTGGCTCCTTACACACTCTCTCTGGGCTGTGTGTGAAAAAAGCCTCACATTTATGTCATTCTGTCGGTCCCCCGGCGGCCATTACTAACCCAATATCCTGTTTCAGAGTGAGAGGGCCTCCAGTCTGTTGCTCTTGGCCCCTCACCAAAGCGTGAAAGTATGAAAATTATCCATCCAGTCATGGCCCCGGAGCGCTTTCAAAACCCTCCCTGTTTCTCCAGCAGACCTGCACATCGTACCAGGAGGCCTGGTATGGCCTACCAGCCTGCCCACAAGCCCACAAACCACCCTCCCACCCATCCCCCCCATCACCCCTCCCAACCCCTAGGAAAAAAAGCGGGGTTTGGATCGGAGAACCAGGGGCTATTTGTAGCCATTTGTAATGTCGCATATTTTCGATGACTGCTATGGCCAGCGATTGCAGCTATGCGGAGAACATAGATAAACAGTGTTGACTTCCTCTGGGCCTCTTATCAGCGTTCTCATACACTCACTGCCCCGCTCTTTACCCCGGGGCGCTCGGCGTGTCATATTCCTCCAGGGTGTCAGCCCCAGGAATAGCACAACGTGTGTGTGTGTGTGTGTTTTTTTGTCTCTGTGTGGGTGTGTTTGTCTGTTTGTCTGTCCGTCCGCCTGTCTGTGTGCATTTTGCTCTCTGCGTCGGTGTGTTTTTTGGGTCTGCATGTGTGGTGTGTGTGTGCTTGTCCTTCTGTGTGTGTGTGTGTGGTGTGTCTTTGTCTGTCCATCTGTCTGTGTGTGAGTTTGCCAGTCTGTCTATCCTCCTGTGTGTGTGTGAGTGTGTGTGTGGTCCATGTCCTGTCTGTCTCTGTGTGTATGTTTCCTATGAAAACAAAGGCCTTTACAACTGCCGGGAATCTCCATCAACAGGGGGGCCCTTGGGGGCTTCCCATTGGCCGGTTGAAGACAAGACAACCTCTATGGGAGAACCCATCACGCTGTGTGTTACTGTTTTGACACTCACTGACTCACAGAGTCAAAGTCACTGGCACAGAATCACAGTCACAGTGTTACAGAGTCACAGTGTCACAAAGTCACAGTTTGACATTGTCACACAGTCATACAGTCACACAGTCAATGTCACAGTGTCACACAGTCACAGTGTCACAGTGTCACACAGTCACAGTGTCACAGTGTCACACAGTCAATGTCACAGTGTCACACAGTCAATGTCACAGTGTCACACAGTCACAGTGTCACAGTGTCACAGTGTCACAGCGAGACACAGTCACACAGTCAGACAGTCAAAATCACTTTCTGGCAGAAGGTTTCGTTGTTACCACTGCAGTTGTTTGACACTCACCCATAAAACAAAACCTGCGTCAACAACTAAACCCCAACCCCAGCTCAACTAAACCCCAACCCCAGCTCAACTAAACCCCAACCCCAGCTCAGTCGGATACGTCTTCATTCACGACACCACTGGCATCTGCCAGCAGGATCTCTGAGGTGCCTGGAGCCCCGAGTCTGGCTGTGGTACGAGGACTGTTGAGGCAAGCAGCCCTCAGGTTCCCCCCGCAGTGAGGAGGCTGGAGGGAGAGGCTGGAGGGAGAGGCTATCGGGGGGCCCGGGTAGACAAGGGGCTCTTCCAGAAACTAATGTTTGCGCTGATGAACCCTGACGTATCCTCAGCGCTAGACTTTGCGTCATGACACTCAGCTCGATGCTTTTGCCAGGAAATACTTATACTGTGGTTGGGGTGAGTGCGGCAAGTCTTGAGTCGCTGCTCACTGAGAAGTTCTTTCTTGGAAATCCAATGTTTCTCGAGTGAGAATGTGCTGTAACTATGTCGTCAAGGAAGGGGAAGGCTGGCTGGACTTGGCATGGGGCAGTCACACTGACATATATGAAGTCTTCCTTGTAGTGTCAACACTGGAATGAGACTGGCGTTGATTTAGAGTGTGTGAGTGTGTGTGTGTGTGTGTGTGTGTGTGTGTGAGAGAGAGAGAGAGAGAGAGAGAGAGAGAGAGCGAGAGAGAGAGAGAGAGAGAGATGAGAGAGGGGCATTATTTTCATTGTGTTTTGTACTGTAGCCCCCTCCTGTGGTAGCTCTTAGTATAGAAGTGAAATGCACAGAATTTGTTTGCAAAAGTTCCAGTGTACAGAAAGTAGAAATAGAAGTGCCTATTGTGTGTGTGTGTGCCGTTTGATACCAGATAGATAATGACAAAACTCCACAACTATGTTGAACGCCAGATCACAGTGTTCTCGGAATACGTTTTTTTTCCCCGAATGTCCGGAACACATCTGGCTGTGTTATGAAAGCCTTCTGATGAATATGTATGCAGGATGACGCTAACATAAAACACGACATGGTACATACCAATATTAAACACATAATTGCCCAGATGAGAGAAGGCAGACTTGAGTGATTAATGTGAACATGGTTTTGGTGATTGATCTATAAAAACAAATGATTACTCTGTCTGTGGCTGAGATTGTGGTAAATTGCTACCTAAATACAGGAACCTCGTTAGACAGATGTGAAGTGGAGGTGATTCAACAAGGTGTGGCTGAGATTGAGGGCATGTTGAGGGCAGATATCCTGGAATCAAAAAACTGAAGTACCCAGAATTGAAAGGGTCCTGGAACCGGGGTCGGCCTGGCCGTCGGGAGAGCCGGGAGATTTTTTCAGTCCCAGTCCAGACTTGATTGGAACGTTAAGGTTTTGTCTGGAATTGATGGTTATATTTAGTGGATAATGGACTATAATGGAATTATAATGGCTAATTCAGTTGTATTTGAAAGGGTTTTCCTTCAGCTTAAAATTGTTCAAGGATCTTTTTTAGAGCGTCTGCAACTTGAAATAAGTCATATATAGGCACATCTGAATCCACTGGGAAACAGACCTCGGCACCACCGCATTTCTGGTGGTAAATGAAAGAATGTTAACAAGTTCATGAATAGCTTTTAATAGCTCATTTGACTTTGTTTGCAGCGGTGCCATTAACAGGAGATCTTCACAGGGTGAGACTCAGGTGAGAAGGACCAACTCGTAAAACCACGTGAAGATGTTTCTAACCTCCGCTCCTCAGTCATTGGACAGCCCTTCGTACCTCAGTCAGTCTGCTCTGCGGGCCTGTTGTTCATTTGGGTTTAATCTCTTTTGTGAGACGGTGATCAGCCCATTGAGTCGATGCCAGTGGAAGTGAAGTTAGCATCTGCCTCATTCAAACTGCTGAGAGGTTAGCTTAGTCTCTCTCTCTCTTTCTCTCTCTCTCTCTCTCTCGTCTCTCTCTCTCTCTCTCGTCTCGTCTCGTCTCTCTATCACTCTCTCGTCTCTCTCGTCTCTGCGTCTCTCGTCTCGTCTCTGTCTCTCTCTCTCTCTCTTCTCCCATCAACCTATCCAGACTAAATACCTTAAAGTTCTATTTCCATTACACCTTCACTTTAAAACATTGTTTAAATTAAGGTCTTAGTCCAAAACCGCATTTCATAACTCGGCCAACAACAAATATGACTTCAGTCTGCCAAACACATGAACTTGAATATCGATATGCTGCCGTGTGCACGTACACGAATGTAAGTATGTGTTTGACTCAGCAAGTGTGGTCAAAAGGTGATCTCACTGCCACATCCTTCGTCTCGTTTCTTCCACTGTTGTGGCAGAGTTTATGGGAAAGTAAGTCTATTTACCAGAGACCCAGACCCACAGTCATGGTTACTGAGTGTTCCAGTCTGTAAGCATGCAGGATAGCCACCCGGCTAGCTGTTGGGAACAGCTCTCTCGTATCAGTGATGAAGAGTCTCTTTGATACTAAAATGGAAAGTCCATTCCACATAGTTCTCTTTGGTCTGTCATGGTAATCTTCAAAGACGGGAAGAACTAAGCCTGCTTGGTCACTGTGGTTCTAGGACCCTGCAAGCAAACACACACACACACACACACACTCTTGTACACTCCAACATGTACACCAACACGTACACACACACACACTCTTGTACACTCCAACACGTACACACATACACATGTACACTCCTACACACACACACGCACACACACACACACACATACACATGCATGGACACTCCTACACATACACACTCACTCTTGTACACTCCTATACATACACACACACACACTATTGTACACTCCTACACTTACACACACACGCATGGACACTCCTACACACACATACTGGCACGTACACTTCTAGACACACAAACACACACAAACATACACAAATAGTTACACACGGGCACACACACTCACATACAAACAAACACAAACAATCACACGCGTACGCCCACACATTCCGTACATACACGCACGCAAACGACCCCACATGTACGCAGAAACACACGCACACCATCTCGGAGGTCTCGATCGTGTTTAGCCATTGCTCAGCCTCCTTTGAACTTGAAAAAAGACTGTTTAAGACTGACTAAAAGGTTGTGTTATGCTTCTGATAATGGTGTGTCCCACTTCACCACATCAGGGACGTGAATAAACAAACACATTCTGTTGTCTCTTGCCAGATGTGTCGTGGGTCAAAATAGGGATTTGGGTTACAGAGGGATAAAACAAATGATCCTTGTGTGGTTTGACAGTGCTTCATAAAACTAGAGCCCTAGAAAAAAAAATGTGTAAATCTGAGAGATAGTGTGTGTGTGCTTGTCTGATAACTGTTATAGTGCTGCTAAAGATAGTTTACCTGTAGGTAAACATTGACAGTACAACATTTCAGGGCTGTACATGTTGTTTCCACATCACTGCTGCCACCTAGTTGCAGCTATTAAATGGTGCAGACTTTTTGTGTGTGTGTGTGTGTGTGTGTGTGTGTGTGTGTGTGTGTGTGTGAGAGAGAGAGAGAGAGAGAGAGAGAGAGAGAGAGAGAGCATATATATCCTATACATAGAGAGAGGGGTTACCAAGTTTGTTGTTTACATGTTTAACCTATTACTACATTTAGACCTCATGGAAATAGCTTTGGCAAAATACAAAGTAATGCGTTCGTAAAATCATCCCAAACTAATTTTGGTTTAGATAGCCTACTCTGTCCAAACGATGCTAGTGAAATCTGATGAAGACAGCAACAACAGGTGATTTCACCTATGAGACAGAGACACGGGCCAGTGACTGAGTTGGCTTTTGTCCCCCAAGCAACGGCGGGTCCATTAATGCAAACACAGCGTTACTATGGAGTCCTAGGGACAATCACTTTATACACAAACCCCCACGCCGCCCCGGGACAGTGGGCAAAGAACGGCGGAACTCTGCGAATATGGAAGAATCGCCGGCGGAGGATAAACGATTCGGTTTTATTGAGAATTACGTGTTGAAGACGTTGAAACTGAAAAAGGACAGATGGCAGAAATGCATGTCTACGGAGGACAGCAAGCAAGTTATTCAGGAGTTTTTAGACAAAACCGACCACATCACGTTGGTCATCTCCCTAAATGCCACAGGGCTGTTGCTACCCACTGTTGGATTTCCAACGACTAGTAAAAACAAAGCGGTTTACTTCGTCAAACGAAGCAAAAGTCCTTTAACGCCCGACTCAATGAAAAGTAATTTGGTCTACGGAGATTTGTCCTACGCTCCACTTGACCAGTTTTCTGCGCTCGTGGAGGAGGTGAGTTTCCACTGAAGTTCATCGCAACTCCGCAACAAGTGCAAACATATGTCTATTTCTAACCATTCCCATTTATGTATTGTCGATGACTCAAACCCCACTCCTCACTCAGGTGGTAGTTCCGTTGCTGTCGAACGGGAAGAATCACGGTGACTGGCCGCAGGTGGTGTCCCAGGACGTAAAGCGCCACGTCCACTCCCTGAAGACCAACGTGTTTGTGGTGTCCGGTCAGGTGAAGGGTAAGACCTTACTGCCCTTGCCCCTGGGGGCAGAGAAAGTGGAGCAGGCGGCCCTAGAGAGAGACAAGAGGTACGATGGCGCGACCACCAAACATGATGTTCTGCAGAACAACCCTCCTTATAACGCTAATTAATGAATTGGTTCATTCATTGGATTGATCCATACATTCATTAATGTATTTGCTCATTTACACAATCATGCATCAATTAAAACATCCATTAATTTGCAAGTCTATGAATCGATTTATCCTTCTCTTCATTTATCTACTAATTAAATCCAATTACCATGATTAGGTTAACTAATTCACTTGTCCACGTGTTAATTCAATGATCTCTCTCTGTCTCTCTGGCTCTCTCTCTCTCTCTCTCTCTCTCTCTCTCTCTCTCTCTCTCTCTTTCTCCCACACACACACACACACCTGGCAGGGGGGACGTGGTGGACAAGAGCGTCATCCACTCCATAGAGTCGGTGGTGATCGAGTGGAGCCACCAGATCAGCGCGGTGCTGAAGAAGGACTCCTCTGAGGCTCTGCTGGAGGGCAGGAGCCCCACGCCCCACACTGAGCTGCTCTTCTGGAGGAACAGGTCAGCATGTATGGCATAGCTAACTAGCATAGCATGGCATAGCCTGGTCTAGCATAGCATACCAGAGCATAGCATACCACTACCAGGCAGCCCAACCTGGTGTCACGGTCAGGTAGCAGACATGTGGTACAAACAGCCCTCTCTCTCTCTCTCTCTCTCTCTCTCTCTCTCTCTCTTCTCTCTCTCCTTCTTCTTCTTCCCCTTCTTCTCTCTTTTTCTCCGTCCCTCTGTCTCTCGCTCTTTCTCTCTCAGGTATGCAGACCTGGAGTGCATCCATTCCCAGTTCAGGTCGTCCAAGGTGACTAAGATGGCAGCGTTGTTGGAGGCCATGGAGAGCAGCTACTGTCCAGCGTTTAACAACATGCTGCAAGACGTCCTGGCAGGTGAGCTGATGATGAGGACGCTGGTCTGAACCTCTCTGTGTCACCAACCTTCTCTGAACTGGAGCCCTCTCTGAAAGCACTCCTCACAGAGTTGCTACCATTTCTCTCTCTGAGTTTTCCTGGGAGTTATTCCCCTTGTTTTCCTTGAGGGTTTTCGATTGGTTTAGGGGCAGTTCTGCATGCATGTACAAGCACACAGGATGGGTGTGGCTCAGTGGCAGAGCATTTACCTGCAGATCGAAAGGCAGCAGCGTTCAAAGTCTCCTCTCCTGTCGCTCCTGAAGGGAACACACAGTTAAACAGTGTTTCCGGTGTGTTCTTCCTCAGCGCTGGAGGAAGCGCAGGACATCTGCACCTACCTCGGGCCCCTGCAGCGCCACTTTGACGACTTGGAGAACGTGGAGTTCCCCGAGGTGAAGGGTCACATCGCGCCCCTGATGCACGCCGTGTGCCTGGTGTGGGCGAACTCCCGCTACTACAACACGCCAGCCCGCCTCATCGTGTTGCTGCAGGAGACCTGTTACCTGCTCATCCAGCAGGTCGGCACGCTCGACAACATCCCTCACGCTTTACAACATCCCTCACGCTTTACAACATCCCTCACACTTTACAACATCCCTCACGCTCGACAACATGCCTCACGCTCGACAACATCCCTCACGCTCGACACAACATGCCTCACGCTCTCTGACGATAGACATGGCCTCTTAAGAATGTATATAGAATCTATATAACAGAGTCATATAATTATCATTTTTATTACATTGTTCAAACAATAGTTCATGTTAATAATAACGATTGCATTATTTATATTTTATGACGTAATAACAGTTACATTATCCATAGTCATTACGTCTTTAATAGCCCAGAATTTATACTGTGAAAAAATCCATTATTAATTCCGTTATCGTGTCTGTGAACCTGTGGTTGCCGCGGCACCCAGGCCCGGGCCTACCTGAACCCGGAGGAGCTTCTGAAGGGTGAGGTGTCAGAGAGTCTGCTGAAGGTCCAGACCACCCTGGAGGTCCTGGAGCTGTTCAGACACACCTACGAGGAGCAGCGGGCCGGGCTGGATCGCTACCGGAGGGACGGGAGGGAGGTCCGGCCCTGGGACTTCTCTCCCCACATGGTGTTCGCTGGGCTCGACCGCTTCCTAGAACGGGTCCGGACCATCGAGGTAGTCATTTCTTCTTGCTCTCATTGATTCATTCTTTCTTTTGTTCATTTCAGTTGGATTGGATTTGTTTTGAGAAAGAAAACTGTTGGTCGCTTGATGAATCCTCACACTCCTTTCTTCCATCCGTGTGACCGCTCTCTCTCCTCCTTTGCCCCCCTATTTATCCCCCTCTCCCCCTCTCCCTCCCTTCATCCCTCCCTCCCCCTCCCCCTCCCTCCCTCTACTCCCCCCCCCCTCCCATGCCCCTCCCCCACAGGAGGTGCTCCTGACGGCGGTGGACCTGCTGAAGCTGGAGAAGGTGGAGTTTGGCGGGGTCAGAGGTCGAGCCCTCAGCCAGCAGGTCCAGTGGCTCCACCAGGACTTCCTGGACACCTACAAGGTGTTCACAGAGAAGCCCTACGACTGCCTGGACGTTACCAACAAGGTAGCCCTGAAAGACACTCAAGAGTTAACATAGAGATAATAGTAACTAGAGAGGGTACCATTCCTGGGGAAATTGTGAGGGTGTGCTTGCGTCGGTTGCCTCGGTTGAATGTAACATTGAAATGTTACATTCAATACATATTTCTGTATATTTTAAATAAGTATGCCGGTGCATAGTTATTTATGAAGATGGCATAGATTAAAAGGCATACCTTTGTGGTAATTTACACTTCAAAATACAAAGACTGAAGTGGAGAACGAAACAAGGTTCTCATTTCCCTTAGCCTATCACCATTCCCTCTTGCACTATGTTGCAGCCTCACATAGTTGAAAAAGTTTCATCACAACGAATAAATTGGGCAATCCTGTGTAAAAATGATCCCAACCTAGGGGCTCACGCCTGTGTGTCTCGGTGTGTGTGTGTGTGTGTGTGTGTGGTTCTCTCTGGAGGAGCTGGAGGCGGACGTGAGGGCGTTCAGGCTGAAGGTGGAGGACAGTGACCGGCGTCTGGGGTCCACGTTCTGTCAGGCCTTCGATGATGCTTCCGGTCTGGAGAGCGCCTTTAAGGTGAGCGAGGGGACTGACACACACACACACACACACACACACCACACACACACACACACGCACGCACACACACACACACACACACACACACACACACACACACACACACACACACACACACACACACACACACACACACACACACACACACGCACACACACACACACACAAACACAAACACACACGTACAAACACACACACACACACACACACACACACACACACACACGCACACACACACACACACACACACACACACACACGCACGCACACACACACACACACACACACACACACGCACACACACACACAAACACATACACAAAAAAGTTTTTATTTGTCTAATTGTCTATCTATCTGTCTATCTATCCATCCATCCATCCATCCATCCATCCATCCATCCATCCGATCTGATATCCTGGTTGTCCTGCAGGTCCTGGACATGTTTGGCAGCCTGTTGGAGCGCCCTCTGGTGGCTGCAGACGCTCAGGACAGGTACCCTCTCCTGATCAGCATGTTGGACCAGGAGCTGGACTGCAGCAGGGCGCTCTTCAACAGACACACACAGGCTGTGGAGGAGCAGGGTGAGCTGAGCTCTTAACCCCTCAAACTGGCACACAAGACACTGAGCTGAAGGTTCTGCCCCCCCCCTGTGTGGTTCAGACTTGCATCTCTACCACGGGAACATGCATGAAGTGTAGACTGACATGGTTATCCCCTCTTGATCATGTTTATCGAACTGTGCCGGCCTCTTATCTCTACCACAGGAACATATATCAATATGTTATTGATGTTTTTGATATGTTATTCATATATAACGTCACTGTGTCCAATCCCGACCGGGTTTTTAGCTAAAATGCCACTTCAAATATTTATTAAAATGATCGTATCACGTTTTCAGCTGATTTAATTATGTCAAGTTATGCCTTAACTTATTACCTTTCGAGCTAAATATTCTTTTAATTTTAGAGTTAGCTTTGCCTTTACTAGAGCCGGCAAAAGGACGCTGGCGCCGGTAAATTAGCCGTGCGCTACCCTTGTCCAAACCCGACCACACTTAAATCGTCGTAGTCAACACTCGTCGCTACTGTTTTTCCAGGGATAATAACTTGATCCAGGGTCACCAAACTGACCATCAATGCTGTCAACATATCCGGGAACGTATTTATGTCCTTCAAAATAAGATATCTTATTAGGAAGTCATGAAATATGAAGCAAAAGTCAATCATATATTTAGAGACGTTAAACATTGAATGGGGGTCAAAGATAACAGGACGGTTAGCAAAAGACAACTTGTGCAAATCTTAAAAAATGTGAACATTTATTTAAATACTAAACAGACTAACGAAAATACAACATTAATCTGGAAACATAGGCTAAGATTTACAATGATCCTCGTTATCCAGCTCCTCGTTAACCCACACACATGGTGTGATAGCCTACCATGTCTGGCACCATGTGTTTATCTGCCCCCCTCCCTTCCTCCCCTCTACTACAGATCGTCAGAAATTATGGTGCATTTCCGTTGGCTAGACAAAGTAGTGCTATGCTAGCGTTGAAATAAACCCATATCCTAACCCATAGTAGCAGTACGATGACAATACTGAAACATTTTTCATCGTCGCCCATGCGTCGCCCGAGTGGTCTTTCGGCTTTCTCTCATCAAAGTAACTTTCCTATAGTATTTAGACATGTAAACGTCCATGTATGTTCATGAAATTTTACACAGAGATTGTTTGATATGCATAAAATAATACTACGTACACTTTGCTGGTGATCGCGGAAGATAATTCTGGAAAAAAGACCTGATACTGCCTGGTCGGGTTTGGACAATAGGAGCTTTCGGCGGTCGGAATTGGACACAGTGACGCTAGCGTGTTATTGATGTGTTGGCCTCTCTGTCCAGGCTTGACTCCTGTGAATAAGAACATGCCGGCGGTAGCGGGGGGGCTGAGGTGGGCCCGGCAGCTTCAGCAGCGTATCCAGACTCCCTTCTCCAAGTTCAGACACGTATCTCACCCGTGAGTCAACCACCCCGGTTTATACAGGTTATTTTATGCTGTTAGATATACCAAAAAAATATGCTGTATACAATTTTCAAAAAGAATGATCATATATATATATATTATTGAGATAACATGAATAGTTTTTAGTATGTAAAGAAGGTGTCCTCTCTGCAGGTGCCTGGAGTCTGCAGGCGGACGCAGGGCCATCCAGAAGTACGAGGAGATGATCCAGCTACTGGACAGGTGTGGCTCACCCTGCTGAGGAGGGGAGGGGAGGGGAGGGGGGGAGGAAGGACGAGAGCAGAGGAGAGGAGAGGAGGGGGAGGGGAGGGGGGAGGAGAAGAAAGGAGGAGAGAGCAGAGGAGAGGAGAGGAGGGGAGGGGGGAGGAGAAGAAAGGAGAGAGAAGAGGAGAGGAGAGGAGGGGAGGGGAGGGGGGAGGAGAAGAAAGGAGAGAGAAGAGGAGAGGAGAGGAGGGGAGGGGGGGAGGAGGAGAGGAGAGAGAGCAGAGGAGAGGAGAGGAGGGGGAGGGGAGGGGGGAGGAGAAGAAAGGAGGAGAGAGCAGAGGAGAGGAGAGGAGGGGAGGGGGGAGGAGAAGAAAGGAGAGAGCAGAGGAGAGGAGAGGAGGGGAGGGGAGGGGGGAGGAGAAGAAAGGAGGAGAGCAGAGGAGAGGAGAGGAGGGGAGGGGGGGAGGAAGGAGAGAGCAGAGGAGAGGAGAGGAGGGGGAGGGGAGGGGGGAGGAGAAGAAAGGAAAGGAGAGAGCAGAGGAGAGGAGAGGAGGGGAGGGGGGGAAAATAGGAAGAAGAGGAGAAGAGAAGAAGAGAAGAAGAGGGAAATAGAATAGATTAGAAATGGGGAAAAGACTAGAGTAGAGAAGGGAAGGAAAAGAAAACTACACAGTAGAGAAGAGTAGAGCCAAGAACAGTAGAGCAGAACAGCGTAGAGAAAAGAGAGAGAGAGTAGAATAGAGAGAGAAGAATTGAGTCAAGTAGAGAAGAAGGAGAGGAGAAGAGCAGAGCCTTACAACAGAGTCAAACAACAGAGATCCGAGGTCTCCCGAGGACATCAATCGAAGCAAACAACACACTGTACTCTAAGTCATGTTTATGGGCGTAGTTATACATTCATGTCTTGTTTATAGCCATTTTTCTCTCGAGAGACAGAAACCCTCACCGTCAAAAACCTTGGAAATGAAGCCGTTCTCGACGGCGCTGGCCTGTCACCGAGCCGGCTAGATTACATTTACGGAGGCGCCAGCTCAAGGTAGAGCAGAGGGGGGAGCAGCGGAACAGCAGAACAGCAGATCCAGCTCCGTGTGATTTATGTGCTCATTACTGGGACTCTGCTCTGGAGATCATTTCACACGGGGGCCCCATAATCCCTCTCGCTCTGTCTTCCCTCTGCGCTGCCCCCGCTGAGAAATGGCCCTTTAGACGGCATTCAGCATCTAAACTTTGTGAGACAAAGCATCCTGTTGGGTTCAGATGACCCCTGTTTTGTGTCTCTCTCCACGCTGGAGAACGGCGTGTCTTTATAGGATTGGAACTTGGACGTGGACCGAACGAGCGGGCGAGCGAGCGCACGTACACACACACACACACACACACACACACAGACATCACAGCGAGTTCCTTTCCTAATATCCCCGGTTCACGTCACATCATCCCCCGTGCGTCTTAATGGGATGATGAACAGCGGCTCATCCTCCAGCCCTCTCGTTCCTCTCGGAGCTCGTCCGCCGTCGTTCCGCCGTAATAATAACGCCGTGCCCGGGCCATCGGAACCACAGCCCCAGTCATTAGCTGCAGACGGAGCTCCGGTGTGATGGATGTTCTGGGCTGGGCTGTGTGATTGCATCTGGGCCCCCTCCGCCGCAGACAGGAAATGAACTTTAGAGCGGCGATCCACCGAGGAGGCGGCGGGCGCTTTAAAGATGTAATCGAGGGTTGTACAGAGATGGTGCTGTTGAGGGGCGGGGAGGGGGGTCCTGGGTGGTCCGGGGTGGGCTTCACTTATCTGACCTCTATCCCTCGTGCGTACCCCCCCCCTCCCCTTCTCCAACCATCCTCCCCCTCCATCCCTCCTACTGGATCTGAACTGTATTGGGTAATGGGGAGTACATGCCAAATACCAATGAAGGCTAATTGCCTGTGTGTGTGTGCCTGGATGTGTGTGTGCATGTGTGTGTGTGTGTGCCTGCTCGCGCCCGTGTGTCGTGTTCCTCAGGTACTCTCGGGGGTCTGTACGAGGCGTGGACCAACTCGGTGGCCGAGCAGTCTCAGTTCAACCTCAACCTGCCCCTGCTCAGCAGGGAGCCCTCCACACGCCTCCTCTCCGTCAACTTCAGCCCCCAGGTAACGTGTCACCAGAGCAGCTGTCCTGTACGGTGCGCGGCCAACATACTGCAGGACAACCTGGGAGGGGAAGTGTCGCTGTTCTCTGACTGGGTTTGGGAACAGGTAGACCCACTGGGAGAGACACCAGGCTCCATGGGAACAGGTAGACCCACTGGGAGAGACACCAGGCTCCATGGGAACAGGTAGACCCACTGGGAGAGACACCAGGCTCCAGACTGTCCAGGCTCCAGACTGGTGGACAGGGTCGTCCGGATGTTTTATTTGGAGTCGTGTTTCGTATTGGAGCTCAATCGCCCTCTTTATCTGTGTGCCTCTCTCTCTTTCTCTCTTTCTCTTTCTTTTCTCCCCCCCCCCGTCTCCGTCTCTCTTTCTCCGTCCGTCCGTCCCTCCCTCCCCCTCCCCCGGTCCCCAGCTGGTGTCTGTGCTGAGGGAGGTGAGGTATCTGGAGGCCCTGCAGACTGAGGTCATCCCTGACACTGCAGCGCTGCTCTACACCACCAGGGGGCAGCTGTGGCAGTACCTGGCCAACCTGGAGCTCACAGTGGGGAGCTACAACAAGGTAGGCAAGGGGACAAGCACACAGGGGAACTAGGAAGGTAGGAGGGTGGGAGATGAGGAGGGAAGGAGACTAGGAGGGAGGGAGATGAGGAGGGAAGGAGACCAGGAGGGTAAGACTCTGGGAGGGCGGGAGACAAGGAGGGAAGGAGACAAAGAGAGTAGGAGACTAGGAGGGATGGAGACCAGGAGGGTAGGAGAGAAGGATGGTAGGGGACGAGGAGACAAGGAGAATAGGAAACGAGGACAGTCTGGAGAGGAAGGTACTGGATAAAGAGTACTGATAGACCTTGATATTATGTTAGATAGTGCTTTTACATCTGGTATGCTTTTACATTTGGTTTGTCAAAGTGCATTTTACAATTGTTATCTTTCTGTGTTGTCATAGGATCCACTTAGTGACTACATTTTGACAAATTTCCACCAAGCTGATTCAATGATTCAATTTGAAACCAAATGGCTTAAAATGTCCAAAATACATTTGAGTTATTGACTGAGTATACTGTGTGTGTATAAACCCAGTGGTATCCAGCACTATAAACACTTGTGTTGTGTTATTTCTGTGTGTGTGTGTGTGTGTGTGTGTGTGTGTGTGTGTGTGTAGGTGGTGCGCTCCGTGCTGGAGGTGGAGTACACTCTGATCCGGAGACAGCTGGCTGACATCGACGCTCGTCTCCGAGAAGCCGAGGAGGACATCAGCTGGAACAGCCAAGGTCAGAGGTCACAGTTTAGAGGTCGGGTGTCGCGGGGCAATCTCAGTTAGATTTATTTTAGAAAAAAAAAGGAAAAAAAACACTGCACTGTGCAAACCATCCATCCAAAGCCCTCTCAGGCGACATCGCCATCCAATACGCTCTTAAAACACAGCAGCCGTCAACGCTCCTCGACAGTCCTTCTGGAAGTTTCTGGCACGACACCGTCAGCTGAAATAAGACATGAGAAGACAAGACGGTTGGAACACTTTACATTTACAATGCATGTACTGCAGAAGCGCCTCCTTCAATCATTCATCGTGGACCCATGTGCAGCGTGGGTGTGTGGGGTCAGAGATGCTGCCTCTTCCCTGAGGGAGCACAACAGACCTTCTGGAATGTTCCTGAGATCGACCGAGCTGGACGAAGAGGGCTTCTGGAACACTCTGAGGAGTTCCGCTATGTGTCCGCTGGGTGTCAGTAGGCGTGAGCTCTCTTCCTATACACGCACTGTAAACGTAAAACCCCTTGGAGAGGGGACGGCGGAGTGTTCCGACCATCATCTCATCGTACTGCAGCTGTCGGCGGGGTCCCATGTTGTCCCCCCGGAAACATCCGGAAAGGCCTGTTCACCACTCAGAAGCGTCATCAAGGAGCGATGGATTCGCTGCGTTTTGAATAATAAATCGAACGCCGATGTATTCTGGGGGTTAAATACACAGCCTTCTCTCACACCCCTCGCGGCCTCTCGCTCGGCCTACTGTACAGCACTTAGGACCACTTACAGGAAGGAGCAAATGCATGCATACATGATTGCGGCTGAATAGATTAATAGTGCATGTGTGGGGTTAGGCAGGAGTGGATGGTTGTTGTGAATTTTCCATTCCACGATTGGGATGTAAAGTGACGGCTGTGGGATTGATTGATTGAAACTCGAGGAGATCTTGCTCTCTCCAGTCTCGGATGGAGTCGGAGGACGAGGCGGCCCTGCCTCTGAACGAGGCGGCCCCGCCTCTGAACGAGGCCACGTTCAGCCCGAGGAGGAGGCTGCGTGTGAAGGAGCAACCAGCGTGAAATGAAGGATAACCTTTCTACCCTCTCTCCCCCTCACTACCTCACACACATGTACACACACACACACATACGCATGTACACAACCCCACACAAACACACCCACTCACGCACGCACAACCTCACGCACACCATCTCCCCCCACCCCACCAACACACACACTCCTCCCACACATACCCCCTCCCTCCCTCCCCACGCGCACGCTCTCCCGCAGGGATCTGGGAGTACATCCAGGAGGTGCGGGACGCCGTGTGTGACCTGCAGCAGCGTCTCCAGAGGAGCAAGGACCAGGTGGAGGAGATCCAGGCCTGCAGCAGGAGCTGGTGCTCCCCCCTGCTGGAGCGTCGCGAGGGCCGCAGGGACGCCCTGCTGGCCCTGGAGGAGCGCACCGACCGGCTGGAGCGCTGCCACGCCCACATACACTCCTGCGGGGACAAGATGCACTTCCTGTTGAAGGTGAGGAGAGGACGTTGAGGAGTGGCGTAGAGTAGAGTAGAGTAGAGGAGAGTAGAGTAGAACAGGGTAGGGTAGAGCAGAGCAGGGTAGAGTAGAGTAGAGTAGAGTAGAGTAGAGTAGGGTAGGGTAGGGTAGGGTAGGGTAGGGTAGGGTAGGGTAGAGTAGAGTAGAGTAGAGTAGAGTAGAGTAGAGTAGAGTAGAGCAGGGTAGAGTAGAGTAGAGTAGAGTAGAGTAGAGCAGGGTAGAGTAGAGTAGAGCAGGGTAGAGTAGAGTAGGGTAGGGTAGGGTAGGGTAGGGTAGAGTAGAGTAGAGTAGAGTAGAGTAGAGCAGGGTAGAGTAGAGTAGAGCAGGGTAGAGTAGAGTAGGGTAGGGTAGGGGTAGGGTAGGGTAGAGTAGAGTAGAGTAGAGTAGAGTAGAGCAGGGGTAGAGTAGAGTAGAGCAGGGTAGAGCAGAGTAGAGTAGAGTAGAGTAGAGTAGAGCAGGGTAGAGTAGAGTAGGGTAGGGTAGGGTAGGGTAGGGTAGGGTAGAGTAGAGTAGAGCAAGTAGAGTAGAGTAGAGTAGAGTAGAGTAGAGCAGGGTAGAGTAGAGTAGAGTAGAGCAGGGTAGAGTAGAGTAGGGTAGGGTAGGGTAGGGTAGGGTAGAGTAGAGTAGAGCAAGGTAGAGTAGAGTAGAGTAGAGTAGAGTAGAGCAGGGTAGAGTAGAGTAGAGCAGGGTTAGAGCAGAGTAGAGTAGAGTAGAGTAGAGTAGAGCAGGGTAGAGTAGAGTAGGGTAGGGTAGGGTAGATACATTTATTCATTTAGCAGACGCTTTTATCCAAAGCGACTTCCAAGAGAGAGCTTTACAAAAGTGCATAGGTCACTGATCATAACAACGAGATATCCCCAACATTGCAAGTAGTCAAACCATGAATCATACATTGTGAAAAAACCCAAATAAGTGCCAAAGGGAAAAATCATAAGAGCATGAAGTTAAACAAGTTACAATTGGACAACATGAATCTAAAAGAGTAGAGTAGAGCAGGGTAGAGTAGAGTAGAGTACAGTACAGTACAGTACAGTACAGTAGAGTAGGGTAGGGTAGAGTAGGGTAGGGTAGAGTAGAGCAGGGTAGAGCAGAGTAGAGTAGAGTAGAGTAGAGTAGAGTAGAGCAGGGTAGAGTAGAGTAGGGTAGGGTAGGGTAGAGTAGAGTAGAGCAGGGTAGAGTAGAGCAGGGTAGGGTAGGGTAGAGTAGAGTAGAGCAGGGTAGAGTAGAGTAGAGTACAGTACAGTACAGTAGAGTAGGGTAGGGTAGAGTAGAGCAGGGTAGAGCAGAGTAGAGTAGAGTAGAGTAGGGTAGAGTAGAGCAGGGTAGAGTAGAGTAGAGCAGAGTAGAGTAGAGCAGGGTAGAGTAGAGTAGAGTAGAGTAGGGTAGGGTAGGGTAGAGTACAGTAGGGTAGGATAGGATAGAGTACAGTAGGGTAGGGTAGAGTAGAGCAGGGTAGGGTAGGGTAGAGTAGAGCAGGGTAGAGTAGAGTACAGTACAGTACAGTAGAGTAGAGTAGGGTAGGGTAGGGTAGAGCAGGGTAGGGTAGAGTAGAGTAAAGCAGGGTAGAATACAGCAGAGTAGAGCAGAGCAGAGTAAGGTAGCGAGGAGTAGAACAGAGCGCAGTGGAACCGAGTAGTTCTTTATTGATCCCTGGGGGGAATTGAAGATGAGTGGAGCAGACATCTTGAAGACAAATAATGTCTCTCATATTCTTGTTCTGACAGAAGTTTAACAACGAGGTGTTAATAATTGATTGCCTAATTTCATCTTTCCAAATGGTCGCCATAAGTCTCTCTCCCGCTTTCTCTCTACTGAGTCTCTCTCTCCCTCTCTCTCTCTCGTTTTCTCTCTCGTTTTATCGCCGTGCGGGGGTTGAGGGGTGCCTTGTGCACAGTTTAACAGGGACATGCCTCTACTGCTTCATTTTTTTGTTTTCATTCTGGCACAAGATCAATGTGATAAGTAGGCTTCTAATGTCCAGGGTGGTGTAACTGGTGGGTACTTGCCCAATAAACACTGTTGAAAATCTAAAATCTCTATCTGTCTTCCCTCCGATGCCTCGCTGCAGTTTGCATCTCTCCCTTCGCTCTCTCCAACTCTCTCTCTCCTCTGCTCCCCCACTCGCTCTCGCTTACCCCCATCTCTCTCTCTCCTCTCTCCCCCATCTCTCTCTCTCTCCCCCACTCTATCTCTCTCGTCTCTCTCTCCCCCACTCGATCTTTCGACCTCCCTTTTCTCTCTCTCGCTCTCCCTCCACTATTCTCCCTGCCACTCTCTCCCCTCCTTCTCTCCTTTCCACTTCTCTCTCCCATGCCCCACTATCTCTCTCTCTGCTTTCCTCTCTCTCCCCCACTCTCGGTCTCTCTTTTCCTCCATTTTCCTTTTTCTTTCTCCCTCTCCTCTCTCTCCAGAGCAACCTGGAGCTGTTCAGAGCAGATGCGTCATCGGAGGACTGGAAGGTCTACGTGGAGTATATCGATGACATGGTCGTAGACGGCTCTTCAACAGCGTCGAATGCTCCCTCAAGTTCTTCCTGGAGAACACAGGTACCGTAAGGAACCTTGACAGGGCCTGGTGCTATGTTCTGTGTTCCAGTGGCCTCAGAAGTCAGAAGTCAGAATAACGTCATAGCTGAGTTCACCCAAGTTGATTGTGTTCCAGTGTCCAAAGTCTGAAAGCAAGATACACTTCCCCAGGAAAACCTCTGCCCTTGCTGGTTGCTAACACTAGTCAGGTTAGCTATTAGCAACCATTGATGCTAATAGCAAAAAACATGGTTTGTGTGGTATTTCACGCATACTAACACTGTAGCACGGACATCAGTGAGACGGTACTATGTGTACCACAATTTTAACGAGACACAAATATACTGAATTGATCAAATAAACAGTATTAGAACCAGAACTCACAGCAGCAGAACTTGAGGTTGTGATCATCAATCATAAAGCAACCCTGATTCTGTCATCTCATCAAAGTTAGGTGTGATCGACAGCTGGGCAAATAGAAAGTAGAAGCGAGAAGAGAAAGAGGAAGGAGAGGCGAAGCAGAGACGAGAAGAGAAGAGAAGAGAAGAGAAGAGAAGAGAAGAGAAGAGAGAGAAGAGAAGAGAAGAGAAGAGAGAGAAGAGAAGAGAAGAGACGAAAGAATAGGAAGAGAAAAGAAGAGAAGAGAAGAAACAAAGAAGAACGAGACCAGTACACACCTAAACACGCTCCACACGACCTCACAAACACTATACCTCGAAACACCCCTCATCATCCTCCTCCTCCCTCCTCTCCTCTCCTCCCTCCCCAGACCCCAGAGCAGGCGTAGCTCCCCTGTTTGAGGTCCAGTTGGATCTGCATGTTCCTGACATGGTGTTCAAGCCGTCCCTGGAATTTGGCTGTGGTGACGGCTTCTACGAGCTGGTGGAGAGTCTGGTGAACGACACGTACCGCACCTCCTCCCTGGTGCCTCGTCTGGCCCAGCACAGCCCGTTCCCTCACTACCAGGTACGGCAACACACACACCAGAACCTGATTTATTTTGTATTTTTTGTTGTTGGTCGATTCCGAAAATAATCGGCTGCTTTGGGGCACATCACAAGCTGTGCTATGCTGCGTGGTCCTAGCTGCGCCCCTTTGGATGCCACATTACACACACACTCATGGGCACACACACACCTCATGGGCAACAACACACACACATGGGTACACAGACATGGCACATATAGAGAACACACACACACAAACACACACACACACATGGGCACACACACTCACTTGTGTTTTCATTCGTGTCCAGGCTGACATAGAGGACATGGCCGACCTGGCTGACATGCGTCAGCTTCTCATGGAACGCGTCCAGGGCGTCATGGCAACCTGCTGCGAGTTCCGCAACACTCTGGAGCGCTACGCGTACCTCTACGTCGACGACAGGAAGGACGTCATGCGCCAGTTCCTGTTGTATGGCCACGTTCTGACCAATCAGGAGATCGAGGGTCAAGCTGAGGGAGGAGTCACAGAGAGACCCCCCACACTGGACACCTACCGAGAGCAAGTGGATGGGTGGGTCTAGTTGTAACAGTGTGTGTGTCCATGTGTGTGTGTGTGACTGCACGTGTGTGTGTTGATTCTGTACCGTGGCCCCTGCAGGTATGAGAGGATCTATGAGGAGGTGCAGGCTCTGGAGCCCGTGTGCGTGTTCCACGGCTGGATGAGGGTGGACGGACGAGCGTTCAAGAGCGCCCTGTTAAACACCGTGAAAAAGTGGAGCTTCATGTTCAAGCAGCACCTCATCGACCACGTCACAAACAGGTGTGCTGACTCATGATGTCTACCACTCACGCATACACACACACAAACACCCATATATAAACACAAACAACCCGTATATAAACACAAACACCCATATATAAACACAAACACCCATATATAAACACAAACACCCATATATAAACACAAACACCCATATATAAACACAAACACCCATATATAAACACAAACCCCCATATATAAACCCAAACACCCATATATAAACACAAACACCCATATATAAACACAAACACCCATATATAAACACAAACCCCCATATATAAACACAAACACCCATATATAAACACAAACATCCATATATAAACACAAACACCCATATATAAACACAAACCCCCATATATAAACACAAACACCCATATATAAACACAAACACCCATATATAAACACAAACACCCATATATAAACACAAACTGACTGACTGAATGTTTCACCACACATGTATCCATCTACATATACCTACCTACATTGACTTATTGACATTCACCTACATGTATATATAGCTCCTCTTCCTGCCACCTCATAGCAACACAGATCTAACGTCAGTATATTTCCTCCGCTCCCCCCCCTTCCCCCCCCTCCCCCCCCCTCCCCCCCGCCGCCAGCCTGTCAGACCTGGAGGAGTTCATCTCGGTGGCGGAGGCGGGGCTGGGCCGCAGGGTGGAGGAGGGGGACTACGCCGGGCTGGTGGGGGTCATGGGTCAGCTGCTGGCTGTGAAGGAGCGCCAGGCCTCCACGGACGCCATGTTTGAGCCCCTGCAGCACGCCATCGCCCTGCTGAAGACTTACGAGCAGGAGCTGCCAGACACCGTCTACAAACAGCTGGAGGTCTGTGGCAGGCGGGGGACCATGTGCTGCGCTGCGCTGCTTCTGATTGGCTCGTCATTAGTGGGCTTGCTTGTCAGCAAGGCATTGTTATCTCAGACATACACAGCATATTTTCGGTTGGTGTGCTTGCAATCAGCAAGGGACACTTTTATCTGACATGAAAGTCTTTTTTTAAAGGCTTATTTATTATTATACCCACTCTAAGTCCTCCCACTGGAACCGTTGCTACTGTTTTCTGGAAGGTTCCGTAGCATGGTTTAGGAAATATAAACGTTTTTGTGGTGAAAAGTACCACTAGTGCCTAGATGGCTAGCTAGCCAGTGCTAGTATGGGATGTCTCAAATTGGCGCCTGTTAGCTATGACCACTAACACATTGCAGCCATACCTTATATAGAGTGTTGTATTGTATGGAGGACACATTCATGTAGGCCAACCCGGAAGTTAGCATCACCATGGTTTCCTCTACAAAAAGACAATGGTATTTTTACTTTGAATTATCGCCAGAAATGAAAAGCTAAACCCCATGGTCGCAAGACTTGTTAGCTGTGCAATTTACAAAATGCTGCTTCGCTCTCCATAATATCCTACAGCATGTGTGTGTGCATGTGTCTGCATGTGTGTGCTTGTGTGTGTCTGCATGTGTGTGTCTGCATGTGTGTGTCCGCATGTACGTGTCTCTGCATGTGTGTGTCTGCATGTGTGTGTGTGTGTCTTAAGTTCAAGTGTGTGTGTGTTTCCCTGCGCAGGAGCTTCCAGAGAAGTGGACCAACGTGAAGAAGCAGGCGGTGCTGGTGAAGCAGCAGGTGGCCCCGCTGCAGGCTAGCGAGGTGGCCAGCCTGCGCAGGAAGTGTGCCTCCTTCGACGTGGAGCAGCACGCCTTCAGAGAACACTTCCGCAAACACGGGCCGTTCAGGTGAAACGCTCTCACGGGTGGAGCTGAAACACTGTTACTGGGTGGTGAAACACTGTTACTAGGTGGTGAAACACAGTTACTGGGTGGTGAAACACTGTTACTGGGTGGTGAAACACTTACTGGGTGGTGAAACACAGTTACTGGGTGGTGAAACACTTACTGGGTGGTGAAACACTATTACTGGGTGGTGAAACACTATTACTGGGTGGTGAAACACTGTTACTGGGTGGTGAAACACTGTTACTGGGTGGTGAAACACTGTTACTGGGTGGTGAAACACAGTTACTGGGTGGTGAAACACTATTACTGGGTGGTGAAACACTATTACTGGGTGGTGAAACACTGTTACTGGGTGGTGAAACACTGTTACTGGGTGGTGAAACACTATTACTCTGGGTGGTGAAACACTGTTACTGGGTAGTGAAACACTTACTGGGTGGTGAAACACTGTTATTGGGTGGTGAAACACTGTTGCTGGGTGGTGAAACACAGTTACTGGGTGGTGAAACACTGTTACTGGGTGGTGAAACACTGTTACTGGGTGGTGAAACACTTATTGGGTGGTGAAACACTATAACTGGGTGGTGAAACACTGTTTACTGGGTGGTGAAACACAGTTACTGGGTGGTGAAACACTGTTACTGGGTGGTGAAACACTTACTGGGTGGTGAAACACAGTTACTGGGTGGTGAAACACTTACTGGGTGGTGAAACACTATTACTGGGTGGTGAAACACTATTACTGGGTGGTGAAACACTGTTACTGGGTAGTGAAACACTTACTGGGTGGTGAAACACTGTTATTGGGTGGTGAAACACTGTTACTGGGTGGTGAAACACTGTTACTGGGTGGTGAAACACTGTTACTGGGTGGTGAAACACAGTTACTGGGTGGTGAAACACTGTTACTGGGTGGTGAAACACTTACTGGGTGGTGAAACACTGTTACTGGGTGGTGAAACACTGTTACTGGGTGGTGAAACACTATAACTGGGTGGTGAAACACTATAACTGGGTGGTGAAACACTGTTACTGGGTTCTGAAACACTGTTACTGGGTGGTGAAACACTGTTACTGGGTGGTGAAACACTGTTACTGGGTGGTGAAACACTGTTACTGGGCGGTGAAACACTGTTACTACTGGGTGGTGAAACACTGTTACTGGGTGGTGAAACACTTACTGGGTGGTGAAACACTGTTACTGGGTGGTGAAACACTGTTACTGGGTTCTGAAACACTGTTACTGGGTGGTGAAACACTGTTACTGGGTGGTGAAACACTGTTGCTGGGTTCTGAAACACTGTTACTGGGTTCTGAAACACTGTTACTGGGTGGTGAAACACTGTTACTGGGCGGTGAAACACTGTGACTGGGTGGTGAAACACTGTTACTGTGTTGTGAAACACTCACTGGGTGGAGCTGAAACACTGTTACTAGGTAGAGCTGAAACACTGTTACTGGGTAGAGCTGAAACACTGTTACTAGGTAGATCTCAAACACTTACTGTGTAGAGCTGAAACACTGTTACTAGGTAGGGCTGAAATACTTACTGTGTAGAGCTGAAACACTTACCAGGTAGATCTGAAACACTGACTGGGTAGAGCTGAAACACTGACTGGGTAGAGCTGAAACACTGTTACTGGTGGAGCTGAAATTAATTGGGTAGAGTACAAGCCTTTTTCATCCAGTCATTGGACACCGTTGTGAAGATAAGCTATGAAGGGCCACCATTTTCACACATCACTCTGACAGCACATAGTGCAGTGTACAATCTAGCACATTAGACATGGCTAATTGAATCTTAACATCATGTTAATGAATTCACAGGTAGGGGCTCTCAATCATGCCGTCTAATGATCTCATTAGTTATGCGCATAATTGTGCCCCTCGTAACGTGGTGATTATATCCTTGTTAATGTCGAGAGAGTTATTGTTACTGGGTAATTGTTCCTCGGTGGGCCTGGCTGGGTGACGGACACTTCCTGTCAGGGTTATAGGTCATGCTGATGCCATGGGTGACGGGTACTTCCTGTCAGGGCTAGGTCATGCTGTTGTCATGGGTGGCAGACATGATTGAGAACACCTTCTTACGGCGTGGAACTTGGCTGGAGCTTGGACAATTCCAAAACGCTGTAGTAACTGACAACATAGGGTACATGGACTGACTGCGTGTGTATTTGTCTCTGGGAATGCGTGCGTATTGTGTGTGTGTGTGTGTGTGTGGTCGGGTTGTGCATGTGTGTGTGTGCGTGTGTGCTCTCGGCAGGTTTGACAGTGAGCATCCGTACCAGATGCTGGATTCGTCCCACAGACAGATCCAGGAGAAGGAGGGTGTCATGGCCGCCCTGGTGGCGTCCGCCAGCCTGTTTGAGGTCACCGTGCCTGAATACAGACAGCTGAGACAGTGCAGGTACCAGACAACACCCTCCCTCACGACTCACCCCCGTCTCCACAACTCTCATGACCTTGGACTAGTTATCTGCTGTGTCAACAGAATTGTTAGGATGCTTCTTGTACACATATGAACCGTAGCTCTACACCAAACAGCACTACTCCCTGCTGAGATTCTGCTGAGTCAGCTGGCAAGTAAGGTGGTTGAGATTCCAAATTAGCATTTCCAATACTTTTAACATTTTTATAAACAGCGGGGAAAACGATGCCAGTGATTCAATGATATAAAATGAATAGCTGATGCATAATTTATGCACAATTAAAATCAGAATCAGTGATCCTCTGGTGCTCTGATCTCATCTAACTGCCCTGCCTCCACCCCCTCCCCGACCCCCCCGACCCCTCTCCCCCTGGCCTTCACCTCAAACCCCCCTCCCCCGCCCCTGCCCCACCAATACCATCCCTCCCTCCCTCCCTCCACCCTCCTCCCTCCCTCCCTGTCTCCACCCTCCTCCCTCCCTCCCTGTCTCCACCCTCCTCCCTCCCCTCCCTCCCTCCCTCCCTCCACCCTCCTCCCTCCCTCCCTGTCTCCACCCTCCTCCCTCCCTCCCTGTCTCCACCCTCCTCCCTCCCTCCCTCCCTCCCTGTCTCCACCCTCCTCCCTCCCTCCCTGTCTCCACCCTCCTCCCTCCCTCCCTGTCTCCACCCTCCTCCCTCCCTCCCTGTCTCCACCCCTCCTCCCTCCCTCCCTGTCTCCACCCTCCTCCCTCCCTCCCTGTTTCCACCCCTCCTCCCTCCCTCCCTGTCTCCACCCTCCTCCCTCCCTCCCTGTCTCCACCCCTCCTCCCTCCCTCCCTGTCTCCACCCTCCTCCCTCCCTCCCTGTCTCCCACCCTCCTCCCTCCCTGTCTCCACCCTCCTCCCTCCCTCCCTGTCTCCACCCTCCTCCCTCCCTCCCTGTCTCCACCCTCCTCCCTCCCTGTCTCCACCCTCCTCCCTCCTCCTGCCCCACCAACCCCCCTCCCCCCAGGCGGGAGGTGCAGCTGCTGAAGGAGCTGTGGGACATGATCTCGGCCGTGAACTCCAGCATGGCTGCCTGGAGGACCACGCCCTGGAGGGACATCAACGTGGAAGACATGGAGACGGAGTGCAAACACTTCTCTAAAGACATCCGAGGCCTGGACAAGGAGGTGAAGGGGGGGGGAGGATGGAGGAGAGGGGGGTTGGAGAGGGGGGTTGTAGGAGAGGACAGGAGGAGGAGGGGCGGGCAGGAAGGGATGGAGGAGAAGGAGGAGAGGGGGAGAACAGGACAGGTCGTGAGTGTATTCCCACTGCTCTTCTGCACCCGAGTGACCTGTGTGCTGTCCCTGACCTCTGACCCCTGCCCCCCCCCCTTCCCCCTCCCTCCCTCCCCCCCTTCCCCCTCCCTCCTCTGTAGGTCCGGGCCTGGGAGGCCTTCTCAGGTCTGGACAGCCAGGTGAAGAACCTGCTGGTGTCGCTGCGGGCCGTGGCGGAGCTCCAGAACCCGGCCATACGCCCCAGACACTGGCACCAGCTCATGACCGCCACGGGGGTTCGCTTCACCATGGACCAGGTTCTGACCCGGCTTCTATACTCAGCTTCTGATTAGGAAGGCCATGTGTTCACTCTTGTTTAAGTACCTAACTGTGTGTGTGTGAGCTGCTTGTGTGTGCTGCTTGTGTGTGTCTGTGCGTGTAGTTTTGTATCTGTGTGTGTGTGTGTGTGTGTGTGTGTTGGAGCTTTCAGCTCTCCTGCCATAAACGTGTGTACTTATCATTGATAAAACTGTCAACGAGCACTGCTAAATACTGTGACACTAGGGTAGTGAGGGCAGGACAGGGTGACAGAGGGCTGTGTTGTGGGCAGGACAGGGTGACAGAGGGCTGTGTTGTGGGCAGGACAGGGTGACAGAGGGCTGTGTTGTGGGCAGGACAGGGTGACAGAGGGCTGTGTTGTGGGCAGGACAGGGTGACAGAGGGCTGTGTTGTGGGCAGGACAGGGTGACAGAGGGCTGTGTTGTGGGCAGGACAGGGTGACAGAGGGCTATGTTGTTGACAGGACACCACCCTGGCTGACCTCCTGGAGCTGAACCTCCACTGCTTTGAGGAGGAGGTGAGGGGGATCGTGGACAAGGCCGTCAAGGAGATGGGCATGGAGAAGGTTCTGTCAGAGCTCAACTCCACCTGGACAGGTGGGACTGTGAAACGTGTTGACATGTTCTGTTATTTGTTTAGCAGATTCATTTGTAATTGAAAGCAACACAGATATATAGCTTATAGAACATGCAGTAGAAGATCAACACTCAAGGAATGGTCTGTATTTATCTATCTCTGCAGCCCATGAGCTTCTACAAAGAAAATGGGACTGCATGTGTGTGTGTGTGTGTGTGTGTGTGAGTGTGTGTGTGTGTGTGTGTGTGTGAGGGGAGGAGGTGTTGCATGGGTTGGATGTGTGTGTGTGTGGAGAGATGAGTCCGGGTGTGTGCACAGGAGAGAAGTGTTACGTTGGCGTGCTGGATGTGGGTGTACGTGTTGGGTGTATACGCGTGTGTCCATGTGTGTGTGTGTGTGTGTGTGTGTGTGTGGTAATAGTTGTGGAGTCAGCTGATCCCGCTGGCTGTGTTGCCGTCCTCCAGGGATGAAGTTCCAGTACGAGCCTCACCACCGCACCCAGATCCCGCTGCTGCGCTCCGACGAGGACCTGATCGAGACCCTGGAGGACAACCAGGTCCAGCTGCAGAACCTCATGACCTCCAAGTACATCGCACACTTCCTGGACGAGGTGTCGTCGTGGCAACGCAAGCTGTCGGTGGCCGACTCGGTGATCTCCATGTGGCTGGAGGTGCAGAGGACCTGGTCCCACCTGGAGAGCATCTTCATCGGCTCGGAGGACATCCGCTCCCAGCTGCCTGAGGTCACACACGCACGCGCACACACACACACACACACACACACACACACACACACACACACACACACAGGCCTACGGAATAGACACGCGAACACACACACACACACACATAATACCGAAAAAATATGCACACACAAACACTGAGACACACAACAACAAAATAGACACACACACTCCAATTAAGGATTCCTTAATGAAAGCCTTGCAGCCCTACTTCATTCATCACAATATTACACCACCCCTTAATATCCCCCCCATGATACCTATCTGTGCCGCAGCCCAGATGTTTCCTATTAAGTGTGTGTGATGCCCCGCCCCCCTGCGAGACTCCTAATCCCCTGGCCTGAATCCCCGGTGAAACTGCAGGACTCCAAGCGCTTCGAAGGGATTGATGCAGATTTCAAAGAGCTGGCGAACGCAGCCCACGAGACGCCCAACGTGGTGGAGGCCACCAGCAAGCCGGGCCTGCTGGGCAGGCTGGAGGACGCCCAGAGCAGGTGGGGATCTGGAGTGCTCCGGGGCGGCTGGGGGGGGTGGGGATGGGGAGGGGGGAGTGGGGACCGGGGAGGCGGTGAAGTGTTCGGGTGGAACGTGTGTGGGGATTTGTATTCGGGGGCTGGTCGGTATGGTGGGGGTGGGGGGGGGGTGTGGTTGTCTGTGTGTCTTGGGGTGTGTGTGCAAAAAACACACTGCACATTCCCTACACACACACACACACACTCATGAGGCTCCTGTGTGTGTGTGTGTGTGTGTGTGTGTGTGTGTGTGTGTGTGTGTGTGTGCAGACTGTCCCTGTGTGAGAAGGCCCTGGCAGAGTACCTGGACACCAAGCGACTGGCCTTCCCCAGGTTCTACTTCATCTCCTCAGCCGACCTTCTGGACATCCTGTCCAACGGGACCAACCCCCACCAGGTACACACACACACATTAACACACACAGGCACGCACACACACACACACTCACACACACATTAACACACACAGGCACGCGCACACACACACACACACACACACACACATTAACACGCACACACACACACACACATTAACACACACAGGCACGCACACCCACACACAGAGACACACACAC
>CAEFZP010002665.1:72500-134129 GCA_903064625.1 Mallotus villosus
CGGAATCTTCCGCGGCTCGTTCCGTACCCCGCGCCGCGGTCATGTTTCGAACCATCTGCTGGGTACACAGCTGGTTATCCCGCGTAGAAAAGCGCTCGCCCACGCGGTGAGGAAGGTCGGGTAGTCTTCATCGCGCCGCCCACTCAGGGTTCCATTGGATGATTGTTGTTGTTGTTGTGTTTCCTGTGAGTGCTTTGATTGGCTGTGACAGATCTGATTATGGGGGATTGAGGATTTTGGTTTGTGTGTGTGTATGTGTGTATGTGTGTGTGTGTGTGTGTGTGTGTGTTGTTCAGATGTTACATCACCCTGACCCAGTCTCTCCACCTGACCATGAGCGGGGCTCCGGCCGGCCCTGCTGGTACTGGGAAGACCGAGACCACCAAGGACCTGGGCCGAGCCCTCGGCATCATGGTCTACGTGTTCAACTGCTCCGAGCAGATGGACTACAAGGTACTGTGTGTGTGTGTGTCGGTGTCTGTGTGGATTTAACCAGGCATCATCTCCTTACCTCTCTCCATCCTCTCTTCACTCTCTCCTTCCTCTCGACTTCCTTTTCTCCATCCGCTCTCCTTCTCCCTCTCCTTGAAGGAGGGCAGATTAGTTCAACCCTGATGGTAACACTTATTTCTTTGCTAAGCCATGTCATAAAGCTCCCTTCTGTATTCATGTTGCATTCTCTGTCTTCCCCACACACACACACACAAACGCAGGCACTCACACACACACAAATACACACACCTCCCCGCGTTAGGAGCGGTCAAGGAAGACGTAAACATCATCTTCTCATGCAGCTTGTTCCTGCGTCCCTAGACAGGAACATCATTACAGTGTAGATGTGTTCTCTCCCGCTCCCTGACACACACACACACACACGCACCTCGCTCCCTGACACACACACACCTCGCTCTCTGACACACACACACGCACACACACACACCTCGCTCCCTGACACACACACACACCTCGCTCCCTGACACACACACACCTCGCTCTCTGACACACACACACACCGCCACACCACACCTCGCTCCCTGACACACACACACACCTCGCTCCCTGACACACACACACCTCGCTCCCTGACACACACACACACCTCGCTCCCTGACACACACACACCTCGCTCCCTGACACCACACACACACACCTCGCTCCCTGACACACACACACCTCGCTCCCTGACACACACACACACCTCGCTCCTGACACACACACACCGCACACACACACCTCGCTCCCTGACACACACACACCTCGCTCCCTGACACACACACACGCCGCTCCCTGACCCAAACACACTGCTCCGATGCACGCGCACACACCGCTTTGCCGCTTACACACTGCTCTCTGACACACACACACACACTGCTCTCTGACACACACACACACACTGCTCTCTGACACAAACACACACTGCTCTCTGACACAAACACACACTGCTCCCTGATGCACACACTGCAGAGAGGTGTCAGGGAGCTGTGAAAACACACCCCAGGAACAGGAGACGCCACACACACACACACACACACACAGATCAATACTCTAGTCATATTTGGTTTGCGTCAAAGGAGGTTAACTTGAGCCTGTAATTGGGAGAAGTATGATCCCTTCTTTGTCCTGTCACTGTGTGTCTCAGGGAGGCTTACACGCACACGCACACGCACACGCACACACACACACACACACACACACACACACACACACACACACACACACACACAGTGTGGATAATACTGAACGTGGGTGTTGGCATTTCTACCTGTGCCACATTGGCACACGAAGGCTTTGACAAACGATGTTATTAAATTCATGTTTGTTTGTCTGTCTCCCTGCCTGCCTGCTTGTCTGTCTCCCTGCCTGCCTGTTTGTCTGTCTCCCTGCCTGCCTGCTTGTCTGTCTCCCTGCCTGCCTGTTTGTCTGTCTCCCTGCCTGCCTGCTTGCCTGTCTGTGTGTATGTGTGTGTCTGTCTCCCTGCCTGCCTGCTTGCCTGTCTGTGTGTATGTGTCTGTCTCCCTGCTTGCCTGCCTGCTTGCCTGTCTGTGTGTGTGTGTGTGTGTCCTCAGTCGTGTGGGAACATCTACAAGGGCCTGGCTCAGACGGGGGCGTGGGGCTGCTTCGACGAATTCAACAGGATCTCAGTGGAGGTGCTGTCCGTTGTGGCTGTTCAGGTGAGGATGCCCCGGTCCTCTGCACACACACATACCCCTGCACGCACACAACGCATGCACACGCACATACACACATGCACTCACACACATACACTCACACCCACCTCTGTTATTGAGTTGAGGGCTTTCCCAAACAGCTGTGATTTATTCAGCCCTTTATTTCCTCTGATTGGTTGACGACTCTTTATCGAGCCTCTTATGACAAGCCGCTGAAGCATCTGTTTCAAGTGTCACAATATCTATAGATGATTTATCGAAATGAGATGCTTCTACTGTAGCTAGTTAGCTGTGCTAACAGGGCCGGCTCTGATCTCGGCCTCTCCTTCGCTCCCTCCTTTCTCTCTCTCTCATCTCTCTCCTCTCTCGCTCTCTCTCTCTGTCTCTCGGGGCTCTCTCTCTCCTCTCTCTCTCGTCATCTCTCTCTGTGTCTATCTCTCTCTCTCTCTCTCCAGTCTTTCTTCTCCTTTTCCCCCCCTCTCTCTTCCCTCCCCCTCCTCCTCTCTCTGGCCTCACCCCCGTGGTCTCTGTAGTGGTCATCCCAGAGGGGGTTCAGACATGGTGTCATGGTGATATGGAGGTCTGCGGTACAGTCGATCAGGACCATTCATATCATGACGGCGGTGATGATGATGGATTCTCGCTCGGGGCTCTGCCTCGTCAGAGAAGCTCCACACATCCTGTCAGCCAGTCAGGCCACTCCTCTACCCACTGCCTATCAGTCTGTCACCCCCCTGTCTCCCCCCTGCCTCACACCTCCCCTTGTCCCCCATCAGCCTTCCTCCTCCTCCTTCACCTTGTCCATCAGCCTGCCTCCCCTCTGCCTCCCCCCTGCCTCCCCCCTGTCCCCCTGCCTCCCCCTGCCCTACCCCTGCCTCCCCCCTGCCTCCCCCTCCTGCCTCCCCCCTGCCTCCCCCCTGCCTCCCCCCTGCTCCCCCTGTCTCCCCTGCCTCCCCCTGCCCTCCCCCCTGCCTCCCCCTGTCTCCCCCATGCCTCCCCCCTTCTCCCCCTGCCTCCCCCCGGCCTCCCCCCTGCCTCACCCCTGCCTCTCCCCTGCCAGCCCAGGGAACCAGGCAACACCAGGAACCCAGTGTTCTTTGTCTCTCACCCACTCAGAGAGAATCGTAAAGTGTTGGCACAGTTCAGGCGAGTTAGCGTGCCTGGATGAATAAGGGATCAGACAGCTGTAGGAAGCACGGCAGACCTTGAGGAGGCGCTCACACACGGCGAACATGAAACCTGCCTCCCAGCTGCCTCGGAAGCCGCCGCCTCCTCTCTGTGAGCACCTCAGAAGAACAACAGATACCAGAGCCCATGCTGAATGTGGAGTGGGGGAGCTGTATGTGTGTGTGGTGTGGTGTGTGCATGGTGTGTTTATACTGTATATTTGTGTGTGTATGTTTGGGTGTGTGTGTTTATGCACAGTGTTTATACTGTATCAAATCAAATCAACATTTATTTGTATAGCCCTTTTTACACGCAAGCATGTCACAGAGGGCTTCACATACGCCCATAGAACTACCCCCCTCAACCAACCTAAACCCTCAAGGAAGATAAGGAAAATCTCCCAGAGAAACTGTACTGTATGTGTGTGTGTGTGTATGTTTGTGTGTGTGTATGGGTAAGTGTGTGTGTTTATGCAGAGTATGTGTGTTTTATAAACATACATGCATATACACACACAAACATGCATACGCACCGTAGATGCATGCACTCAAAACAGACCCACCCACGCACGTGTATTACATAGTTTCACAACCACACAGACAGTTGAACCCTAGTCTTCAAGCAGCCAGGGAAGGTTTCCCCCCCCTCTCCTAGATATAAATGAATTCTCCTTCTTCAACCGCTTGGCTGGTGCTGGCATCCATCTCTGACTGTGCCCGTTGTCCTGGTCTGACTGGCTGATCTGTGGCTGCCTGCTGGCCCGCGACCGCCTGCTCCACTGGGCCCGCCCGGCTGTTTCAACACTGACATGTTCCATTCATGAAGCCAGCGGGGCTTTAGAGTGCAGCCCAGGACACTGACAACTTCTGCTGGATGTCTTGTTTCCCCCGGCCAGCTCTCTCTCTCTCTCTCTCTATCTCTCTCTCGTCTCTCTCTCTCTCTCTCCTTCTCTCTCTCTATCTCTCTCTCTCTCCTCTTCTCTATGACTCTCTCTCTCTTTGTATCCCTCTGTGTCCCTCTCTCACTATCTTTGTCTTTTATTGCTCAGTCTGTGTTTCTTTCTCTCTCTGTCTCACACTCGCTCTCTCTCGTCTCTCTCTCTCTCTCTCTCTTCCTCTCCTCTCTCCTCTCTCTCTCTCTGTGTCTCTCTCTCTGTCTCACTCTCTCCATTTTTTCTATTCAATAATTCTTTATCGGCATGAATGAGTGAGCATTGTTGCAAAGGCCAATTGCCCTCTCCCTGTGGGCTCTCTCTCCTCTCTCTCTCTCTCTCTGGAGCACGCTCACAGTGTCTCTTCAGCGTGTGACCTGCTCCTCTGCTTGCAGGTGAAGAGCATCCAGGATGCCATCCGGGACAAGAAGAAGAGATTTAACTTCATGGGCGAGGAGGTGAACCTGTTTCCCTCCGTGGGCATCTTCATCACCATGAACCCCGGCTACGCTGGACGCACCGAGCTACCAGAGAACCTCAAGGCCCTCTTCAGGTAACCATGGAGATCCCACATAGTCCTCTTCAGGTAACCTGGAGATCCCACATAGTCCTCTTCAGGTAACCTTGGAGATCCCACATAGTCCTCTCAGGAAGGTAACCTTGGATTGGAGATCCCACATAGTCCTCTTCAGTTAACCTTGGAGATCCCCCATAGTCCTCTCAGGTAACCTTGGGATCCCACGAGATCCCCATGCTCTTCAGGTAACCTTGGAGATCCCACATAGTCCTCTCTTCAGGTAACCTTGGAGATCCCACATAGTCCTCTATCAGGTAACCTTGGAGATCCCACATAGTCCTCTTCAGGTAACCTTGGAGATCCCACATAGTCCTCTTCAGGTAACCTTGGAGATCCACAAAGGATCCCACAAGGCCCTCTTCAGGTAACCATGGAGATCCCACAAAGTCCTCTTCAGGTAACTTGGAGATCCACAAAGGATCCCACAAGGCCCTCTTCAGGTAACCATGGAGATCCACAAAGTCCTCTTCAGGTAACCTTGGAGATCCACAAAGGATCCCACAAGGCCCTCTTCAGGTAACCATGGAGATCCACAAGTCATCTTCAGTACCTTGGAGATCCCCAGAGTCTTCTTAAGGTAACTTGGAGATCTCAAAGCCTCCACAGGTAAACCGTGAAACCTCTGAAATTCCTCTTCAGGTAACGTAGAGATCCACAAGGCTCTCTTCAGGTAGAGACTCCTCAAAGCCTCACACACACTGATACAAGCTTAGCTTTCAGACATAGAGCGTGGGTACTGTTGGTAGACTATGTGCATAAAATACAAAAACATTACAATTATCAACCCTCTAGTCTACCCTCTCTCGTTTTGTGCAGTATTGTTGTCGTTCATACACACTGTTGCCGCTTTCACACGGACACACAACAAACGCACAAGCTACTACAGAAAGTACTTAAGCTACACCTCAGTACCACAGAACGTACTTAAGCTACACTCAGCTACCACAGAAACATACTTAAGTTACACTCAGCTACCACAGAACATACTTAAGTTACACTCTGCATCCACAGACGTACTTAAGTACACGTCAGCTACCACAGAAAGCTGGATAGTGGCTCTTCTCTTTAGAAACTGTGGCAAGCGGATGCTATGAGCTCTTAGTCAGGATCTCATTATCTGAGAGAGACATCTCCCTGGATAGAGCTGCAGCTGTTGTTTTTGGCGTTCTCTAATCTAACATGTGTCACTCTTGCTGCTCTGGGACTTAGACGTGTGAGACTCTGCGCTCCAGCACTGGGCCGGAGGCCTCTGTCCTCTGGCCTCCTCTCTCTCTCATCTCTCATCTCTCTCTCCATCTCTCATCTCTCTCACATCTCCATCCGCTCTCCCTATCAATCTCATCTCTCTCCTTTCTTATATCTTTCCATATTCCACTCTCTCATCTCCAGCTCTTCCCTATCCATATCTCTCTCTAAATATCCATCTCTATATCAAGATACATTAAGCTATATCTATAGCTCTCTCGCTCTCTATTCTCTCTCTATCTCGATCATCTCTGCTAGATCGGGATATTCATTTCTCTCTATCCTATATATCTATCAGTTCCTCTATCTATGATCGAGGCTGAAATCTCTCAAATCTAAATCGATCTCCATATCTCTCCTCGAGCCAGATACAGCACATCTATCTATCATCTAGCTATCTCTCTATCTCTTCTCCTCTTACGCGGCTCTCGATACTCTATCCTATCTATTGCTCTGTCCGTCTCTAACATCTGCATCTCTCTTATCTCCATCCATCTCCATCAATCTATCTCCCTCTCTCCTCTCTCTATCTCTCTCTCTCTCTTCTCTCTCTCTCTCTCTTCCTCTCTCTCTCTCTCTACTCTTCCTCTCTCTTCTCTCTCCGCTTCCATGTCTATCTCTCCATGTCTCCTATCTCATTTCCTCTCCATCTCTCCACCTTTATCTCCATCTCTGCAACCTCTCTCTCCGATCTCACCTTTCTCTCCATATGATGAAGAAAATATCATGTCACGGGTTGTACCCCCCCCCCCCCTCGGGTGTAATTAGACATCACAGAGAGATGATTATGGATAACTATGTCGATAAGGAAAACACTGACATCCACCACTTATCCATATTGCGAGATGTAAACCAGATGGCAAAGTGTGGAGTGATTTGGGAAGGCATCTAATTAAATGGGGAAATGAAAGCCAAGAAATGGCGTCAGAGAGGAAATGCCAGGAAGGCTTCTCCCTGGTAAGAAAAATTACGAGGCCAACAGACAAAGAACTACACATTTAGGCTGAGATTTCGGCCTAGGAAATTCCCCTGCCTTGCCCGGCTGTGCAGGGCCCCGAGAAAGAAATTTGTTCTGACGAGGACACCAGTCTTACACTGCCAACCGAAGAAAGAAAACTACATAAATGCATGAAATGTACCAATGGTCAAACTGAAATTAATGTTCAAACGAAATAAAAAGCCAATGTTGAACGAAGGCCTCATTCAGACCCCGGGTCTGTCTCATGTTTTCGTGAGAATTGAAAGTCGTCGTGGGATTCGAATAAACTCTCGCTTTGATCAGTATCCAAAACTCGGGTTCAGTGCTGTCTTTAACTTATCTCTGAGAACTCGGTGCATTCGAAAAATCCTTCGGTAACACATCTCTGCAACCTTTCTCTCCGTATCTCCACTTACTTCCGTCTCGTTGCATCATCCATCCCTGCATTCCTCCTTACCACCTCTACCGTCTCTCTCTCCATCTCTCCTTCTCTGACACCCCTCTCCCACTCTATCTCTTGATCCGGCTGATTGTGTAAGACCTCGTTATTCCCATCGGGTCTCACCCATGTTCTCTGTCTCTATGCTGTCTCTCTATGGTACTCCAAGCAAATCTCTTCTTGGAATTCTCGATTCCTCCCCCCCGTCTTTCTGTCATCTATCTCTCATCCTCCGCCCCCCCCTCTGTGTCTTGTACTTATCTCTCTCATCCTCCGACCCCCCCCTCTGTGCTCTGTACCTGTATCTATAATTCCGCGACCCCCCTCTGTTGTCTCTGTACCTTCTCTCTCTTTCATGCCCGTCCCCCCCCTCGTGTATCTGTACCTCTCTCTCTTCATCCTCCTCCACACCCCTCTGTGTCTCTGTCTCTCTCTCTTCATGCCTCCGCCCCCCCCTTTGTGTCTCGTACTATCTCTCTCTCTATCCTCTGCCTCCCCGTTCTGTGTATCTGTAACTCTCTCTCTAATCCTCCGCACCCCCCTCTGTGTCTCTGTTACCTCTCCTGTCATCCTCCCCCCCTGGTGTGTCTCTGTACCTTTTCTCATTGACCTATTTTTCTCTCTTTTATAATCCTCCCCCCCTCTGTGTCTCTGTACCTCTCTCTCACCTCCCCCCCTCTGTGTCTCTTGTACCTCTCTCTCTCACTCCTCCTCTCTCTCTCTCTCCTCTCTCCACCTTGCCACCCTCTCTGTGCGTCTCTCTTTGCAGTCGCTCTAATGAACCCTTCCTTTTTTCACAAATCCCCTCGCCCCTCGCTGCGCGTGTTTTCTCTTCTGTCTGTGTTGTGTGTGCTCTCGAACACCATTCCTCCTGTGTTCACGCCTGTGATGTCTCTCGTCTCTCTCACTCTCTCTCTCCTCTCTCCCTCATCTCTCTCTCTCTCGTCTCTGTGCACCTGCAGGTCGTGATGATGTGCCATGGTGGTGCCAGACTTGAGCTGATCTGTGAGATCATTGCTGGTGGCGGAGGCGCTCCTAGACGCCCGTGCTGGCCAGAAGTTCATCACCTTCTACACACGCTGTGTAAAGAGCTGCTCTCCAAACAGGTAGACTGCACACACGCCAGTCAGCCAGTCCGTCACCAGTCAGTCATTCCGACAGTTTAAAACCAATGGCCAGTCAGTCAATCAGCCAGAAAACTGGACAAAAAGGCGGCGTCCTGTTTTGTACTTAAGAAGCTCAATGATATGAACAGTCTTTAGATCAACGCAGCCTGAAGATATCCGCCAGACCGCCCCGGTAGATCACAATGACAGTTGGTGTAGATGTTAAGTGGAGTTACCGTCTCGGCTGTCTGCCTGAGTGCCTATCTGGCATGTTTCTGGACAACAGATCATTATGGATGGTTCCGAAAGTCATCGCTGCATTGAGGACTGTGACTTCTCACATTATGATGAACGTCCTAATCGTCCAGGAGAAATTCAGCTGCCGTCGCTAGCTATTGCCGCTTTACAACAGCAGTTTATGAAGCTCCAAATCTCCCCTACGATCTCCGAGGGTCTTCGGTTTATTGTTTTGAAAAAAGGTGTTTTTTCATGCGAGAGAGAGGGCTTCTTTTCAAAGTGATCAGGATTTTGTTGTTAGGAGGTGCTAACATAGCAATTTAGCTGCGGCGATGCAGGATGATATGAGCCCACTGCTCAGTAAGTCAAGATCTTAATGGCGATGAAAGTGCAAATCATGGAGGACGGTAGTAGGAGAGGATGAAGCAAGATCTTCTTTAATTAGTGTCTAAGGGTCGTTGATATAGACCGGGGAGTGTCCTTGTGTGATGGACTGCGTAGTAAAACGGGGCAGATGAGGCGCGTCTGACACGTCTCATGCATCTCATCTTCTCCTTGTCCCACCTGTCCTGCTCTCCTCCCGTCTTCCTCCTCGTCCCTTACTCCCTCTCTCCTCCTCGCACTCAGCTCTCCTCTCCTCTCCTCTCCTGCTCCCTCTCCTCTCCTCTCCTCTCCTCATCCTAATCTCCTCTCCTGTCTCTCCTCTCCTCTCTCTACTCTCCTCTCCTACTCCTCTCCTACTCCTCTCCTCTCCTCTCCTCTCCTCTCCTCTCCTCTCTCTCCTGAGCTATCCTCTCCTCTCCTCTCATCTCCTCCCTTCTATTCCTACTGTCAGTCTCACTCTCTCCCCGCCTCTCTCTCCTCTCCTAGACTCTCATCCTCTCCTCTCCTCTCCTCTCTCCTCTCCAAGTCTCCTCTCCTCTCCTCTCCTCTCTCTCCTCTCCTCTCCTCTCCTCGTCCTCATCTCTCCTCTCCTCTCCTCCTGTCTTCCTCGTGTTCGTCTTCCTCGTCCTCTCCTCTCTCGTCCTCCTTCTTCCTCGCTGTCAGTCTTCCTCTCGTCCTCTCTCCTCTCCTCTCCTCCTGTCTCCTCCTGTCAGTTCTCCCTCTCTCCTCCTCTCCTCTCCTCCTGTCTTCCTCCTGTCAGTCTTCCTCTCTCGTCCTCTCCTCCGCTTCTCCTTTTCTCTCCTGCCGTCCTCCTCTTGACTTTTCTTCTCCTTCTGTCACCCCTCCCCTCTCCATTCTCTCTCCCCCCTCCTCTGCTCTCTCCCTATCCCTCCTCCCATCCTCTCCTCCACTGCTCTCCTCCTTCTGTCTCCCCCTCTCCCCTTCCCCCTCCCCCACTCAAATCCTCCCCCCTCCCTTCCTTCCTCCCTCCTCAGTGTTCAGGACCCCTTTGACTGTATTCAACGTCTGTGTGTACAGGACCACTACGACTGGGGGCTGCGTGCCATCAAGTCCGTGCTGGTGGTGGCCGGCTCCCTGAAGCGAGGGGACCCGGGCCGGCCGGAGGACCAGGTCCTGATGAGGGCCCTGAGGGACTTCAACGTGCCCAAGATCGTGACAGACGACATGCCCGTGTTCACGGGGCTGATCGGGGACCTGTTCCCCGCCCTGGACGTGCCCCGGAAGAGGGACCTGGACTTTGAGAAGGTCGTCAGGGAGTCTGTCCTGGACTTGAAACTTCAGGCGGAGGACAACTTTGTGCTCAAGGTGAGCTGGTTTCCCCCGGAGGGGGAGGATTTAGCTCAGTGGGAGAGTACTTGATTGCAGCTCAATAGATCACAGGTTCAAATCTGTCAGTGGGGCGAATGTTGTTTTGGATAAAAAACACATTTTACATCATACCATCATACCATCGTACCTATTCTAGCAAAAATCCACCCCAAGAAGTGGACTCGAGCCAACGGTTAGTTACCATGGTTCCGGTAACCATCACAACCCCGAGGTCCTATACAACAGAAGCGGCAGCCCATAATAACCCACATCCATCGCAGTGTTATCCTCCCCTCTTGGCTTTATTTAACTTCTCTCAAAAAGCCGCTAGCCGCGGTTGGTCTTTGTCACAGGGAAGCGTTAATGTCAGACAGGACTGAGCTCCTGGATGAATCGGGCAAATACATGAACACCCTCTGGTTAGGGCTGATGGGTCCTCTGGTTAGGGCTGATGGGTCCTCTGGTTAGGGCTGAGGGGGTCCCTGGTTAGGGCTGATGGGTCCTCTGGTTAGGGCTGATGGGTCCTCTGGTTAGGGCTGAGGGGTCCTCTGGTTAGGGCTGATGGGTCCTCTGGTTAGGGCTGATGGGTCCTCTGGTTAGGGCTGAGGGGTCCTCTGGTTAGGGCTGAGGGGTCCTCTGGTTAGGGCTGATGGGTCCTCTGGTTAGGGCTGAGGGGTCCTCTGGTTAGGGCTGATGGGTCCTCTGGTTAGGGCTGAGGGGTCCTCTGGTTAGGGCTGAGGGGTCCTCTGGTTAGGGCTGATGGGTCCTCTGGTTAGGGCTGATGGGTCCTCTGGTTAGGGCTGAGGGGTCCTCTGGTTAGGGCTGATGGGTCCTCTGGTTAGGGCTGATGGGTCCTCTGGTTAGGGCTGAGGGGTCCTCTGGTTAGGGCTGATGGGTCCTCTGGTTAGGGCTGATGGGTCCTCTGGTTAGGGCTGAGGGGGTCCTCTGGTTAGGGCTGATGGGTCCTCTGGTTAGGGCTGAGGGGTCCTCTGGTTAGGGCTGATGGGTCCTCTGGTTAGGGCTGAGGGGTCCTCTGGTTAGGGCTGAGGGGTCCTCTGGTTAGGGCTGATGGGGTCCTCTGGTTAGGGCTGATGGGGTCCTCTGGTTAGGGCTGAGGGGTCCTCTGGTTAGGGCTGATGGGTCCTCTGGTTAGGGCTGAGGGTCCTCTGGTTAGGCTGAGGGGTCCTCTGGTTAGGGCTGATGGGGTCCTCTGGTTAGGGCTGATGGGGTCCTCTGGTTAGGGCTGAGGGGTCCTCTGGTTAGGGCTGAGGGGTCCTCTGGTTAGGGCTGATGGGTCCTCTGGTTAGGGCTGATGGGTCCTCTGGTTAGGGCTGAGGGGTCCTCTGGTTAGGGCTGAGGGGTCCTCTGGTTAGGGCTGATGGGTCCTCTGGTTAGGGCTGAGGGGTCCTCTGGTTAGGGCTGAGGGGTCCTCTGGTTAGGGCTGATGGGTCCTCTGGTTAGGGCTGAGGGGTCCTCTGGTTAGGGCTGATGGGTCCTCTGGTTAGGGCTGATGGGTCCTCTGGTTAGGGCTGATGGGTCCTCTGGTTAGGGCTGAGGGGTCCTCTGGTTAGGGCTGAGGGGTCCTCTGGTTAGGGCTGATGGGTCCTCTGGTTAGGGCTGAGGGGTCCTCTGGTTAGGGCTGATGGGTCCTCTGGTAGGGCTGATGGGTCCTCTGGTTAGGGCTGATGGGTCCTCTGGTTAGGGCTGAGGGGTCCTCTGGTTAGGGCTGATGGGTCCTCTGGTTAGGGCTGATGGGTCCTCTGGTTAGGGCTGATGGGTCCTCTGGTTAGGGCTGATGGGTCCTCTGGTTAGGGCTGAGGGGTCCTCTGGTTAGGGCTGATGGGTCCTCTGGTTAGGGCTGATGGTCCTCTGGTTAGGCTGATGGGTCCTCTGGTTAGGGCTGATGGGTCCTCGGGTGCCTCCAACACAGGCCTGATTCCAATGATGATGTTGTGTGGTACGGACAGACAAACACACACACCACACACACACACACATTCTCTCTCTTCCTGTTTTATCTTGTTCCCTCTCGTTCTCTCTACGCTATCTCTCACTCGCTTTCTCTGTTTGTTTATATTTATACATTTTTCTCTGTCACACACACACACACACACCACACACACCACACACCACACACACAACACACACACGGTGTTAAAGGGGCGGTTTGGATGTCAGAGAACGGCAGAACGCAGGTCCAGGGGAAATAAGTGCAATCTGTAGCAGGTCACAAAGGCAGCAGAGGCACATAATAACACTGCATCAAGCGAGCCGGCGCAGCCAGACACCACTTAACCCTGCCATTGTGTCAGGCGGCCATGGAAATAACCAACAAGGAGAGGGAGGCTGGAAGGTGCGTCTGTGTGCGTGTGTGTGTGTGAGAGAGAGGGAGAAGGGATGTTGGAAAGTGCACGTGTGCGTGCGTGTGTGTGTGTGAAATATGTCAATAACAGTGAGGCACCTCCAGACCCTGAACTTACGCTCTTTGTCTGTGCTCCTCTTTCATTTGAGGGGTTGTGGGGGGGGTGGGGGGTGATGGGTGGGGGGGTGGGGGGTGGGGGGTGATGGGTGGGGGGTGGGGGGTGGGGGGTGATGGGTGGGGGGGTGATGGGTGGGGGGTGAGTGAGTGAGTGTCGCTCCCAGTGCTAGCCTGGTAGTAGTACATTAGAGTGATCTGGGGGCTCTTTGAGGACTGCTGAGAGCCTGAATAGATACTGGAGAACGCGGCTTACGCTCGATGGCATTGATTCAGCGGCCCGACACTATCTCTGTGTATGGAGCCGGAGAAGAAACTCTCCCTTTTTATCTCCCCTCCCTCCCCTCGCCCCCTCCCTCGCCCCCTCCCTCGCCCCCTCCCTCGCCCCTCCCTCGCCCCTCCCTCGCCCCCTCCCTCGCATCCCTCGCCCCCTCCTCGCCCCCTCCCTCGCCCCCTCCTCGCCCCCCTCCCCCTCCCTCACCCTCCCTCGCCCCCTCCCGCTCCCTGCCCCCTCCCCCGCGCACCCTCCCTCGCCCCCTCCCTCGCCCGCCCCCTCGATCCCAGCGCCCCCTCCCTCTCTCTATACCCACATCCCCGAGCCCTCCCGTACCCGCACGTCCCCTCGCTCCCACTCCCTCCTCGCCCCCTCCCTCGCCCTCCGACGCCCCCTCCCTCCCCTCGCACCCCCCTCCTCGCTTCGCCCCTCCCTCAGATGCCCATCCTGATCTCGCCCGTCCCTCGCCAACCTCCCGCCGATGCGCTCCCTCGTCGACCCCGCTCCCTCGGCCCCCCTGCCGCACTCCACGACCCCTCCCACGCACCCCTCCCTCGCCCCTCCCTCCTCCCCCTTCGGTTGGACGGTGTCTCCAGTGTTGTTGATAATACCTGTTGGATATGGAGGTGTAAAGAGATATGAACCTGTAGCTACGATATGTGTGTGTGCGTGTGTGTGTCTGAGCGTGTACGTGTCGAGTTGCACTTGTCTGCAAATGTGTGTCTGTATATGTCTGCTCGCACGTAGCATGTGTGTGTGGATGCCTGTTAGCACGTACGTGCGTGTGCGTGTGTGTGTGTGCGTGCTCGTGGTGTGTGCGTTGCTTGTGTGTAATCAGTAAGGACAGCTCCAGCCGTGCTCCGCGATGTGAGCTGCGTGTTCTGAGCTACAGTGCTGCATTGCAGTGCACCTAAAACATGCAACCACCACGCTGCACAGCAGTATAAACCAAACACACCCACAGCTCGCTTTATTCTGTCAATCACAGGAATAATGTACTGTGCCATGGGTAGTTACACCCCCTATGTATGTCTCTCTGCCTGTCTCTCTCTCTCTGTTTCTCTTTCTCTCTCTGTCTCTCTCTCTCTCTCTCTCTCTGTGTTTGTCTCTGTCTCTCTCTCTTCTCTCCATCTCTCTCTCCCTCCACATCTTTTACTCTTGTTCTTTCTCTCTCTCTCCCTACATTCTTTCTCACTCCATCTCTCTCCCTCCATTTCCCTCTTTCACACTTGCTCTTTCTCCCTCATCTCTCCCCCCAATGCCCATCTCCTCCATCTCCATCTTCCTCCATCTCATCTTTCCCCACTCTCTCTCTCTCCTCTCTCTCTCTCTCTCTCTCTCTCTCCCTCTCTTCCCCCTGTATCCATGTCTTTCTATCTCTCTCTCCCTCCATCGCTCTCTACCCCATCTCCCTCATCTCTCTCTCTCCACCTCTCTCTCCCAGGTGGTGCAGCTGGAGGAGTTGTTGGCAGTGCGCCACTCTGTGTTCGTGGTGGGAAACGCCGGCACGGGGAAGAGTCAGGTGATGAGGTCACTGCAGAGGACCTATCAGAACATGAAGCGCCGGCCTGTGTGGGCGGACCTTAACCCCAAGGCTGTGACCAATGACGAGCTGTTTGGGATCATCAACCCGGCAACCAGGAGTGGAAGGACGGTGAGTTACCGTAGCAATGTGCACACACACACACACACATACACACACACACACACACACACACACACCACACACACACACCACACACACACACACCACACACACACACACACACACACACACCACACACACCACACACACACACACACACACACACATACCACAGGGCCCTATTTATATCCCTTTTTTTTCTTTCAAGCTTGCTGTGCACAATGCACTAGAAACTCCCCTTGCTTAACCCTCTAACAGTTCAGGGACGCAAGTTTGATATCAGCTTTGGCAGGGAAGTCAACAGTTAATGCAAGCGTGCAACATTTTTTCGCATTCATTTGAGCGCAAATACAGTTTTTTTAGCTTCATGTAATATTGTTTTTATGTTTAAGTCAACTATGATCATCTGTAGGCCTATCATTTAGAAATGGTCTTTAGTTTTGTCATGTTTTCTTAGCCTACTTCAATTGTGACTTGTGTGCCGAGTCCGACACCTGGACTTCTGTGTGCTGAAGTGGCTATTTGGCAAGCTCAGAACGGCGCGCTGACATGGAATTCTGCGGGCATCAGTTTGTGTCTGCGGTTAAACTGCTTTGATTTTACAAGCGTTTTACAATTGGGATACTGCGTTTATTTTTTCTGGGAATATCAATCTAAATTAATGCACTGACTAATAAAATAAATTGTTAAAACTCAAACTTTAGATTTGACTAGGGCACAGCAGATTTATACTGGGGCACGTGCCACAGTAAAGAGGGTCTAACGACGCCCCTGACATACAGACATACACACATACAGTTATATTGACTGGTGTGTGTGTTGTACTGACTGGTGTGTGTTGCATGGCTGGTGTGTGTGTGTTGTACTGACTGGTGTGTGTTGCAGGGCTGATGTGTGTGTGTTGTACTGACTGGTGTGTGTAGCAGGGCTGGTGTGTGTGTGTTGCAGGGCTGGTGTGTGTGTGTTGTACTGACTGGTGTGTGTAACAGTGCTGGTGTGTGTGTGTTGCAGGGCTGGTGTGTGTGTGTTGTACTGACTGGTGTGTGTTGCAGGGCTGGTGTGTGTGTTGTACTGACTGGTGTGTGTTGCAGGGCTGGTGTGTGTGTTTGTACTGACTGGTGTGTTGTTTGCGGGCTGGTGTGTGTGTTGTACTGACTGGTGTGTGTGTGTGTTGCAGGGTTTGTCTCCAACATCATGCGTGAGCTGGCCAACCTGAGCCACCCTGGGCCTAAGTGGATCGTTCTGGACGGAGACATAGACCCCATGTGGATCGAGTCTCTCAACACTGTCATGGACGACAACAAGGTGTGTGTGTGCGTTTCATCACATTGGAAGACTGTGTGCTTGCACATCCGAGTGTGTGTTCTGTTCCATGACATGTAAATAGTACATGTGTGTGGTGTGTGTGTTGTGTGTGTGTGCGTGTGTGTGTATATGTGTGTGTGTAGGTGCTGACTCTGGCCAGTAATGAGCGCATCCCCCTGAACCCCACCATGAGGCTGGTGTTTGAGATCAGTCACCTTCGCACGGCCACCCCCGCCACAGTGTCCAGAGCAGGTAGCACTCTCCTCTCTCCTCTCCTCGTCTCTCTTCTTTCCTCCTCTCTCCTCCCCTCCTCTCTCCTCTCCTCCTTTCTCCTCTCCTGGTCTCTCCTCTCTCCTCCCCTCCTCTATCCTCTCCTCCTTTCTCCTCTCCTGGTCTCTCCTCTCTCCTCCCCTCCTCTATCCTCTCCTGTATCTCTCCTCTCCCCCTCCTCTTTCTATATTCCTCTCCTCCACCTCTCCTCCTCTCGCTTCTTTACTCCTCTCCTTCCTCTCCTCCCTATCCTTCTCTCCTCCCTCTCTCCTTCTCTCTCCTCCCTCTCCCTCTCCCCTCATATCGACATCAAAGACCTTGTGGTGACCACAGTTCTGTTTGTCCCTCCAGGCATCCTGTACATAAACCCAGCAGACCTTGGATGGAACCCACCTGTGTCCAGTTGGATTGACAGGAGGGAGGTCCAATCAGAGAAGGCCAACCTGACAATTCTGTTTGACAAGTACCTTCCCTCATGTCTGGACACCTTCAGGTCAAGGTACCTGTTTCCGAGGACCGCCTCACAATGTCTAGTAGATAAAGGGACAGCACATGTCTACACAGCACTGAAGGGGCGAGAGATAGAGAGAAGGAGAGAGGAGAGAGAGAGAGTTGTCGATTTCTCAAAGCCTTTATTTGGGCTGTCAAACCCGCCAGATAGCGGCTAGTTATAAAACGGACCATTACAGAAATCAACCGAGTAAACACAGATCGCTGATACGAGTTGGCAAACAAATATGGAAAGTGCACGCCTGGTTGCTAATGAAGCTCCTGGCACTGTTCCCCCATTGACACAAGACACCCCACGGTCCCCCCACACAGCAACCAACACTGTCACCTTCCTCACCACATCATAACATACAAACTCAACACAGAGAGTGGGAGAAAGAGATAGGCGAGAGGAGAGAGAGAGAGAGATAGATGATAGGAGAGAGAGAGAGAGAGAGAGACGAGAGAGAGAGTAGAGAGAGAGATCGAGATAGATAGAGTCGCGTAAGATAGCTTATAGCGTGAGCAGCGTATAGCGAGCGAGATGCGCTTAGCTTGAGCTGCTGTGCGTGCTTTGTAAACGCGTGTGGCTAGCTGCGGCCCAGAGAGAGTGGTACGAGATGAGATGGAGAGAGCGAGAAAGGCGAGGTAAAGAGAAGGATCAATTATTTAATTAATCCCACTTAACATCCCTACAGGAGGTCTTTTGAGGTCTCTACAGGCTGGTAATGTAAACAAGCACATATTCTTATCATTACTCATTGCCAGGTGAAACCGAGATCACATGAAGAAGAAGTTGTGAGCTTGTGTGCGACCGTGCCGAATGTGAGAGTGTGCGAGTGTTATCTGAGAGTGTGCGAGTTTTATGTGAGTGTCTGTGTGTATCCTCGCAGAGTGTGTGTGTGTGCGCATCCTTGCAAAGCGTGAGTGTGTTTCCCACGCAGGGCGTGTGTGTCCGTGTGGTGGTGTGTGTGTGCGTGTGTCCGTACGGTGTGTGCTTCAGTGTGTATCTTGCAGAGCGTGTGTGTGTGTGTGCAGATTGTAAGAGTGTGCGTCTGCTCCAGGTTCAAGAAGATCCTGCCCATCCCAGAGCAGAGCGTGGTCCAGATGTTATGCCACCTGTTGGAGAGCCTGCTCACCCCGGAGCACACGCCCCCAGACTGTCCTAAAGACCTGTACGAGCTCTTCTTCGTCTTCGCTGCCGTCTGGGCGTTCGGAGGAGCCCTCTTCCACGACCAGGTGAGACTGGCGGCCAGCTGCCCCTTCTCCTCCTCTTCCTCCTCTTCGTCCTCCGCCTCCTCCGTCTCTCCTGTCCTCCCTCTCCATGTCTCCTCCTCCTCTCCTTCTCTTCCTCCTCTTCTTCCTCCGCCTCCTCCGTCTCTCCTGTCCTCCCTCTCCATGTCTCCTCCTCCTTCTCCTTCTCTTCTTCCTCTTCTTCCTCCGCCTCCTCCGTCTCTCCTGTCCTCCCTCTCCATGTCTCCTCCTCTTCTCCTTCTCTTCTTCCTCTTCTTCCTCCGCCTCCTCCTCTCTCCTGTCCTCCCTCTCCATGTCTCCTCCTCCTTCTCCTTCTCTTCCTCCTCTTCTTCCTCCGCCTCCTCGTCTCTCCTGTCCTCCCTCTCCATGTCTCCTCCTCCTCCTCCTTCTCCTTCCTCTCTACCTTCTCATCTTTCTCCTGCTCCTCCTCTCTTCTCCTCCCTCTCCTCTCCCTCGCCCCTCCTGCTCCTTTTCCTCCTTCCACCTCGTCCCTTCCTCCTCCTCCTCCCCCTCCTCCTCCTCTTCCTTCCGTCTTCCTCATCGCTCCCATAAAGAGAGTTCACTTTCTTGGGGGGGGGTTGGTGTAACTTCCGCTGGTTGTAATAAATCATTTTTAAAAGTATGTTTCTAAGAGAGAAGCAGCTCCTCTGGGGATGGAACGGAGCCCACCGCACATGCTCCGCTGGCGGGCTCCCACAGAACCTCTCAGGCTGTGACGAGGGTTGCCAGGCAACCCGAGCAGCGCCGGTACCGTAGGCGCGTCCGTCTACATTATGGGATGAGGCGTCCCGCGCGCGCGCTCGCTGCAGATGTACTCTACTTTTGCTCTGCCCATCCGAGGTGCATTTAAATGCTAGTGGTTTTATTGACTAAGGAGCAGCTTGAGAGAGGGAGGGGGGGCAGCTGGTGGGAGAGGGGAAGGGTGCAGGGCGATGACATGTGGGGGCGTGGGGGGGTGTAGGGGGGCTGCCTTACTCTGTCTAAAGAGCTCAAATGGACGGAGGGTTTTGCCCTGCTGCCGTGTGGTACATGGGCCTAGATGCTCTGTGTGTGGTCCAGATGGGGGCTGAGGTGATGGGGGGATGGTGGGAGGAGGGGGGTCTCCACTTCAGACCAAACAGGGGCTGTGTTCTCCTTTCTGCTTCACTGAAGCTGATCCACTGAGAGACGCAACCAGGAAGGTGAGGGAGCTGTCTCCACCACTGGATCTACAGCGTCAGGGTCTATGGGTAGAGGTGCCCTGTGTGTGGTCCATAGGTGCCCTGTGTGTGGTCCATAGGTGCCCTGTGTGTGGTCCATAGGTGCCCTGTGTGTGGAGTGGACATGTGTCTATGGGTAGAGGTGCCTTTCTGCAGTGTTTACGCGCCTCAATGAGTTTGTGAATTTATCGAGATGATTTATAGTGTTGTTCTTTCTCCCTCCCTCCCTCTCTCTCTCCCTCTTTCTCGTGTGTGTGTGTGTGTGTGTAGTTTGGTGGACTACAGAGTGGAGTTCAGCAAGTGGTGGGTGACCGAGTTTAAAACCATCAAGTTCCCGTCCAACGGCACCGTGTTCGACTACTACATCGACCCCCGACACCAAGAAGTTTGAGCCCTGGTCCAAGATGGTTCCCGTGTTCCAGCTAGACTCGGACGTCCCTCTGCAGGTACGGAACCACAACTCCACCTCCGCCACTCAGTCAACCTCTCATAGTCTCCAGTCCCACAGCCCCTCTTCAAAGTTTCATAAATGAATACCAAATTAAGCCAATTATTTTCTCAGTGAACTAAATATGCAGTGTGGAAATTCAAACCTTGAATTTACTGCAGCAAATCTCCAGTAAAAGTTTTAAGCGTCTAAAAAAAAAGCATTAATTATGGAGAATATGCAAGAGATGGTGCGAGAGAGAGAGGAGTGAGAGAGTTCTTGTAAATATGTTCTATAATCGAATGCAAGTCGATTGTTGCTCTCAGCAGGCGGAACAGAATGCAAGTGAACAAGGAACTAAATGAAGAGGGAACTACACAAGAATACATGTTTAAAGAGGATGATCTCAAATGAGAAATATACTTCTGGATCGGCGATTGATTATTGATGTCTGTCTCCCCCCGTTGCTAGGCGTGTTTGGTCCACACCACAGAGACCATCCGTGTTCGCTACTTTCCTGGACCGGCTCCTGGAAGGCCGGCGGCCCGTGATGCTGGTGGGGAACGCCGGGACGGGGAAGTCTGTTCTGATGGGAGAGAAGCTGGGATCCCTGGACCAGGAGAAGTACATGATCAAGAACGTCCCCTTCAACTACTACACCACCTCCGCCATGCTCCAGGGTGAGTAGCCAGCCTCCCCGCTCCTTGTCCTTGGTGGTGTTACCATACATGATTGATTCCTCTCCTTTCTCTCGCTCTCCCTCATCCTCCCTCCCTACCTCCCTCCTCCTCCCTCCCTCCCCCCTCCCTCCCTCCCTCCCTCCCTCCCTCCCCCCCTCCCTCCCTCCCTCCCTCCCTCCCTCCCTCCCCCCTCCCTCCCTCCCTCCTCCCTCCCTCCTCCATCTCCTCCTCACTCCTCATCCCTCCTCTCTGTTGTTAGCTGTGCTGGAGAAACCTCTGGAAAAGAAGGCGGGGCGTAACTATGGTCCCCCAGGAAGCAGGAAGTTGATCTACTTCCTGGATGACATGAACATGCCGGAGGTGGACGCTACGGGACAGTCCAGCCTCACACAGCTCATACGCCAACACATGGACTACAACCACTGGTGAGTGCACACACACACACACACACACAAACAAACACACATTAGGAAATATGATGACCAGCTCTGGACCAAAGCCTCTGGTGAACACACACACTCACGTACACACACACACACACACAAATAAGTTTATACACTAGCACATGGACTACAACCACTGGTGGACATACACACAGACACACACACACACACTCACACACTCAAATATATCCTCAAATAGGAAAATCCTCAAATAAGAAATCCTCAAACACCCGAGAGCTCCCACCAAATGTGCCTCTCGACGCATGGCAGCTATCTCAAGAAGAAAGCCTCGGGGAAGCGTCTGACCTTACCAAAGCACGGCGAGATCAGATCCTGGGCTTGAGTTATTCAGCCCAGGTAACTCGTACTGTTACACTGAACCCCTGTGGTGGAAGTTAGTTCTTCAGAGAGCCAACTTTTTCGCCGCGCCGGTCCCCGACTCTTGTGAACGTGAGAGGAGAAAGGAGAGGGCTGGGGCTTTAGGGGGGGAGCCCGCGTGTAGGATGATTGCATTGCTGCGAGCTGAGGCCCTGTCTGTGGTTCTGAGACAGGCTGGCTGGTGTCTCAGGCACGCCTGGCCGCTCTGGACACAGTCACCCCAGCAGAGGTAGGCAGAGAGGAACCCAGGTATGAAATTGAGACAAGGAAGGATGGGACCACGCCATGGTGGCTTAGGAAAGTGCTGAGGTGTGCGTGTCAACCACGGGCATGTGGGCTTGTTTGTGTGTTTATGCGTGTGTTTGAACGCGCTTGTGCTTGTGTGTTTTCATTGGGATGTGTGTGTGCGGCTGTGTGTGTGTATGTGTGTTTGCAGGTATGACAGGAGTAAGCTGCTTTTGAAGGAAGTCCATAATGTCCAGTACGTGTCCTGTATGAACCCCACTGCTGGCAGCTTCACCATCAACCCCAGACTGCAGGTACACACACACACAACACTTACTCCTCTGTCGCTCTCACCTCTCTCTCTCTCTCTCTCTCGCTCGACTTCTCTCCCTCTCTCTCTCTCTCTCTCTCTATATCTCTCTTTCTATCTATCTCTCTCTCTACTTCTATCTCTCTCTCCTCTCTCCCCTCTCCTTCTCTCGCCTTTCTCCCTCTCCTCTCTACACACGTTCCTCTCACAGTTCCTCTCACCGTCTCCCCCCCACCCCACCCCCCACTCCTTCCACAGCGCCATTTCTCCGTGTTTGCTTTGTCGTTCCGGGGCCCGAGGCCCTGACCACCATCTACAGCTCCATCCTGTCCCAGCACCTGGGGGGGGAGAGCTTCAGCGCGGCCCTGCAGCGGAGCGTGGCCCCCCTGGTCCAGCTGGCTCTGGCTCTGCACCAGCGCCTCTCCTCCACCTTCCTGCCCACCGCACGCAAGTTCCACTACATCTTCAACCTACGGGACCTCTCCAACATCTTCCAGGTGAACCCCGACACACACACACACACACGTCGCACACACACACGCATAGACACAGACACTGGGGATTTCATACACAGAGGGGAACCCTTATTTCTTCTTACATGCCGTGTCACAGAGGGCGTCCTGTATTGCCCTTAGCATAGTATTCACGGTACGTGAAACATGAGAAAGGCAGGCTGGTGACTTCAGAAAAATCAAAAGACAGATCTGTTCTGTATTTTTATGATCCACCGTCAGCATATAAACGGACGTTTATTCATTTTTGGGATTGATGTTGTCGTTTCATTCCCTTCACGTATCGCCGACGGTTCCTCTCGCGCGGTTCTTCACATCCCCTCGAACATGCCGGAACACGCTAGAACACGGGGAAAAAGAGTGGCTCGCACACTAAATGCTTTTGACATTCAGCCCGAAGTTTGATCAACGGGAGGATTTACAGTGGCATGCGAGTACACTCAGTCTTTTAATCTCATTTAGAAGTTGGAGCTTGGAGAGACTGAATGCGTGTCAGTCTAAAGAGTTTGCCTGCCATAGTACTTCAACACCCCAGGTGCTCAAAGTCAAGTTCCTGTAACTAATTTCTCATTTAAATGATTATTGATTGAAGAGGGGGGATTGTAAAGTAAACAGGGGGGATAAGTGTAACATAATACAGAATGGAATTCTAACCCTCAAGGCGGTTAGTGTTAATTTAATGTGTTTTAATGAATATAATATTATCACTCCACTGTCAGGGGGGGGGAGAAGCTTCCGGAAGATATTTCTGTTCAAATCCTCTCCGGTTTCACTGCGGCACGACTGTCTCATTTAACACACTCCGATGTATAATTAATGCCTTAAGCCATTCAACCATAGGTTCTTTATATTATATAATTCCTTCCTGGAGACCACCCAACTCTGGAAACTTCCACCACACTTTTCTTCTGTCTTTTCTTCGTTCTTTATTCAATGCACAGTGGAAGAAGAAAAAAAAAGAGAGAATCTTGAAGATATTCAGTACCTCGGCTACGTCGACTCTCAAATATGCTCATTGTACTCCTTATCTACAGTACTGCATGACTCAAAGTTTAATCACGATGACGAGTTAGTTTAGCACTCTCTTCACCTTTAATGGTGAGGGACTATAGTCTCGGCACTCGAGCCCTGATGATGTATAATTAGCCGCCCTGGACACCTGCCCTTACGGCCTGTCTGATCCTCTGATCACGTTTGACTCGGACTTCCTCAGAAGCCCGAGCTGGCTCCAACTGCCGCTTGAACAAGTATCGGCTGTGTTTTGTTGAAGCCGGCCTTTTGAAGGGCGCGCGATGTCATCGGTTATGTCGAGGGAGAGAGAGAGAGAGAGAGAGAGAGAGAGAGGTTTTGGAGCCACCTCGTTGCTGTTCTCCTCAAGGCCCCCAGAAGAGGGAGGTGAAGGGGAGAACGTCTTTGTAACACAAAGACCACCGGAGCTTTGAAGTTTTCCTCTCCTCCTCTCTTCCACTCCTCCGCTCATCCTTCGTTCCGCTGCTGCAGCTAACGCCTGAGGACAGCCCGCCAGCAAGAAACAGCCAGCCTGCCAGACAGACAGAATAAACAGCCGGGCAGAAATAGACACAGGCAACCAGACAGAGAAGAGCAACACAGACAGAAGGAAAGAGCCAGACAGAGAGAAACAGCCTTTCTGAGAGAACAGCCAGCCAGAGAAACAGCCTGTCTGAGAGAAACAGCCAGCCGAGAGAACAGCCTGTCTGAGAGAACACCTGTCTGAGAGAAACAGCCTTTCTGAGAGAAACAGCCTTTCTGAGAGAAACAGCCTGTCTGAGAGAAACAGCCTTCTGAGAAACAGCCTGTCTGAGAGAAACAGCCTGTCTGAGAGAAACAGCCTGCCAGACAAGAGAAGCCTCACAGCGCTGTCTAATAACGTCCCCCCCGCCTCTCCTATCACGGTCACAGACTCGCTGCTGCTCGAGAAGCCGGATAGATCTTGACTTGACAAAACGACCCTCTTTTCCCTAACTCTCAAAGCCCGATGAAACATCTCCACGTCTGTACGTTCACGGGTGGCTTTTTGCTTTTCTCATCCCGGAGACAAATGTGTTTTCCTGTCCCATTCATCAGCTGGAGTGTGGAAAACAATGATGTTTATCTCCAAAATAATTGGGTGACTTTTTACTAAGGGTTGAGTGTTTTTCTTTTTTTCTTCTTCCTTTTTTTTCTTCTACAGACGTTGTTGTAACTGTTGGATGTAGCTAGAGGCTACTGTCTCATTATCAGGAACTTTAATGAGCATCACTGGGGTACGAACAGAAGAGCTACAACATACTTTGTAACAGAGTTTCTAAAGGGTCCAGTAGATATCCGTCCAGACAACATTGAAGGTTGCTCAAAGAAAAGCCTTTCATGTCCTCGCCACAAAATCATTATCTGGGCTCTAAGCTTCATCTGTAGGTGAAGTTAGTCTTTGTAGATAAAGGGCTGGCAGCCAGGGACTATTATCCACCCTGATGCATACACACACACACACAAACACACACCTGCCTGCTCTCCTCTCTCTCCCTCTGTCCTCTCTCTCTCTCCCTCCCTCTCTCTCCCTCTCTCTCTCTCTCTCTCCCTCCCTCCCTCTCTCTCTCTTCCTCTCTCTCCCTCTCCCTCTCCTCTCTCTCTCTCTCTCTCTCTCTCTCTCTTCGCCTTTCAATTTTTCCCTGTTTCTCTCCACGCCTTTTCTCTTCTTCTCCCTCCTCTCTCCTTCATTGCTATTGTCCTCCTTCTATGTATTCTCCTCTCACTCCTTCTCCATTTACTTCTCATACTTTGGCCCTCTTCGTCTCTCTCCCCCCCCTCTACCTCCCTCCCTCCCTTTCTGTCTCATTCTTCCCATCACTGGGAGACAGACACAGAGGCTATCTACGAACCCAGAAGCCTTCTTCGGGTTACCGTGATGCCGGTATCCAGAAGAAGCTAACAGGACAAGACAAACACTGCCGTTCTGTTGGGATGTGTTGGCAGGAAGCTGCGTTCACCGTCGTTGGATGATTATGGGATGGGGTTGCGATGACCAGCGGGCATAACATGGGGCCTGTCTGCTCGGCATCACCATAAATGAGACGCTCGATAACAGAGAGAGAACGATAGGGAGGGAGAGAGAGTTGAAGAGAGAGAGAGCAAGAGGATAACAGAGAGAGAGAGAGAGAGAGAGACGGAGGAGGGAGAGGAGGAGAGCAGGCAGGTGTGTTTGTGTGTGTGAGAGAGAGAATCATGGTGGAAAGACATGGACGCCTAGTGAACAGTTAGGCCTGTTATGTTCTGGCCTGTCAGTGGGGTGTTTGTTAGCGGAGGAGGAGGAGGAGGAGGGAGGGAGGAAGAAATGAAGGGAGGAGGAGGGAGGGAGGAAGAGATGGAGGGAGGAAGATGATGGCGGGAGGAGGTTTTTAGAGACCTGAGCAGCTGTCATAGATGCTGCTAAAAAAGGCTGTAAGTGCACAGACAGACAGGCAAACAGAAAGTCCTAACAAATAAAGTCTGACAAGCAGACAGACAGCTCTAACAAAGAGACAGGCAGACAACTCTAATGAAGAGGCAGACAGACAGACAAACTGAAAGCCTTAAAAGAGAAAGTCTGACAAGCAGACAGACAGCTCTAACAGAGAGACAGGCAGACAACTCTAATGAAGAGGCAGACAGACAGACACACTAAAAGCCTTAAAAGAGAAAGTCTGACAAGCAGACAGACAGCTCTAACAGAGAGACAGGCAGACACCTCTAATGAAGAGGAAGACAGACAGACACAACCGAAAGCCCTAACAAAGAATGACAAAAATATCAAACAGACAGACCGACAGCTCTAACAGAAAGACATACAGCTGGAACAGAAATACAGGTCTAACAGACAGACAGACAACTCAGACAGACAGACAGCTCCAACAGGCAGACCGCTCTAACAGACAGACATACAGCTCTAACAGACAGACAGACAGCTCCAACAGGCAGACCGCTCTAACAGACAGACAGACAACTCAGACAGACAGACAGCTCCAACAGGCAGACCGCTCTAACAGACAGACAGACAACTCAGACAGACAGACAGTTCCAACAGCAGACCGCTCTAACAGACAGACAGACAGCTCTAACAGCAGACAGACAGCTCCAACAGGCAGACAGCTCTAACAGGCAGACAGACAGCTCTAACAGACAGACAGCTCTAACAGGCAGACAGACAGCTCTAACAGACAGACGGCTCTAACAGACAGACAGCTCTAAAAGGCAGCGAACAGGAAAAACACGTTGATCTCCTGCGGCTCTGTTAGCCCGTCAGTTTTTTTCCGTCAGTTGTAGGCCCTCAGAGGCGGAGCCTGGTGGAGGCTGGGAGACGGAGGCTGGGAGACGGAGGCTGGGAGACAGGCCAGCTACAGTACAGAGAACAGGCGCACACAGAGAGAGGTGTTCTGGATCAAACCCAGTGTAGGTAACACCCCGGAGCGGTCGGTATCGACTGATAACTCTGTGCGTGTGCGTGACTGGCAACAACGCTGCCTATCCATTTACACATCGCATCCCTCTAATTACCTCCTGGAATGTGCAGAAGACACTCAAGCACACACACACAGACACACACACACACAGACACACACACAGACACACACACCTTCTGCATCGGCCCCGTGACTGAGGGTTTAACAGGCTGTTGTCATTTCTACGGGAGACTGACGAGTTCAGCCGAGTGTAACAAAGATGCCACCGCTGATTAGCTTAGCATACGCTCTGCTGCTGGGAACTCTGTGTGTGTGTGTGTCTGGTGGTGAGTGTGTGTGTGTGTGTGTCTGGTGGTGAGTGTGTGTGTGTGTGTGTCTGGTGGTGATTGTGTGTGTGTGTGTGTGTGTGGACAAGCTGTCTGCTCTTCAGCTCTTTACTCTCCTGCTTAGTGGGGGTTTATGAGTTTCCGTGTCCCACGTCGACGATCCCTTTTCGACGTCGTCCTTGTGTTCATCGACCGCGATCCGAGTCTGAGTCTCACGTTCCGTGCGGTTTTGTGTCTAGTTTTGTCTGTCCTGCTTTGTGTCTGTGTCGTTTGTCTCCAGCCGTGTTCTGATCTGCAGTCTGCTGCTGTTTGGGAAGGTTCGAACTAACCAACATCCATCTCCTCTCTCTCTCTGTCTCTCTCTCTCTCCTCCCTTCCTCCCCTTTCCTCCATCATTCCCTCCCGTACCCCTCCCCTCCTCCTCTCCTCTCCCCTCCTCTTCCCCACCTCCTCCTCTCTTACCCTCTTCCTTTCCGCTCCCCCCTCCTCTCCCCTCCTCTTCCTTACCCCTCCTCTTCCCCCACCTCCCCTCTCCTCTCCCCTCCTCATCCTCCCTCCTCCTCTCTTTCCTCCCTCCCCTCCTCTTCCCCACCTCCCCTCTCCTCTCCCCTCCTCTTCCTCCCCCCTCCCCTGCCTCCTCCTCTCCCCCCCTCTCCTCTCCCCTCCTCTTCCTCACCCTCTTCCTCCCCTCCCCTCTTCCTCTCCCCCTCCCTTCTCCCCCCATGCAGGCATACTCTTCTGCACCAGTCAGTGCCTGCGTTCCCCCCAGGACCTGCTGAAGGTCTACCTGCACGAGTCCTGCCGCGTCTACCGAGACAAGCTGGTGGAGGAGGCCGACGCCCAGGGCTTTGATAGGCTCCAGGCAGACACGGCCAGAAAGTTCTACGAGGTGAGAGGAGTCTGACAAAGTTTAGCGGAGGGAAGACAAGAGGAGGGATGGGGTGAGGAGGGGAGCAGAGGGAAAGGAGGGAAAATCATTAGGCTGCTTGCTCGATGTCGGCGCCCGGACATCAGTGGCCAGCGCAGCGAGGAGAAAAGGAGAGAGGAGAAGAGAGAGAGGAGAGGGATGGTCCGAATACTAATGAGCGTGTGGGCCTAGCGGACTGTCAGGGTCTGGGCCAGCAGCCCAGCAAATTGGAAAACATTTTAATGGTTTTCTGTCGAATGCTCCCTGCACTCTCCCACCCCTGTGTGCAGACCGCACACTGGTCATGCCACGACGAGGCATGATCACACACACACACGGGATCACACACACATATACATGATCACACGTCCATTATCACACACACTCACACACACACACCCAAAGTCCCACACAATGGCTCACACATACACGACCACACATACACACAATGACACACACCCACACAAACACACACACACACATGTAGAATGACAGCACCACCACGCTGAGGACACAGACACACACTCTGCAGACACACACGCCCCCCTGCTGTAATCCCCCCGCTGTACAAGCAGAGCGGTGAAGGAACCGACCCTCTGAGAGTGTTCTAGAAGTATGAACTCCTGCGCATCACCCCTACCTCCAGCCCTCGGCGTACGCCTGTCCACATGACTTCACTGAAATATGAAGCTGGGCTGTGTGTATGTGTGTGTGCTTGCCTGACGAACGTGTGTGTGTGTGTGTGGTCTGCGCCACTGCGCCATGCAGACAGGAGTGTGTGTGTTCCTCCACCACCGTACTCTCCTAATTCTTGTGCGTTCCCTCACCTCCACACTTCTCCCTCGTCTAACGCACGTGTGTGTGTGGCCTGTGCCACTGTGCTCTACTGACAGGAGTGTGTGTGAGTGTGTACTTCCACATCCCCTCTCCTCTAACCCCTCTCCCTCTCCCTCTCCCTCTCCCTCTCCCTCTCTCAGGACATGGAGGAGGCGTTGGAGCAGGCCTCCCAGATGAACGTGTTCTGTCACTTCTCCTGCGGGGCGGGGGCGGAGCCTCGCTACCTCCCCGTGGCGTCGTGGGCCGCCCTGCAGCGGACCCTCCAGGAGGCTCTGGACGCCTACAACGAGCTCAACGCACACCTCAGCCTGGTCCTGTTCCAGGACGCCATGGCACACATGTGAGGGGGGGGGGAGAGGGAGTGTGGTCACCGTAGTGTATTGTGACGATCTTCTTAGTCGTCATCATCGCCGCCCTCATCGTGTTTGTTATGATCTTCGTCATAATCCATATCGTCGTTGATATTCATTGATGTAGTTCTGATGATCTTCGTCATCTTCATTTTCAGGTGTCTTTGCTGTTAGTAGTAAACACCTGTCTTCTATCAACCTTTGATAGCACTTTGGCTTCCCCTGTGGTTTTTTAAATGTGCTATATAAATACAGTTGATTGATTGATTGATCAACCTGAGGGAAGCTTCCTACATGGAGTCATGATGATGATGATGATGATGATGATGATGATGATGGCTCTATCTTCCTCCATCTTGCTTTTTCTCTCTTTCCCTGTCTGTCTTTTTCCTTCTCTCTATCTTTCTCTCTCATTCTCTGTGTCACTACATCGTAGTTGCCGTATCAACCGTATCCTGGAGTCTCCCCGTGGCAACGCCCTATTGGTCGGCGTGGGCGGGAGTGGCAAGCAGAGCTTAACCCGATTGGCTGCCTTTATCTCCAACCTGGAGGTGTTCCAGATTACCCTGAGGAAGGGCTACGGTATCCCAGACCTCAAGGTGCAGTGCACACACACACACTCATACACACACACACACACACACACACACACACACTCGCACACACGTACACAATCATACACATACCTCTTACACCCACCCACTCCTTAACCTAACCTGAACACCATTTCCATTAACACGCATGTTGAGAAACAGTGGTGCTAGTACGCTATAGTTGCCTTGGTAACTACTATGAAAAGATGTGTTCCAGAATATAATAACAGGGATGGAGTATAATGCCCTCTCTTAACCTCTCTCCCTTCTGCTCCCCCTTCCTCCATCCCTCCTTCTCTTTCTCCTTCCCTCTATACCTCCCTCCCTCTATACCTCCTTATTTTCCCTTTGTCCCTCCCTCCCTCCCTCCCTCCCCCCCCTCCCTCCCTCCCTCCCTCCCTCCCTCCCTCGCAGAGTGACCTGGCGTCTCTCTACATCAGAGCAGGCGTGAAGAACATCGGCACGGTGCTGCTGATGACCGACGCCCAGGTGGCTGACGAGAAGTTCCTGGTTCTGGTCAACGATCTCTTGGCTTCCGGTACGTTCCTCGTCCTCTCTGCCCCAAGCTCTCTGCCCTGCTTGCTGCCAGCTTCGTCTGCCTGTCAGAATATCCTCATCACCACCTCCTCGCAGAGAGGTTCTCTGACTGTCAAAGACTGTTGATGGGTAGAGGGATGGATGTGAGCAAGGGATAAAGGGATGGGTGGAGGGGAGTGATAGAGGGATAGATGGATGGAGGAATGAGTGGACAGCTCGCCCCGACACCGCGGATCAGGGTGCTTGGGTTTGTTGGAGAGGTTCAGTGTGAACAGGAAACTTTTGCTCGCTGACATCGCTGACCTTCTCAGCACATGGGGCAGTTCTGGGGGATCTCCAGGGGGTCAGCTCTGCTCTCTCCTCCTCCGCTGGGCTTGTTTGTGAGGGAGCCAGGGTTTCTCCAGCCCTGTGGGTCTCCCCCTTTCTCTGACCCTGGTCCTGCCAGCCAGCCAGCCTGCCAGCCTGCCTACAGCACGCTCACAGAGTCCTTTCCACCCTCTACACATGCTGTTGCTGCCTCACTATATTATTTACTTTTTAAAGGAATTCCTTCACTCCATCCCTCCCCCTCCCTCTCTCCCTTCCCCCCTCCCTCGCCCCGCAGGCGAAATCCCAGATCTCTTCGCCGACGACGAGGCAGAGAGCATCATCGCAGGCGTGCGTGGCGAGGTGCGCGCGTCCGGCTCGATGGACACGCGGGAGAACTGCTGGAAGTTCTTCATCGACCGGGTCCGACGCCAGCTCAAGGTGAGACAACCGGGAACCCGACCAGGAAGAAAGTAAGACTCACACACAGCCCAGGTCTACTCAAAGAAACAAGCGGAGAAACAACATAATTTAACTTCTCTGAGAGGGTGGGGATAGAAAAGTTCACCGGATTACCGAAGTCCCCATCCAATCCCCTCGTCTCGCACCACAACCAGCCGTGTGCGACACACAGAATCATAACTTATCATAAAAAACCCAGACAGTGCAGGCGGTGTACTCAAATGAAATGTGTCCCCAGACACCTGTGTGAGCCGCCCGAGGTCCCTAACGATCCCGCATGGACTCTCCGGTACACGCCGTCTCTACCCCGGCGCCGACGCGTCCCTGTGATACAACATTGGTGGGATGTCTAACCGTGACCCAGCTGCAAACTGGGACTCCGTTCGCTGATGAGCTGCTTGCACCGCTGGCCTCCCTGAGTGGCAGGGTTGAGGGGGAAATAAGGGGAGAGAGTGTTGAGAGGGAGAGATGGAAAGGGGGAAGGAGAGAGGGGGTGAGAGAGAGACAGTGGGAGGGTTAGGGGGGAAGGAGGAAGGAAATCAGGTGGGTGGATTTGAGGGACAGACAGACAGACATACAGACAGACAGAGAGAGAGAGAGAGAGAGAGAGAGAGAGAGAGACAGTGACAGACAGAGAGAGAGAGAGAAGAGCGAGAGAGAGAGAGCGAGCGGAGAGAGAGAGAGACAGTGACAGGCAGAGAGAGAGAGAGCGAGAGAGAGAGAGAGAGACAGAGAGAGAGACAGAGGTGTGAGTCAGGAGGCAGCAGCAGTGTGAGCCTGGTGTGCAGCAGCAGTGTTATGATGCTGCTGGGTGCCAGCATGCTGAGGTGTCCTGGGGTTTAGAGCTTCAGCAAATGAGATGATGCCAGTCCCAGGGGCCCAGGCACTGGGAGGCTGGGATTCGCTTTCACACACACATTTACACACACACCGACACACACACACGCATCATCACACACCACACACACACACGCACACATCATCACAGACACACATCATCACACACTCACACACACACACACACACTCACAGATACGTATTTGCGCACGTAACGCACACACACTCACTCGAGCAATCGCACGCACATGCAAATATGTACTCGCACACATTCGTGCACCCGCGCACGCACTCAAACACACACGCGCACGCCCAGGAGTGTATATTCACTCTCTGAATCCTCGTCCCTCGCCCCAGTGCCGGCAGATGGCTGGTGTCTGTCGTAGCTAAAGGCTCCCGTTCAGCTCAAACTTCTCTGCTTCTCTGGTCTACTCAGGCAGGTGGGCTGGATCATGACAGACATGAATAACCCTTACACTCCTGTCCCCTGCTCTACTGGTAGCAGTCTCCTGTCTGTAAGATACTGTAAGCTGAAGGCGTGTGTGTGTGTGTGTGTGTGTGTGTGTGTGTGTGTGTGTGTGTGTGTGTGTGTGTGTGGTGTGTGTGTGTGCGCAGGTGGCCCTGTGCTTCTCCCCGGTGGGCAGCAGGCTGAGGGTGCGCAGCAGGAAGTTTCCAGCCGTGGTCAACTGCACCGCCATCGACTGGTTCCACGAGTGGCCACAGGAGGCGCTAGAGTCAGTCAGCCTCACCTTCCTGCAGGAGCTGGACAACATTGAGGTGACACACACACACGTGCGCACACACACACATACAGACATACACACACATACACACACTCGCTCACTCAGACACATGCATAGACATACACACGCTGATTATCTCCCTGTAGTGACCAATCCATAATGAGCGGCCCTAATGCCTAAAACGAGCGAACTATGTCTGTCTTTCAGCCGGAGCTGAAGCAGTCTGTGAGCAAGTTCATGGCATTCGTCCACGTCAGTGTCAATCAAGCATCCAAGGACTACCTGGCCAATGAGAGGCGTTACAACTACACCACGCCCAAGTCGTTCCTGGAGCAGATCAAGCTGTTCGGAGCTCTGCTGGGCAGGAAGAGCAGAGACCTCACGTCCAAGATGGAGAGACTGGAGAACGGCCTGGAGAAACTCAACAGCACCTCTGCCCAGGTCTGCTCACACACACACACACACACACACACACACACACACATACACACACACACACACACACATACACACACACACACACACAAGTGCACACACACATACACACACACACAGATAATGTATGTGTGTGTGTATGAGCTTAGGTTTTGTTTGTTTGTATGTATGTTCCCCTGCTGGCTCGCGTTAGAATGGACACGAGTGGGCGAGCAAGCGCCGTTGTGAGTCGCTGTCGGGCACACACAAACACACACTAACACACACACACACTTCCGCTTTTCTGACAGTAATCGCTTTGGGGAGGTGACGATCGCCTCTCTCTCCCTTCGCGATAATGTGAAATCTCCCACTTCCTCCCCCCTCATATCTGGACCAATGACAGATCCCACTCACAGGGCCTGTTTTCCCATCTAAACAGATCATAAATGCAACAGCCGACTAAACGTATTCTCCTCGGCTCCCACGCGTAAACATCCGCACTTCTCACAGGGTTTTCTCCTTCATTCAGTTTCATTTTGAGGAAAAAAACACTGTAGTTAAGATGTGAGCACGGAAGATATACGTACATATTTTACCTGCTCAGAGGATGATGACTGATGACTGTGACAAATTGTGTTTGTATTTGATGTTTTTTTTTGTTTTAATCTACAGTGGATAGATTAGGTCGCCCTGTTTGGTAAATGTGAGCCGTTTGTGTTGTTGGAACGTACCAGCCGGACCCCTCGCACACACATGGTACATTCCAACAACGGCGTGGGTAGTGGGGCTCTTCCAGATGTGCTCGGGAGATTGTGAGGGTGTGATTCACTCTGTACAGGGGCTCATCTCTGAGTAACGTCTCCAAGCAATCAGTTAATCCCTCTCTCTCTCCCCCTTCTCTTTCCTCTCCCTGGCGTTCTGTCTCTTTCTCTCCCTCTCTTTCTGTCTGACCTCTCCCTTTCTTTCTCCCCCTTTCCGACGTCTCCCAGTCTTTCGTTTCGCAGGTCTCTCCCCCTCTTTCTCTCTCTCTCTCTCGCTCCCCCCTTCTCTCCGCCTCTCTCCTTCTCTCCCTCCCTTTCTCCACCCCACCTGTCTCTATCTCTCCCCCTGGCTGTCTCTCTCCTTCTCCTCCCCTGCTCACACTCTCTCGCTATCTCTCTCTTTACCCTTCCTCGCCCCCCCCACCCCCTCTCTCTGATACTCTCTGCTATCTGCTGTGCAGTTGGGTGTCGTTCGCCCAGCATTACAACCCAGAAGGGGTTGTCTACACTTAACACCCCATAGTTTGGTTTCCTGTCGGTTAATTAGCACACAGCCAAACAACAACAACAGTAGCAGGAAGCCCGAGTCTTGCTTCGTTTCTGCAGCGTGACGTGTTCATGAAGTTAGGGAGGTCATGTTGGGCGCCGTGTGGAAGGAGTGTGTTCCCTGTTCTTCACGTGGTTTGTGGTTTGTTTTCCGCGTGCCGGCTTGTGTGTGTGGTTAGTGTGTGTTGGCATGCATGTGTGTGTGTGTGTTTGTGTGTGTGTTTGTGTGCAGATGCGTGGGCGTAGCGTGTACGTGTGTGCGTGTATGCGTGTGTTTATGAGGTGCTATTGTTGTGTGCGTAGCTGCACACAGTGTGTGTTCCCCGTGTACCTGATACCCACCTTGACGCGTAAGATCTTTCGGCAGGGTTAGATCACTTTTGTGCCATTAGTTTTCTTAAACAAACAATCCGTGGCTCGACTCTCATCCACCATGCTAAAATTGTAGTAGAGAATAGTCACCGACTAACCACAAGAACATGAATAACATATTGACCTGAGGCAGATCCATTGGAAGTCTATGTAGGGTTGTCGCGTGCGTTCTGAGGTTTGATATCATCGCGGAGGCGTGTGCAGCGCCACCGTGCGCTCTGCATATTCACCGCTGACACTGATTACACCCCCCATGGATGCGCGTGTGTAGACGTACGCGTCTGGTGTGTCGACGTGTGTGTGTGCGTATGTGTATCTGTGATAGCAGCTAGACCTTCACCCTCCCCAGGCGCACGGAAGAGAGTCAATCCAAGTTTATTCCTCCCCTCCCCCCCCTCCCCCCCTCCTCCCCCCCCTCTCCTCCTCCCCACCCCCCCCCTCCTCCACACCCCCTGGTGAGCATCAGACCCTGATAGCCTCCCCACCCTCCCTGCTTCTACCAGCGCAGCGCTTGGTCCTGTAACTGTACTCCTGTCCGTCCGTCTGTCCTCCCCCCCTCCAGCCGCAGCAGATCACACCCCTCCAGCCCCAGAGAGCTAGCTTCTCATTTCAATTAAATTGTCATTGTACTCGTCCGATGATGCTATCGCGCCTAATATTCGATGAGACATGGAGACACGCGGCGAAAAAAGCCGCACAAAACAAATGAGCTGTCTGTCAAAAGCACGCGAGCGATTCAATTAGCTGATAACGACAGATTCATTAAAGAGCACGATACACACCGTGATTGCCACTTATGCAATACGAGCGGGACAAAAACAAACCGCACAAACAAGCAAACGCACTCTCTCTCTCTCTCCTCTCTCTCTCTCTCTCTCTCTCCTCTCTCTCTCTCTCTCTCTCCAGACACACACACACACACACACACACACACTCATCTTTCTTTTGACAGTCCCTTTCTTACTTACTCCTAACCGTTGTGACTGAAATTATCCACCATCAAAACCAATTATTTTCGACACGAATGGCCCTGTTGCTGTTGCTGGATGTGAACCTGGTTGGACTGAGCGGGGGGGGGGCTGACAGCTCACCGCACACTGAAGGGTGACTCCCCCGGAGGAAGTTTGAAACACTGTTGCAATCTTTTTCAACAGTTCCCAGAAGACTTGTATCAGAACTTGTATCGTATCGGGTCAATTACGACTACATGAAAGTGTCAAAGTCTTTGGGGTGCACTTGATTTGTCTCACCCACTGCAGCTGCAATAAAGGCTTATTTTCGCAAGCGGCGAATGTGACTCGAAATCAAATGTGCCCTCGACCACGTAGATGGATTTAAACCCAGATACATGACCCTTGACCCCTGCCCCTCTGATCTCCTCTGATCTCCTCTCCTTTGGACAGGTGGACGACCTGAAGGCCAAACTGGCCGCACAGGAGGTGGAGCTGAAGCAGAAGAACGATGACGCGGACCAGCTGATCCAGGTGTTTGATTGGCCCGGCGAGACACACTCGAAACCTGACACGGTCACGCACCAATCAACGCGATCGTTGCGCTCGTGCCGTTCTCTGTTGCGCCGGCCATCTCGCTGACATCCCGTAATAGCCAATCTGTGGTGGTTGTTGACCGCAGGTGGTTGGCGTGGAGACGGAGAAGGTGTCGAAGGAGAAGGCGGTGGCGGACGAGGAGGAGAGGAAGGTGGCGGCGTTTGCTGTGGTGGTGACGGGGAAACAGAGAGACTGTGAGGAGGACCTGGCCAAGGCTGAGCCGGCCCTCATCGCTGCCCAGGACGCCCTCAACACCCTCAACAAGGTCTGTTACCCTCACACCTCAACACACCTCAACGAGGTCTGTTACCTCACACCTCAACACACCCTCAATAAGGTCTGTTACCTCACACCTCAACACACCCTCAACAAGGTCTGTTACCTCACACCTCAACACACCCTCAACAAGGTCTGTTACCTCACACCTCAACACACCCTCAATAAGGTATGTTACCTCACACCTCACACACCTCAACAAGGTCTGTTACCTCACACCTCAACACCCCCAACAAGGTCTGTTACCTCACACCTCAACAAGGTCTGTTACCTCACACCTCAACACCCCCAACAAGGTCTGTTACCTCACACCTCAACACACCCTCAACAAGGTCTGTTACCTCACACCTCAACACACCTCAACAAGGTCTGTTACCACACACCTCAACAAGGTCTGTTACCACACACCTCAGCACACCTCAACAAGGTCTGTTACCACACACCTCAACACCCCCAACAAGGTCTGTTACCTCACACCTCAACAAGGTCTGTTACCACACACCTCAGCACACCTCAACAAGGTCTGTTACCACACACCTCAACACCCCCAACAAGGTATGTTACCCTCACACCTCAACACCCTTAACAAGGTGTGAGGTAACAGAACAACCCAACACACCTGAACATACCTCCACCTGATCCCTCACACCAAAGGCTGCTGGATTCAAGGATACGTTTCACTTCCTTATGCAGTACAGTATGTTTGTCATATTGCTGGTCTGGTGCTTTTACGCTGTCCGAGACAACATTAAGCTCCCTTGGTATTGAACAATTATGTATGTATTGCCTGTCAACCTACCTTCAATAATTGATTGTATTAAGGGATTCCTCTGGAGTGTGTTACTTGTTCATCAGTTGTTAGTTAGGTTCTACCTGTCGGCCCTCTGGGTTAGACAGAACCTGAGGGACTACCTAAACACTTCGTTTAAGAGGCTTTCCGTGCTCAAACAAGCAGAACCGACGGCTCAATCCACAAGTCTGCTCTCCACAGATCCCTAATTACGATCCTCAGCCGTCTTCTCAAAGTCAGTTCTGCCTCTAAATCCCTCCTCTCCTCTCCTCTCCTCTCCTCTCCTCTCCTCTCCTCTCCTCTCCTCTCCTCTCCTCTCCTCTCCTCTCCTCTCCTCTCCTCTCCTCTCCTCTCCTCTCCTCTCCTCTCCTCTCCTCTCCTCTCCTCTCCTCTCCTCTCCTCTCCTCTCCTCTCCTCTCCTCTCCTTTCCTCTCCTCTCCTCTCTCCACTCTCTTCTCCTCTCCTCCTGTCCTCTCCTCTGTCTCTTTTGTTGTCCCTCCTTCACTCCCTCCCCTCATCCCTCCCCTCACATCCCTCGCTCATCCCTCATTTCTCTCCAGAACAATCTGACGGAGCTCAAGTCCTTTGGCTCTCCCGTGGTCGCTGTGACCAACGTGGTCGCCGCGGTCATGGTCCTGATGGCTCCTGGAGGACGGGTGCCCAAGGACCGCAGCTGGAAGGCTGCCAAGGTGATGATGGCCAAGGTGGACGCCTTCCTAGACGCCCTGGTCCGCTTCAACAAGGAGAACATTCCGGAAGCCTGTCTGAAGGCCATCCAGCCATACCTGCAGGTCAGAGCCCAGACGCTGGGTCCATCCTATCGATGTACATGCGAGGTTTGTGACAGTGCACAGCTTTTAGCCTGTGGGGCTGGAGCTCTGTTAGTGTACTGTTTACTGTATCACACGTGGTGAAACATCTGGTTTGTGCATCGGGAGAGTTCAGGTTGTGGTGGACATTTGAACTTCCTGTTCTTTGGAGGCTCTTTGCGCACCATAACTCACCACATAAAACTCCTCCTTCTCCTTCTCCTTCTCCTTCTCCTTCTCCTTCTCCTTCTCCTTCTCCTCCTCCTTCTCCTCCTCCTTCTCCTTCTCCTCTCTCCTTCTCCTTCTCCTTCTCCTTCTCCCTTCTCCTTCTCCTTCTCCTTCTCCTTCTCCTTCTCTCCTTCTCCTTCTCCTTCTCCTTCTCCTTCTTCTCCTCCTTCTCCTTCTCCTCCTCCTCCTCCTCCTCCTCCTCCTCCTCCTCCTCCTCCTCCTCCTCCTCCTCCTTCTCCTACTCCTCCTCCTCCTCCTCCTCCCCCCTCCTCCTCCTCCTCCTCTTCCTCTTAGGACCCAGAGTTCCAGCCCGACCTGGTGGCCTCTAAGTCGTTGGCGGCTGCCGGCCTCTGCTCCTGGGTCCTAAACATCGTCAGGTTCTACCAGGTGTTCTGCGAGGTGGAGCCCAAGAGACAAGCTCTGAGCAAGGCCAACGCAGAGCTGGCCGCCGCCCAGGACAAGCTCTCCGTCATCAAGTCCAAGATCAACGTAAGAAATGGACTGCATTTCTATACAGTGCTATTGCTATCTTAGCGGTACTCGAATCCCTTTACATGTTTGCCTGTCATACGCACGCACGCACCCCCCCCCACACACCATGCAAGGCGCTGGTCTGCCCATCGGGGAGTTCAGTGTCTGGCTCTAGGACACTTCGAAGGGAAGTGCTCTCTTGGAAGTCAATTGCTTACTGCAGGGGAGCACGAATGGAAACATTCACTATGAAATGTCTATATTTGCACGTCGATGCATTTGAAAAATGTTTTGCGTCGAGGCATACTTTTTCCAAACGTGTTTGAAGTGTTCTTAATTATTTGTTGTTTTTTTGGTCCAACTCAGTGTTCGTGACTCCAGGCCCAGCTGTCTCTGTGTGTGTTGTGTTTGCTGCCAGTGTCCAGCCCAGAGGCCTCGGGGGGGGTTTACACACTAATAAGCTCCACACTTCTCCCTGTCATCACGAGCCTTCAGGCCACACTTTCATTCAAAGAGTGGCTTTGCAGCCAAAGGGAATTAGCAATCCACAAACTAATAAACGAAACTTGGGTGCCTCCAACTTTAATTGACATTTAATGGTGTTTGTCCTCGTGGTGATAGCTTCCATATGCCAAAGACGTCCTTGGCTTGGGGGGAAACTTTTCTTTCACTTTTTGACAAACTCGGTTTGTTTCATCTTGAGGAAAGGTGCCTGCTCTCTTCCATGTAATGAGCGCAACTCTCATTTAAAAGCCTTTCTGTACCGTAACTTAACAAGCAGGATCTCTCTCTCTTGTGTTTGTGTGTGTGTGTGTCTGTCTGTGTGTGTGTGTGTGTGTGTGTCTCTGTGTGTGTGTGTGTGTGTGTCAGCTCCTTAATGAGAACCTGGCCAAGCTGACAGCCAGGTTTGAGAAAGCCACCGCCGACAAACTCAGGTGCCAGCAGGAGGCGGAGACAACCGCTCGCACCATCTCCCTCGCCAACCGCCTGGTGAGTGGGCCAACAGATCCTACACACGCACACACACACCACACACACACACACAGGGACACAGGCACACGCAAACACGCACACACCACTCACAGAGACACATGAGGCACACAAACAAACAAACACGCACACTCACCATCCAGTTCTTCCTCGACGTATACACCCCAGAACACACACACACACGCAGACACACACTCTCAGCCCCGAAGTGAGCGGACGAGTTGTTGACAGCATTACTATGATAATGGAAACGAAACGCAGGTTTGATCCTGAGAGACTGACAAGGCCCGACGGGAGACTGACGACCTGTTGGGCGCATCCCGAGGTGTGGACACCCCCCCCCCTGAGGAATCATTAACACTCGTCATTATCCCAACCCTGAGCGAGCGCAGGGGGCGGAGCCGAGTCTCTCAGGACCAGGAGAGAGCTCTAATGAGGGGATGACAAGGGGGAATCGATGCTCTCGTTCGGATGGAGGACGGTTGTCGATTGGTCAGCAGGCGTTCAGGAGGCAGAATATGGGGTTTGGGAAGTGTGTGGGTGTGCTGGATGATGTGGGAATGGGAGTCTGCGTTAGGACTGTAGGCGGCGGAACTAGCGCTGTAGGTCGAAGTCGACAGGACTAGGTCTAACGAGGGTCTTAAGTTAGGGACTGCCGGGACACTTTCGAGATGGGCCGGGAATTCCAAAGTTTTGGGTCTCATTACAAACGCCATAAACAGGGTGGGAATTACGGGGGGATTTGGGGGTGGGGTCTGACCCCCCTAATTAAGACTTGGACCCCCCCCAAAATATATAAAAACAACTGGTCGGCAATACACACCCTGGAGAAGAAGTTGACCCCCCCTAATTGTCATTGTATAATTGGCACTCTGGCCATGAACTCTGTGTGTGTGTTCCCTGCGGGGCCCCCCAGGTGGGGGGCCTGGCGTCAGAGAACGTGCGCTGGGCCGAGGCGGTGGACAGCTTCAGGAGACAGGAGAGGACCATGTGTGGAGACGTCCTCCTCATCACCGCCTTCGTCTCCTACCTGGGATACTTCACCCGACGCTACCGCCTGCAGCTCATGGACCAGACCTGGAGGCCCTACCTCAGCCAGCTGCAGGTGGACTCTCTCACACACACACACACACCACACACCACACACACACACACCACACACACACACACACACCACACACAGACCACACATACACACAGACACATACACACACACAGACACACACCACACACACACAACAACACACACAGACACCACACACACCACACACACACACACACACACACACACACGTCCTGTGGAGTATATGTGTGGAGATGCAGGCATTCTACAATGACTCACGGTTGTGAGTCATTGTAGAATGCACACACACACACACACACACACTGACACAGGCACACTCTCTCTCTTTCCCTCTCTCTCACTCACACACACACTCTTTCTCACACGCACTCACACACTTTCTGCTTTCTCTCACTCGCACACACACACTTTCACGCACACCGCTGACATGACCCCTCCCCAGGTGCCCATCCCCGTGACCCCTGACCTGGACCCCCTCACCATGCTGACGGACGACGCCGACGTGGCGACCTGGCAGAACGAGGGCCTGCCTGCCGACAGGATGTCCACGGAGAACGCCACCATCCTCACTTCCTGCCAGCGCTGGCCGCTCATGGTGGATCCCCAGTTGCAGGGCGTCAAGTGGATCAAGAACAGATACGGGGAAGGACTCCGCATCATCCGCATCGGGCAGAGAGGGTGTGTGTGTGGGAGGGTGTGTGTGTGTGTGTGAGGGAGGGAGGGAATAAGGGAGGGAATGAGGGAGGGAGGGTGGGTTTTAGGGGATGGGGGTGAGTGAGTGTGTGAGCATGTGTGTGTTCTGGGGGGGTTGTGTGCGTGTAGGTCTGTGTGTAGGTACTGTAATGCCATTATGAATCTAAAGATCCTGTGTGTGTGTGTGTGTGTGTGTGTGTGTGTGTGTGTGTGTGTGTGTGTGTTTCTGCTCCCAGCTACCTGGACTCTATAGAACGGGCTCTGGCAGAGGGGGACGTGGTGCTGATAGAGAACCTAGAGGAGACAGTGGACCCGGTGCTGGGGCCTCTACTGGGCCGGGAGACCATCAAGAAGGGCAGGTGAGGGTCTGCTTCTGGTTCTTGGTCAGGTTCCGGTTCCGGTCCAACCCCTGATAATGACTCATCGTGTAAACCTGATCTCTTCCATTCAGGGAGATTGGCTGTAATTATGACTATAATTATCTTCTCTCTCTCTCTCTCTCTCTCTCTCTCTCTCTCTCTCTCTCTCTTCTCTCTCTCTGTGTCTCTCTCTCTCTCTCTCTCTCTCTCTCTGTGTCTCTCTGTGTCTCTCTCTCCCCTCCCTAACCTCAGGTACATCAAGATAGGGGATAAGGAGTGCGAGTACAACCCCAGCTTCCAGCTGATCCTGCACACCAAGCTGGCCAGCCCCCACTACCAGCCCGAGCTGCAGGCCCAGTGCACCCTCACCAACTTCACGGTGACCAGGGACGGCCTGGAGGAGCAGCTGCTGGCCAGCGTAGTCCGCATGGAGAGGCCCGACCTGGAGGAGCTCAAGGTGGGGGAGAGGAGGACGGGGGGACGGGGGAGGGGGGGGGTGGGTAGCTGAACCCTAATCTATGAGATGAGTATGCGTGTGTGTTTGTGTGTGCGTGTCTGTTTTTCTCATCTTCAAAAGAGGGTTAGTTGAAGATCTTTCTTTTTTCTTTTTCTGCCGTCTCTTCCGTAGTTCTCACATCTCCAAAGTGGAGATTAGACCACCCACTCGCTCTTCAAACCAGCTCTCAAAGCAGTCCCAATGATTTTATTTATCCTTTCTCTTTCTTTACTCTTTCTCTCTCTCTCTCTCTCTCTGTCTCCCTCTCTCTGTGCCTCTCTGTCTCTCTTCTTTCTGTCTCTGTGTCTACGTCTCTCGTTCTCATTCCCTCTCTCCCTGGCCCTCTCTCTCTCCTACTTTCATAACGATCTCTCTGATATCTCTACTTCTGACACAAATCCTTCTGTGTCAGGCAGCATCAGAGGACTTGGTGAGCGTGTGCTCTTTGATTCCTAAACAAGCAGCAGGTGGACTTCATTAAGTGCCCGCTCTGGGAGGTCTGATGATTACAGAGCTATGGGTCTCTCACACTCACAACAAAATCGCATTGTGTGTGTGTGTGTGGGCGTGCGCATAATTGGGAATGTGTGCGAGAAGACTGGTGTGTGTGCGTGTGCCTGAATGCGTATATATGGCAAGTGTGTGTGTGCGTGCCTATGCGTGGGCCCGTGTGGTGGGGGGGGGATTCTGCCTGTGTGTAACATTTTAGAGAAAAAATAAATATTTTATCTTCAGCTAATCCGCTTAGTAAATTGCTCCATTACTTTAACTCTAAATCAATTACCTTTTTCCAATCTTTTTCCAAACGATGGCAATATAGATTCGACTCTGTCATCAGTAGGACATTTCACCTCATGCGGTGGCCTCATTTGATGACTATTGGCCTCATAATTGCCTTGTAATTGCCTGTGGCTGCGATGTTAGCCGTGTAGCTGTCACAACATGGCCATCATGTCCTCCTCATCACAGGAAGTGCCTTGGCCGGCGCCCGGCGTCCAATCAGGGCTGTCCACAGCCTCTCACTCTCCCCCCCCCTCTAATGAGCAGAGAGGCCTAGCCGTTGCCACCGAGCAGCCAGCACGTCTGTAAACGCTGCTAATTAGGGGAGGATTGGGCTTGATCAAAGCCTGCCGTGGCTAACGACGCCGCATGGTTGCGAGGCGGCTCGCGGGTGCCGGCTCGTCAGCCGGTCCCTCGTCTCCGGACCGGCTGACGGCCGAGAGACCCTGGCTCTCGCTCTCTCTCTCCTCCCACTGCATCAACACTCCACAGATGTAACTGTCGCCCGGCGCAAAAACACTCCACAGATGTTATCTCTCGCTCGTACCTGAATCACTACAGTCCCCCCCTGCTGACTATCTCACCCCCCTCCTGTCCCTCTTCCTGTGAGCTCCCCTCTCCTGCACCTCTTGTCTGGATGGAGGGTGGGGGGGGGAGTGGGGTCCGAAATCTTGCTTCAAAGAGGACACTTGTACCTGATTGCAATGATGCACACACACACACCCGTTCACGTACAAGCGCTCGCACACTCACACCATCTTTCACACACTGACCCTTTTTCTCACTCACACACACACAGTCACGCCCAGGCACTGACACACTCACACGATCTCGAACACACAAACTCTCTCACCCACACACACACACACCACACACCACACCACACACAGCCACACACACACACACCACACCCACACACACACCACACACACCCACACCCACACACTCCCCCACACACACACCACCCACCCCACACCACCACACACACACACCACACCACACACACCACCACCCACACACTCAGGGTGATGATATCTAAGGTTTCTCAACCAGCTCTAGAGATTCTCTCCCAGCACCGATCTTATTTGCATCATCATCCTCTCTTCTCTTTTCTACAACCCCACACACACACACACACACACATCTGAAAGGACTCCTGAAGGCTTCGATCCACAGGCCATCGACAGTCCAAACGAAATGCGGCAAAGACGAGAAGTGAAAAAGCACAAAAAAAAGTGATATCAGTTATTTTAAGCCTTGTGTCCCCTCAGCGGATTTCTGAAGGAATGTTATTTAACGAAGCGTGTTTAATTAGCATTGCATCGAGATGGGATAAGAGAGAGGAGAGAGGAGAAGAAGGGGTACGGAACGTACTTATCATTTTAATTAACACTGAAGACCGAAGGGGTGAACGCGCGGCTTTCGCGACAACACTCCGGGAAGCCTTGCTTAGAAACCTCCACGCCGTGTTCTTCCGATAAACAAGCCCCTCCAGGTGACCGACAGCGATCGACGTGCCGATGGGAGACCCGCAAATTGTGTGTGTACCTGTTCATGATCTGCGAGGTCTGTGGGGAGTGTCGGTGTCGTTAGACCTGTAATGAGGTTAGCTGCGCCGCGGAGCCGCACGCTGGGTCGAGGAGCGCTCGTTCTCCCGCTTTCAGGAGCTTAGGAGCGCTTCAAATGTCAGAGCGGCTTTTTTGGGGGGGAAAGGCCACATGGGACCCTCAAACGCCTTTAATCACCTCCCCTCCACCACCCCCCCCCCACCCCCGCCCCCTGTGTGTGTTTGTGTGTGTACCTCCGTTCCGACACGTGCCTTCGCGGTTAATGAGAGAGAGAGAGAATCCGCTCCGCTTCCCAAATTACCTCAACAGGGCTGCTCATTGGTGCTCTGTAATCATTTACCCCAAAATGATAGATGTATTATCTCATTTTAATCCCAATTAGGGCTTTCTGCTGACTATTTAATTGTTTGTTTTTTCCCCGGCTAGGGTAATTACCCGTACAATACGCCAACGGAGATCTGATCGTTAATAACTGACTCATTATTAAAACGGGGGTGCTAGGAGGCAGATGGCTTCTCTCTCCCCTCCCCCCCCAAGACGAGGACCGGGTAGAGGAGAAGAGACGGGGGACATGACGGGGAGACGAGAGAAGCTGGAGACGGGAAAGAGAGTGGGGGGGGGAGTGGGGGCGGAAGGTTCTGGTTGACTGGGTCATCCTCCGCTCATTATGGAACAGCGATCGCTTCCTCTCTTGTTTCCCTAACTCTCCGTCTCTCTCTGGTTCACATCTGGATGTGTGATGTTTGTGTCTGTTCAGAGGACGAGTCGACTGATCCTGTCATGTGATCCTGTCATGTGATCCGTCATGTGATCCTGTCATGTGATCCTATCACGTGATCAGCCGGTCTCGAGGGGTGACGGTCTCTCGGCTGGAAACTATTCTCACTTCTAAGGATTGTACTCTCACCGTCATAAGGACTGTTTTCTACATGTCGACTCCACTGGTGTCGTTAGATAGGTGGCCCCTTTGTCATGGTTACGGTGTGTGCGTGGGTGCGAATGGTGATTGTATGAGCGCCTGTGTGAGCGAGAGGCGTCCAGCGCGTGCGCGTGTGTGAAAACACTTGTGCGAGCGTGTGTACGGTGGGAGTGTGTGTGAGTTATGGTGGGTGAGGCATCGCTCCAGCTGGGTTGTGAAAGCCCAAGGATCAGGATCAAGGATCAGGCCTGTTGGAGGGAGGAGGAGTTTCTGCTGGACTGGGACTGATGTCCACAACCCGGAGGACGATGCTTAATCTACCACACACACCTCTCTCTCTCTCTCCCTCTCTCTCTCTCTCTCTCTCTCTCTCTCTCTCTCCTCTCTCTCTCTCTCTGCTCCTCTTCTCCTCTCCATCCTCTCTTCTCTCCACTCTCTCTCGTCTCTGCATTCTCTCTCCGCTCGTCTCCGCGATCCTCCCTCTCTCTCCTCCGTCTCCTTCCAAAAAAGCTCTCTCGACGTCTCACGAGGTCCATCCCCGTCCCACATCTCTCCTCACTCCGAGACCCTCTCATCTCTTCGCTCAGCGTTCCACCATCCTCTCTCATCTCTCCTCCTACTCCTCTCTCATCGCTCCGGTCTCTACTCTCTCGCTCTCTCCCATTCTCTCAACAAAAGCTCTCTCCTCTCCCGTCCTCTCGTCGATCTCTCCCTCTCTCTGCTCTGTTCTTTCTTCTTTCTCCCTTTCTCACCTCTTGTCCTCTTTTTCCACCTTCTCTCCCTCCCTCCCTTTTTTCTCTCTCTCATCTTCCTCTCTCTCTCTCTCTCCTTCCCTCGCCCTCCCTCTCCCACCCTGTCCTTCGATGGCCGACGCAGAGCATATTGATCATCCGTGCCTTTGAGGTGTCCTTCAGTAGCTCTCCTCCCCTCCCCTCCTCCCCCCTTTCATGTCTAATCATCCCCCTCCGGTAATTAGCGTCTGGGATCAGTCTGCTGGCTGCCGCTCTGCGTTTTAATCAAGCCTCGTGTTTGCCGCGGCAGCGGAGGGTGCTAGCGTTTGACCTCGGTCCTCGTCTGACTCCCGGCTCGCGAGGAACGCCGACCTTCGCCCCGCTCTTTTGTCGCGCGCCGTGTGTCTTTCCGTTTGCGTGTCCGCCGGGGTGTGTGTGTGTGTGTGCGGACGTACCTGTGTGCCGACGGGTGGATTTGTTTGTGTTTGTTTACGTCGCCACGTGTATTTACATCTGTTGGTGTGTGTGTGGTCGTGTGCATTTCTTTGCACCTCTTGACCTGTGTGTGTGTGTGTTACATTGTAATACGTTGTTTTGTGGCCTGACCTGTGAACGTGCGTGTGTGTACGTGCGTGTGTGTGTATCAGTCCAACCTGACGAAGCAGCAGAACGGTTTTCAAGATCACTCTGAGACGCTGGAGGACAACCTGCTGTCCCGCCTGTCCTCCGCCTCGGGGGACTTCCTGGGAGGACACGGAGCTGTTGGAGAACCTGGAGGTCACCAAGCGCACCGCCAGCCGAGATCGAGGAGAAGGTATCCGCCTCGCCTCTCTCTCTCTCTCTCTCGTCTCTCTCGTCCTCCAGGTCATCTCCTCTCTCTTCTCTCCTCAGGTCTCTCTCTTCGTCAGTCGCTCTTCTCGTCCATACTCTGCTCTCTTCTCTGTCTTCTCTCTCTCTCTTCGTCTTCTCTCTCTCTCTTTCTGCTCTCTCTCCTTCTTCATCTCTCTTCTCTCTGGTCCTCTCTCTTGTCTCTTCTTCTGTCGTCTTCTCGTCGTCTCTCTTCTCGTCTCTTCTCTCTCTCTCTCTTCTTCTGTTTCTCCTCCTCTTCTTCTTCTCTTCTCTCTCCTCTCTTCTGGTCTTCTCTCCTCTCTACTCCTGTGGTCTTTCTTCGTCGGTCTTCTCTCTCTTCTTCTGTGTCTTCTCTCTCTCTTCTCCTGGCGGTCGTCTCTCCTCTTCTTCTGGTCTTCTCTCTCTCTTCTTCTCGTCTTCTCTCCCTCTTCTTCTGGTCTTCTCTCTCTCTTCTTCTGTGGTCTTCTCTCCCTCTTCTTCTGGTCTTCCTCTCCTTCTCTTCTTCTGGGTCTTCTCTCCCTCTTCTTCTGGTCTTCTCTCCCTCTTCTTCTGGTCTTCTCTCCCTCTTCTTCTGGTCTTCTTTCTTTCACTTCTGATGGGTTAGCTTGACCTCTATGGGATCGATATCAATCTATCTCTGTGAATGACTCTGTCTGTTTGCTGTGGACGATTGTGTGGATGTTGAATGTTTGTCATGTGTGTGTGTGTGTATGGTGTGTGTTTCCTATGTGTGTGCCTGTGTATGTATGTTATGTGTGTATCTCTGTGTGTGTGTGTATCATGTTCCGTGTGGCTGTGGGTGTGGTGTGTACGATACGCTGTGTGTGTGTGGGTGTATATGTCTGTATGATTGGTTGTGTGGTGTGTGGTGTTGTGTGTGTTGGGCCGTGGCCGTGCTGCCAGGTGAAGGAAGCCAAGGTGACGGAGGCCCAGATCAACGAGGCTCGTGAGCACTACCGTCCGGCCGCTGGACGAGCCTCTCTGCTCTCTACTTCATCATGAACGACCTGAACAAGATCCACCCCATGTACCAGTTCTCCCTCAAGGTAGGCTGCTCCGTACCCCCACCCCCCCCCATCCCCATCCCCCCACCCCCCGCCCATCACTCACACACCCTACTCCTCCCTCCTTCTGCATCCATACTCTCTCCTTTTCCTTCTCCCCCTCTCTTCTCCCCCCTATCCCTCCTTCCTCTCTTCCCCCCTCCTCCTTCCTTCCCCCTTCCCTCACTCCTTCTGCATCCTTTCTCTCTACTCGTGCTGCCTCCTCTCTTCCCCCGCTTCCCCCTTGACGACAGCTCGTCTTCCTCCCTCCTCCCTCCTCCCTCCCCCCTCCTCCCTCCTCCCTCCTCCCTCCTCCCTCCTCCCTCCTCCCTCCTCCCTCCTCCCATCCCCCCTCCTCCCTCCTCCCTCCTCCCTCCTCCCTCCTCCCTCCTCCCTCCTCCCTCCTCCTTCCTCCCTCCTCCCTCCTCCCTCCTCCTTCCTCCCTCCTCCTCCTCCTTTTATTTGCGCTGTGTGTTTCATGCCCTCCTCCTCATATGGTGTTATTGCGGCTCCCTAACGTGGTTACCCTGAGCCACGATGGCTCTCATCCCGTCGCCCCGGTGCCCCACGCCGGGGGGAGAGAGAGGCGGCCTGAGATACGGTTTGCAATCACGCTCGCCCGCTCTCCGCCGCGCCTAATCGAATGATGCCGAGTCTAACAACCCGCTGAGAGGAAAAGCACTTCCTGACCTCTGGAATTGAAATGAAACCCACGTGGGGTCGTTCCACACGGCAGGCGGGGATCGAGCACGCGCGCGCAGACGTTGGGTGCTGTACGTTGCTGCTCCATCAAGCGTGTGCTGGGCGTCCACCCGAGGGAGGACGCGGGATGATTCAGGCGGTGTGTTAAATGGAGAACGACCAGGAGTCCAGGACTGGTCGAGGGTTCACTCCAGTTCATCTGTTCCTCTATGCGGTCCTCCAGACTGGTTGTTTTTGGGAAGTATTTGAAAATATTTGGCAGGCGAAATTGCCCCAAAATACTGTGCGATACTAATGTAGGGGCCCGGTGAAAACGACATGTTTGTGTTCTGTGTTCCATGTTCTGTTTCTCGTGTTCCGTATGGTGCATCCCCTGTTTCGGGTTCCCCATGTTCCCATGTTCCACATCTCGATGTTCCACATCCCCCATGTTCCCTGCGCTGTATCCTGCGTTCCATGTCCAGTACCCCGTGTTGTGGTCATGGTCCGATCTGTATCCCGTGTTATGCGTTCCGCGTTCCTCACCCCGTGTCCCGCGTTCCGCAGGCGTTCAGCGTGGTGTTCCAGCAGGCAGTTCTGAAGGCCCGTCCAGAGGACGTCCTGCAGGCCAGGGTGGCCAGTCTGACCGACAGCATCACCTCCTCCGTCTTCACTACACCACCAGGGGGCTGTTTGAGTGTGACAAGCTCACATACATCGCCCAGCTCGTCTTCCAGGTGGGTCACGCACACATATTCACACACACACACATGAGCATTATTCACACATGAGTTCGCTCGTGCACGTGCGCACATGCTTGTCTTCGTGTGTACTCCACACACCACACACACACACACATTCATAAGCCTGGCTCTTGTAGACACATAAATACACACATCTTGAATGTTGGTCCAAATGTCTTTTCATATCGAGTCAGGAGAGTGTGAAGAGCTAAACATTCGGTTTCACATCCAACCCCAGATCCTGCTCACGAACAAGGAGATCAACCCCGCAGAGCTGGACTTCCTGCTGAGATATCCTGTCCAACCAGGGGCCAGCTCGCCGGTGGACTTCCTGTCCAACCACTCCTGGGGCGGGGTCAAGGTGAGGAAACAGGAAGTCCCAGATGCAAAGGAAGAGAGGGAGATTGTGGTGGCAGATGTGTGGAGCTGGTTGATGATGAACATGGGGGATGTTTGGGTCGTTCGTCCTGCCCTGTCGTCTGGTGGAGACCTGCGAACGCAGCAGCGTTAAACACAGCAGAGGCTTCTTCATTGAGATGTATGTCTGTGTGCAGGTCAGGTCTCATAAACAAGGAGGAAAACATAATTTTACAAGGGCCATTTACTGGAGTACTGGCTATTTCTATGCCTGATTCCCCCCCTCCCCACACACACACACACCAGACACCCAGGAGCCGGTCAGCTACTGGACGTGTCCCGTGTGCCTGACCCCCGACCCAGCAGAGAGCCCCCTCCCCCGCCTGCCCCCCCCCAGCCCCCTCCCCCGCCTGCCCCCCCCCCAGCCCTTCGTTAAAAGCAGCCCTGCTCCGCAGGCCCCGTCTCTCTCCGCAGCACTCTGACTGCTCCGCCCGCTCCCCCGTAGTCATTTCAGCACTCTGTTCCAGCACGACCCCCCCAACCCCTCCCATTGCCAAAGCTGACGACACGGCGGCCTGCCGGGGGGACGCCAGCGCACTCAAAAACAATGCAGCACTAAGACTGAAGCTTCGTACCAAAAGGCCCTGAGGCGTGTCGTTTTTTTTGCTTTCGGTTTCCTTTTTCTTTTCTCTCTCTCTCGGCCTCGTTCTTGGTCTCGGTGCGTTTGAGAGGAAGGAGAAACCTCAGAATCCCTCGCTCTTGCCGATCTGACGGCGGAGTGTTCTAGAAGGTGCGGGCGGGGGGGGGTGGGGTCCGGCGGGCAGTCTGCAGCCTGCTACCACTGTGGACCTCGTCTCGGGTACCCCGACCCTCTGACACCCTCTTCTCTGTCCCCCTCCTCCCCCTCTGACACCCATTCTTCTCCTCCCCCCCACCCACCCCCCCCCCGCTCCTCCTCTTGTTCTGTCACATCGGTTTTAGCGGCGAGCGAAGCCCCCGACGTCAGCCGGGCTCTTTGGCTTTTCGTCTCCGTTAAATATTTCACCCGGGACCTCTTGCAATATTAACTCCGCCCCTCCCAAACGCACTCGGCTTCTTCTCCCCTCCACCTCGACGTTTAGGGGTTCTTCTTAATTAAATCCTGTCACTAGATATCTTATCGTGGCCGGGGGAAGGTAATCAGTTGGAGAGCTTTAAATGAGGATAAAAGATGGCGTGATTACCTGGGCCTCTTGAAAGCAGGCATGGGGGGTCGGCCCCTCCCTCGGGGGGCTGTGTGGGCTGTCTGCCAGCCTGCCAGCCACGCCTGCTAATAAACCACGCTGTCCCACGGAGGACCCAGTGGATATATGTCACTTTATCCTCCCGGCCATCTTTACCTCGCCCCGTACTGCACTGGAGGATTGTGTGTGTGTGTGTGTGTGTGTGTGGGGGGGGGGAGACGATTAGGATGATCGTGATCTGGGCCCCGGTCAGGCCCAGGGGTCCCAGCAGAACTGCAAACTTCCCTGTGTGATTTAGGTTTTGGGGCCCAGAGTAAACATTACCCAGAAGCCCCGGCGGCCCCCCTGCTGTGCTGGTTCTATCTGCAAACATTGTAGGATTTGTGTGTTTAGGGTGTTTGTGGTATACAACTGTGTATCCTGATAGACGGAGGTGATGTTGAGGAGAGCAGGTGTGTGTGTGTGTGTGTGTGTGTGTGCGCGTGTGTGTGCGTGTGTGTGTGTGTGCGTGTGCGTGTGCGTGTGTGTGTGTGTGTGTGCGTGTGCGTGTGCGCGTGTGCGTGTGCGAGCGCTCCGTCCTCGCTGTGCGAGTGCTGCTGTGTGACAGTGTCGGTTCCGAGATGAGATGAAGGGTCTGTCAGATGGAGCGCACACAGTAAGCGTGCTGCAACACACACACACACACACACACTGTCACACACCTAGCCGCACACACACTGTCACACCTACACTCACCACCTACAGTCACAGACATACCTAGACGCACACACTCGAACACACACATCAACGTCTAGACACACACACCATGGTACGAGGGAGGTGTTTGCTCAGCGTTTTCGTCTGAATAAATACAATTTATATTGGTGGTAAAGTAGATAAGCTCTTTGTCATCCAAGCAGTGACTTTCCCCAACTTTCTGCCTTTGTGGAGCTTTTTTTTGGTGAGGTAAACAAAAACACCTCCCTCCTGCTAGGGCTCATCGCAAGTCTCTCTTGTTGGAAAACTATTGTGTGTGTGTGTGTGTGTCTGTGTGAGAAAGCTTCTGAAATTAAGTTTGAACGCTTCACCTTGACCAGTGTTATTCTGTCTGACACGAGGGTATTTTCCATGGAGAATATTAGAACAATTCTTCTTCATATTTTGAATGAAATAATCCATTTTTTTCAAGTCCTGCCTATCCCTCTCTCTCCCTTTCCACTGCTCCCCATACTCACCCCCCCCTCACTGTCTTATTCTCTCTCCCCACATCTCGCCCTCAATCCCTCTTACTCTCCCCCTCCCCTCTTCCCCCTCCCCCAGTCTCTGTGTTCCATGGAGGAGTTCCGGAACCTGGACCGAGACATCGAGGGCTCGGCCAAGCGCTGGAAGAAGTTTGTGGAGTCGGAGGTCCCGGAGAAGGAGAAGTTCCCTCAGGAGTGGAAGAACAAGTCGTCCCTCCAGAGGCTGTGCATGATGAGGGCCCTGCGGCCCGACCGCATGACCTACGCCGTCAAGTGAGAACGACCTCGCAACCTCTGACCTTTACCTCAGCGCATCACATGACCCTGTGGGGTTAAAGCTCCACCCCCTTTCAGCTGTGACCTTCAGGGGCATCTTTTTGACGCATGGGATGGAGGTGTTAAATGCCGGTGACCTCTGTCTGGGCCAAGGTCACACACACGTTGACCAGACACAGTGAGGGGGCAGATCATTTTCATGGGAGTGTAGTTTAGTGCAGATGATTGACATCTATAATGCATGCTCTTTGATGCACTGGACTGTCTTGATCTCTCTCCATAACACTTGACATCACTTTGTACTGTGGTGTGTTTGTTTATGGTGTGTGTGTGCGTGTGGTGCAGGATAGTGTAGTGTGTTTGTGTGTGCGTGTATGAGTGTATAAGTGTTTGCAAGAGTGTGAGTGCGTGTATGAGTGTATAAGTGTGTGTGTGTGTGAGTGCGTGTATGAGTGTATAAGTGTGTGTGTGTGCGAAAGTGTGAGTGCGTGTATGAGTGTATAAGAGTGTGTGTGTGTGAGAGTGTGGATGAGTGTATAAGTGTGTGTGTGTCTGTAGAGATAGTGTTGAGCTGTGCTGACTCACCTCTCCCTCTGCAGAGACTTTGTGGAGGAGAAACTGGGGAGCAGGTACGTGATTGGCCGATCAGTCGACTTTGCCGTCTCGTTTGAGGAATCTGGCCCGGCCACGCCCATGTTCTTCATCCTGTCTCCTGGTGTCGACCCTCTGAAGGACGTAGAGAAGCACGGTACAGAACACACACACACACACACTCATACACACATCACATATACACTACTTACACACACACAAACACTCACCACTCATATACACACACCCCAGTCTCACACACACACACACACACACACTCATACACACATCACATATACACTACTCACACACGCACAAACACTCACCACTCATATACACACACCCCAGTCTCACACACACACACACACACACTCATACACACATCACATATACACTACTTACACACACACAAACACTCACCACTCATATACACACACCCCCAGTCTCACACACACACACACACACACACTCATACACACATCACATATACACTACTTACACACACACACAAACACTCACCACTCATATACACACACCCCAGTCTCACACACACACACACACACTCATACACACATCACATATACACTACTTACACACACACAAACACTCACCACTCATATACACACACCCCAGTCTCACACACACACACACACACACACCCCCACAGCTCCATCAAAGGGTTAGAACAGTGAGGAACAGGGAACTGGACCATGTCCTAGAACCGTGATGTTCTCCTATAAGCAGTTAACCACTGCAGGGGGGGGGGAGGGAGTACCATGGCAACGTCCTTAAATCAAAGGTTCTCTTCCACACACCCCACACTGAGCTCCTTAGACCGAGTATGCACTCACACACACACACACACACACACTGCACGGCCACACACACACTCACACACACACTGCACGGCCACACACACACACACACGCACACACACACACACACATTCACACACACACACACACACACTGCACGGCCACACACATTCACACACACACACACACACACTGCACGGCCACACACACACTCACACACACACTGCACGGCCACACACACACACGCACACACACACACACTCACACACACACACACACACACACTGCACGGCGGGCAGATAAATCAGCAGGCTTCGTTTGAAAGACAGGCCGTCACCTATAATTCTGGTCCTGCTATGGCTTCGTTTGACTAGAAGATTAAGGCTCGACAGCTGTAATTTTGCTGTCGGGCGCTTCGAGGAGGCAAACTCTGAACGCAGCTTCCGTCCACGTTGTAACGAGACGAGGCGTCGACGCCGTGGGTCTTTTGGTCGCTAACGCCCCAGCGGGGGGGCGACGGGGAGATGGAATGGAGATGACGGTGAGATTATCCTAAAGGTCAGAGCTGGATGCGGTCATGACGTTGCTGGATTATGCTGTATTGAGCGGGACGACTGAAATGCCACACGGAGGATTCCTGCTTAGCGTTCTTGCGTGGGTGTCATCGTTCGAATGAAAAACACACGCCAAAAAAAGGACGAAATCGTCAATCCAAAAATCGTGTTTTTTGTGCGTTCGAAGGAATTAGTTTGACGCTAAATGGGCGTGTTTGTGTTTTCCATCAGCGACAGATATTTCACTGATGCTGCGTTTGTTTCTGACTGGTGTCGTATTGTCACGGAGCAGAAGATGAAGGAAGCTATGGTTTGGTCTGGATCATTATTCCCTGGGTTGTGTTTGTTTAACAAACCCTCGTCTGTTCTCCTGGGCTAAGAGATCTCACCAACATCAGTTTCCAGCTATTCTTTACCTTCAATTTCCCTTTTGACTTTTGTATATTGTAATATATTGTAGGGCAGGCATGGTTGGCTGTATAAAGCCACAGGTTTCAGTCGGAACACATATTCATCCACCACAGAATGATTCCCAACCCAGGCTGATTAATCCACCACAGAATGCATTCTGGAGGTGTTCAATTGTATTCTATCCCCCCCACCCTCAGGTAGAGCAGGTAGTAGGTAGAAAAAGTTTGATATACTTTTTGTGTGTGTCACTCTGCTGCACTCTCCACGCTGTGAAATCGTCCGTCCTCATCCCTCGATATGTGAGCGCTCTCTCTCTCTCTCTCTCTCTTTCTCTCTCTCTCTCTCTCTCTCTCTCTCCTCTCCTCTCTCGCTGTATCCCCCTCTGTCTCTCTCTCCCAGCACCTTTCTCTCTCTTACTCTTCCCTCCCTCCCTCCCTCCCTTCCTCCCTCCTCCCCACCCCCCCCTCCTCCCAGCCTCCCCGCAGGCCTGTGGACATCAGTTATCCACGCCCAATCGCATTAAAGTAAAAGTGAGCCAATCAGAAGTGGTGAGCGTGCGCTGCGGGCCGCTCGCCACACACGCTGTCCCTGCGTCTGTAGACGGCTACCTGCTCACGCCAACTGGGACATTGATGTTTTTCATGGAGGAACGAATTCTCCATTAGATTTCCATTAGAGCTCTAATGCGCTCTGCGCGCTCTCTCTAATAAGAATATAATAGCTTCCATTGTATATTTGCACTTTGTGAGAAGCAAACAGATGATTATTCTGCAAGATGAGTAAGCATTCTTTTTCAAAGTTGACCGTGTTTCTGTTGCTGTGCTCCTGAAAGGAACCCTGAACCCTACACACACCCCTGAACACAACACACACCCTGAACACAACACACACACCCTGAACCCACACACACCCTAACCCTACACACACCCTGAACCCTACACACACCCTAACCCTACACACACCCCTGAACCCTACACCACCCCCTGACCCTACCACACATCCCTGAACCCTACACTACCCTACCCCACCCTGACCCTACACACACCCCTGACCCTACACACACCCTGAACCCTACACACACCCCTGACCCTACACACCGCCCCTGAACCCTACACACACCCTGAACCCTACACACACCCTGACCCTACACACATAACCCTGACCCTGCCCACCCCCTGAACCCTACACACACCCCTGAACCCTACACCACACCCTGAACCCTACACACACACCCTGAACCCTACACACACCCTGAACCCTACACACACCCTGAACCCTACACACACCCTGACCCTACACACAACCCTGAACCCTACACACACCCTGAACCCTACACACACCCTGAACCCTACACACACACCCTGAACCTACACCCACGACACCCTAACCGAATACACTCACCCTTACCCTAACACCACCCTGACCCTACACACACCCTGAACCCTACACACACCCTGACCCTCACACACACCCTGAACCCTACACACACACCCTGACCCTACACACACGACACAACCACTGAACGCTACACACACCGCTGACCCTACACACTAACCCTGAACCCTACCCACACCTGAACCCTACACACACACCCTGAACCCTCTACCACACACCCTGAACCCTACACACACCTGACCACACACACACCCCTGAACCCTACACACACCCTGACCCTACACACACCCCTGAACCCTACACACACCCTAACCCTGACACACATCCTGAACCCTTACAAACCACACCCCTGAACCCTACACACACGACCCCTGAAACCCTACACACACCCTGACCCTACACACACCCTCACCCTACACACACCCCCTGAACCTACACACACCCCTGAACCCTACACACACCCTTGAACCCTACACACACCCCTGAACCCTACACACAACCCTGACCCTACACACTACCCTGAACCCTACACACACACCCTGACCCTACACACCCAATCACCCTGACCCTACACACATCCCTGCACCCTACACCACCCCTGACCCTACACCCACCTGAACCCTACACCACCCCTGACACCCTACACACACCTGAACCCTACACACACAACCCTGAACACTACACCCACCTCTGACCCTACACACATCCTTAACCCTCCACACACACCTGAACCCTACACACACCCTGACCCTACACACACCCCTGAACCCTACACAACACACCTGACACTAACACACACCCTGAACACAAACACACACCCCTTAACCTACAAACCACAACCCTGAACAGCCCTGAACACCACCCTTAACCTACACACACCCCTGACGCACACACACCCTACACACTACGACACACCCCTGCCCTACACACCCCTGACACAACACACAACCCTCCCTGAACTACGAACACACACACCCGCTTAAAACAACTACACACATTTACAACACCCTTAACCACACTAACCCCTGAAAACCACACTACCACACACACCACACACACCCTGAACCCTGTTTATGTGTCTGGATCCAGGGAGGAAGTTGGGCTTCACGTTTGACAACCAGACTTCCACAACGTGTCTCCTGGTCAGGGCGGAGGTCGTGGCCGAGGCAGCGCTGGACCTGGCCGCCAGTGAGGGACACTGGTCATCCTGCAGGTACACACACCTGACACACACACACCTGGACACACACACACACACCTGACACACAGCACACTGAACACACACCCTGGACACACCACATCACACTCCAGCACACCTGACCAACACGACCTGACACATCCACACCTGGACACACACACCCTGTACACACACACACACCTGGACAACACACACGCACACACTACCTGGACACACACACACCTGGACACACCACACCACCCTGACCACACACACTGGACACCACAAACCACGACACGACACACACGCTGGACACACACACCTGACACATACACACACCTGACACACACACACAGCACCTTGACACAACACACACATGACACACAGACACACCTTACACACACACATCACCTGGACACACACACACATGGACAACACAGACACACCTGGACACACAACACACACCTGGACACACACACACGCACACACCCCTGGACACACACACACATGGACACACAGTACACACCTGGACACACAACACCACCTGGACACACACACATGGACACACCTGGTACACACCACACACATGGACACACACCACACGCACACACACCTGGACACACAGACCCACACACAGCTCACACACACCTAAATACAACACAACACACGCTAGATCCACAGATACTGCAGGCAGTACATGTATGCAATAATCCACACATACACATGCTACACACACACACACACACACCAAAACACACACACCAAAACACACTGGCATTTTGCCTCTTCACAGTCCCATTCTCAAGGAGTCTGTGTTCCCGCTAGTATATTGGTTCACATTCCCCTGGAGGCTCCTCCATCTCTCCCTGCTGAGTTAATACCACAGACCAAGGTGCTCTGGGCTGGAGCCTCATCTCCTCCCTCCTCACTCCCTCCCTCCCTCCTCTCCCTCCCTCCCTCCTCCCTCCCCTCACTCCCTCCCTCCCTCCCTCCCTCCCTCCCTCCCTCCCTCCTCGTCCCTCTCCTACATACCCTCTCCTCCCCCTCACTCCGTCCTCGCTCCCCCTCTTCTCACTCGCAACTCAACCTCATCTTCTCTCCTGCTCTCCCCTTTACTCTCTCCTCTCCCCGCCTCTCTCCCTCTCTCGTCATCTCTCTCTCCTCTCCACAACGCTCTCTCCCCTCTCTCTCCCCCCTCGTCTACTATCTCTCTCTCATCGTCTCTCTCTCTCTCCGTCCCCAGTCCTCTGGAGAGGCCCCCCAGACACTAATGAGCCATTAGATTGTTACCGCTCCAAAAGTCACAGTGGGCACACACCACATATTCACACTTCTTGGATCACACGCTCACACACACACACACGTTTACTTAAACACAGCCACGCAGCAATGCAGACACTCGGGGCATACAGGCACACACGCCCACGCGCGCACAGACACACACGCGCAGTACACACACATGGTACGTGCGCGTAGTACGCATACATTCCCATGTCTCTTAGTAACAGTTGCTAAGACAACCAAAGCGAATGCGTGACTGGTGTTTTTCCGACGGAAATGCCATTAATCTCATATTCCCCTTCTATGCATAACTGAACCTCAGTCTGTTTAAGGTCACAGCATCGTACTCTAATATCACGCTTCAGGCATTTGTTGCTGCACCGTCTAATTCAACAACTGCCCCGTATATTATATATCTATACATATTAATTCATATTTATGTATATATATATATAAATATAGAATTAATAAATTAACTCTATCCCTGCTATCGCACAGTCCCATGTATTATACAGTACCAATATCTGCAGCTTGGCTGTGTGTTTCTCTGCTTATCTGGAGGGCAAGGCTGGCGTTTGCATTTAACCAGCGCCTTAGAGAATTCTAATGGGGAAGTATGACAGAGATGCAGCGATGCAGGGCAGAGGGGGCAGAGGGGCCCCCTCGGAGTGGATTCACACCCCACCCCTTCACACGGCTGCTAGGGGAGAGGAGGAGGGAGGAGGGAGGTAGGGAGGAGTGGAGATATGAAGGAGAGGAGTGGAAGGAGTGGAGAGAGGATGGTTCTTGCCTGGTTTCTTTGTTTTCTTCTTCGTCCTTCTTTTCTTTTCTCTCTTCTCTTCTTCTTACCGTAGTTCGGCGTTCATTCTTTTCTTCGTTCTTTCTTTCTTTCTGTCTTCTTTTCTCGTTCTCTTCTTGTTCGTTCTCTTCCTTTTTCTCTCTTTCTTTTTCCTTCTTCTCTTTCTTTCTTTTCTTCCTTTCTTGTCTTCTTTCTTTTCTTCTTTTTCTCTCTTCTTCTCCTCCGTGTTCGTTTTTCTTGCCTCCTCTTGCTCTTTCCTTTTTGCTCGCTTGGTTTCCTTCTCTTCTCTTCCCCTCTTCCTCTCCGCCGAAGGCCCCCGGCCCCTCTTCGATCCCCCCCTCACTGCTGATTTTTTGTCTGCGCCTCTCTCCGTTTAATTACCCTTTTTCATAAGAATCCTGATCGTTTCACTGCTCCCCACACCCCCAACCCCGCCTGCATCACACCTCCCTTCTCTTTTCTCCTATCCTCTCTCTCTCTTTCTTTCTCTCTCTCTCTCTCTCCTCTCGTCGTCTCCCTTCTCTCCTTCTTCTCCTCTCTCTCTGCTCTCTCTTTCCTCACCCCTTCTACCCTTTCTTTTCCTCTCCCCATGTCCTTCTCCATCCGTACCTTTCCTCCCTCCTTCCCTCCCCCCTTCCTATCTGCGCTTCTCCTCCACCCTCCCCATTTCCCCCCCCCTTTCCCCGCCCCCCCCCCGCCCCCCCCGTTCCCTCTCCCCACCCCTTCCTCACACCTCTCTCATCCCCTTTCCCTTGTTCTATCAGTGCTGAGGCCGGGTCAATGACAGGTTCCCCCATCAGAGACGGGTAATTATTCTGCGGAGCCCAGCGGGGATCGGCTCTGATTGGCAGAAAAGCCAGAACCCCGCTGAGAGAGAGAGAGAGATAGAGAGAGAGAGAGAGAGAGGGGGGGGGGGTTTTGTTTTTTTCAAGAGAGATATAGAGAGACGACAATCAATGGGCCATACTGGAGGTGAGTCTCTCCATCTCCAAACCCTGGGAATCCAGTGGGCTGGAGTCATCCCGAGTCATCCTCCCTTCTCTGTTCATGGTGTCACCCGAAGTCACACGCCCCTCCTCTACAGAAGGAGGGAGGGAGGGCAAAGAAATAGAGAGTGTGGGAGAGAAGAGCAGTAAGTTTTTGTCGGACCCCCTCTTTCTCATCGTCTATCACATGATTGACCCTATCTTCCCTGCTCGATGTCGACTACTCTATGGAATGGAGCTATTTACTTGCAGAGAAACCAGTCGAGACGTTGGGGTGAAATCTCTTTTACTTCCATCTCTTTCATCAGCCTTTTTCAACTGGCGAAAGAGGTGCAAGCTGATGCAATGGGTTCGTCTTGAAAGTTGAATGAGGACTGCTTCTCTCCGTGTGGGTTTTGGTGCAGGGTGTGACTGAGTGGGTCCTCACTGTGCTGGTTAGTGTGACTGCTTGGGCACCTGCTGTGGGGCTTTCAAGTATGGATGGGGTCAGGGCTGTTAGCCGAGCTGCACAAATTGTTTCAGCATGTCTTCAAACATAGTTATCCGTAAGCCAACATCAAGGAGTTAGGGAAGTTTACAACATAAAAACCTCTCTCCAGGGTCTCTCT
>CAEFZP010002666.1:0-107500 GCA_903064625.1 Mallotus villosus
TGGCAATAAAACGCTACACGATAAGCGAAAGCTAATCTGTTTCTTCATCTCCTATTCAAGCAGAGATGTAGGCCACCCATTGTGCTGCCCAATGCACCATAGTGGTTTAGTAGTTATTGTAAGACAAACAATGATCTTGACATCATCATAGGGTTATTCACTGTGTCTGTATAAACCTTATAGATCTATTAGACGTCGTAGAGATCAGTTTAGCGTTACGCGAGTAAGAACAAGAGAATGTCTCCGTCTTCATTTCAGGTCCTCTTGCATACATACTGGTGATCAAGAGCCGAGGCCCATATGTCCGACCATACGTGTATCTATCAATAGTAACATTACAAGGTCTGTGTACACCTATTTATAACGTAAGTTACAGATAGTACCAGAGAACGGTCGGAAAACAACTGTTAATTCATGTGTTAATGTCGTTGTGGAAAAGTGTTCAAAGAAAGTGTGTATGTGTGTTTGCGGTGTGCATGTGTGTAGGTGTGTCCTTGCCTATAATTTCCTCGTCACAGTACAGAGAGGCGCCCAGTGTTGGCAGCACACAACAGAGGCGGAGGTTCAGAGTGACTAATGCGTTTCTGCATGTCTCGCAATTACCAGCTCATCGCACGCAACACCTAGGCCCGCCCACAGCGCACACACACTCACACCACTCACATCCACACTCACACACACTCACACGCACACTCGACACACACTCCACACGACGAGTGTGCACACTCACGACAGTGCACACACATCTTCATCAAAAAGGTGGGGCTGTGTTAAATACCTCTATAATAGTGAGTGTCTATCTCACAACCCAGTTAGAACACATTCATCGTTTGGATTTTAATTAAGAGGCAACACATCTGATTCAGCAGAACTAATCTTCCTCCTCTCCTCGTTTTTCGTTTCTGCTCCTCTCTTTCGGGTGCATTCAGCCTAGCGGAGAGAGAGGCAGGGAGGGTTGACCTGGTTGGTTACATGGGGAGTCTGACTAGAAAGGGATTTGCGGTGGAGTCAACTCTACCAAGACCTGCACTGCACTGAGCATGGTGGACGTGTTGAAGTGCATCGTGTGGAAGTTGTAGTGTTTTACCTGCACATGATCTCGGTGTGTCAGCAGCACTCGGCACATCTCGGGTGTTCTTGTCTGGCCTTCATAGATGATGGCCTGCAGAAGAAAAAGAAGAGAAGAAAAAGTTAAAACTTCAAGGGGCAGGACCAGGGCTGTGGGGGGAGTGCAGGGGGCAGGACATACCAGGGCTGTGAGCCAGCGGGGGCACAGGACCAGGGGATGAGGCAGGGGGCAGGACCAGGGAGTGAGGCAGGGGGGCAGGACCAGCGTGCGGCTGCGGGGAGGCCGCAGGACGCAGGGCTGAGGCAGCAGGACCAGGGCTGAGCAGGGGGCAGGCCCAGGAAGGATGCGAGGGAGGCAGCCAGGACCAGGAGATGGGTGAGGCAGGGGGCAGGGACCAGGAGATGGGGGAGCAGGGGGCAGGACCAAGGATGAGCAGGGCAGGACCAGGAGAGTGTGGAGGCAGGGGCAGACCAGGGGAAGAGAGAGGCAGGGGGCAGGGTCAGGACCATTGAGATGAGGCAGGGGCAGGACCAGGAGATTGAGCGCGGCAGGGTGCAGGGGCTGGTGAGGGCAGGGGGCAGGACCAGGGGATGAGGCAGGGCAGGACCAGTGGTGTGGGGGGGAGGCAGGGGGCAATGCCGGACCAGGGGCTGGGGGGGAGGCAGGGGCAGGACCAGGAGATGGGGGGAGCAGTGCAGGGACCAGATATGGGGGGTAGGCAGGGGCAGGGGGCTGGGGGGAGGCAGGGGGCAGGACCAGGGGATGGGGGGGGAGGCAGGGGGGCGGGGCTGGGGGGGAGGCAGGGGGGCAGGACCAGGGGATGGGGGGGAGCAGGGGGGCAGGACCAGGGGCTGGGTGGGGAGGCAGGGTGCCAGGACCAGGAGATGGGGGGGAGGCAGGGGGGCAGGGGCTTGGGGGGAGCAGGGGGCAGGACCAGGGGCTAGGGAGGCACGGGCAGGAGTGTTACACTTAATGTACCTGGAGTCCTATGTATCATTATGAGTATATCTATTGAATTATTAGAGATATATTAAAACCATTATGGTATAAATATCGAATTGTTATGGCATGTATACTGACATTCTTATGAGAAGTCATTGAATTATTGTGGGTTGTATTAATTATTATGGATGTAGATTGAATTGTTATAGCAGTGGTTATCACTTAGTTCAGTCACTCATTGCAAATGCATCAGTCTGGTAAAGAGAGCCGATCCGATGTGTGTTCTCACTAACATCTGTGTGTGACAGCGTGTCGTGTGTGGCATGTGTGCATGGTGTGTGTGCATGTGTGCATGTGTGCATGTCCTGGGACTGATATTCTGCTAAACACATTTTACTGTGCCATATTTTCACTCAGCCCCGCACACACACCACCACCACACTCTCGCATCAGGAAGTGATGTGATGGGAAACGACATAACACACACAGACATTCACACTGCCCTCTCCGCTGCTCTGTCTCTCTCTCTCGAAACACACACACACAGCATGTCAAGAGTAGAGCAGTGCTGAGAGGTTGTTATGTCTGTATTTACTGCCTTGTGGCTACTAAGGGTCAGCTAGCAGTGTGAGGAGTTGCGTGTAACGGAGGCTTGGCTGAGCTCATTGGCGGTAGAGGCTTGGGCTGAGAAGTGGGGAGTGAATTGCCTTGATGTGCATGTCGGTAGAAACACGAGCGGCCAACCTCCTAAACGAGCTACGGAGTCGCAGTTCGCGAGGACTGTTGAAAAGGGGACAGCTGAAGAGAAGAGAAGAAGGAAACGAGACGCGCTAGAGAAGAGAAGAGAAGGACTGCGCTGATCGTCCTCGTGTGGCTACATCCAATCGTACCGAGTCTGACTAGCACCTTGAAGCTCCGAGATCGTAAGGCGGGCGAAGTTGGGAGAAAAAGAAAGAAACGTAGGAAACGAGACGTACTCCTCTCCTCTCTCTGTCTCCTCCTCCCTCATCCTCTCCGTCTCCTCGTCCTCTCCTCTCGCTCTCCTCTCCTCCCACCTCACTCCTCTCCTCTCCTCTCCTCTACCATCTACTCCTATATAACTCTCGTATTCAGGGCTAAGGAGAGGATAGTTTGATGTTAATCTTCAAACTCTGATGTTGACACCAGCACCTTGATGTGTGATTATGAAACAATGCTGATGTTTGCAATGTGTGACTCAATCACCACTAGTCAGAGTTGGCAGAACCGATTTGAGGTGTCAGTCACCAAGGAGAATATGTTCTGTGTGTTGTATATGTGTGTGCGCGTGCGTGGTGTGACAGAGAGGCGGATGGGTGAGAACAAGCTGAGACATCAGAGGAAGAGGAGGAAAGAGGAGGAGAGAGAACGTAGGAGAGGAGGTGAAGAGGAGGAGGATAGTCGTGATACGAGTGAGAATCGAAGGTAGGAGAACGTATTAGCAGATGTGAAAGAGGATGACTGGTGCTGTATCGGAGAGAGGAGACGAAGGAGGAGGAGGATAGGACAGATATGAGAAGGATGCAGAGGAGAGGAGGAAGAGACAACATAGATGTAGATACAGAGAGAGAGGGTAGACAATGAACAGTGAGAGAGAAAGTAACGACAGAGCGATGAGAAGAGAGAGGCCATTATTCCCTACTGTGACAGACTAGACAGGGTTATGGCTAAAAGACCATGTCACACACATAGCACACACACATGCAAACCAGACTCGACACCTGTTCCACCATGTTGTTTCCAACTTCACACTCCTCCAGAAAAACACACACAATTCTTAATTAGTGTAAGAATGTAAAAACTGTCATTTTTCTTAATTATTGTAAGAATGTAAAACTGTTTGTTCAAGATACTCTGTGAGGATCAGTAAATATTTCAAGATGCTAAACTGATCAAGAAAAAACTGCCTGGATTGTTTTCTGCTCGAGGTGGAAACAGGAGTCCTCGGCAGCCAGCAGGAAGCAAAATCATTAGCATTGAAATAAACATGTGTCCCAGCTCAGTCTCTCAGCCAGGGTGGGTGCGCTCTACTTTGCTCTCTCGTCTCTCTTTCCCAGCCTCGTCTCTCTGCGCGACCCGCCTCTCATCGTGTCCCTCTCTCTTTCTCTCTCCACGCTCTCCTGTCATCGTCTCGAGATCTCTTTGTGCTCTCTCCTCCCTCTCATCTTTCCACTCTCTTTCCCTCTCTCTTCTCTCTCCTCCCGTCTCTCTTTCCCTCTCTCTTTCCTCTCTCTCTCTCTCTCTCTCTCTCTCTCTCTCTCTGGCTACCTCTCACAGGCCTTGCTAAGTGACATCTCAATCCATCCTGACCTCTGACTCCTGTATCTTGACCCATGACCCTAGCAACACACACAGAGCCTCCAGGAGAGGTGGTCTTGACCTGACGGATGAAGAGGTGACGACAGACACTCTCCAGACCGACTGACCCCCCCAAGCAACCACAACCACCTCACCTTCTCTAACCCTGAATGACCACAACCACCATCACAGTCAGATAGGGAAAAGTTTGCTTCTGTTTAGTTTTTTTGACAATATTTCAGTGCTCCAGAGCAATGAGGTGATCCAAGTCCTAACACAGAAAGCCATGCCTTTGAAAACACTTCCTGTTTACTACATGTTTATAGAGAGTAACACACCTCTGACACACACATGCAGACATGTTTAATACATGTTTAATGCATGTATAATACAGGTTCATTATACGTTTAAGACATGTCTCATCAAAGCTGCCAGGTGTGTTGTGGCCAGTTTAGCCGCGTGGAAAGCGTGTGTTTGATCAGGCGCCTGGCGTGTGAGGCGTGTAAACTCGGAGCTGTAAACACGCTTCAAAGCAGCGATGGTGCCGTGCTCTGCTGGAGTCATGTGACAGCGTGTCATCAGGGCATGACAGAATGTCTTCCATCATGCACCATGCTCAGAGAGACAAGAGATGACAACAATCTCTGAAGAGGGGTTCTAATATGCCCTCCAACAGCCTCTCTCTCTATACCTCTCGCTGTTCTAGCTCTATATAGATATATAGAGACCCACTCGAGTCTCGCGACAAATACGTAGCCCTCTCGATCTCTCGCTATCTCTCGCTACCCTCTCTCTCTCTTTCTCCTTCTCTCTCTCTCTCTGTCTCTCTCTCCCTCTCTCTCCCTCTTTCTTTCTCTCTCTTTCTCTCTCCATACCATTTCTCTCTCTGCCCCTCTCTCTTTCTCCCCCTCCCTCTATTTCTCTCTGCCTCTGTCTCCCTTTCTGCCCCACCTCTCTCTCCCTTACTCTCTGTCTCTCCATGTCTTTGTCTCCACCTCTCTGTCTCTCAATCTCATACTACTGCCTTGTTGTAGTTAGACCACCTGTTCCATTATCTCTGTAGAGAAACCCTCACACACACATACATTTGCACAAACACACACACACACACACACAGAGCTCAGGTTGGAGTTCGGAGGACGGCAAACAGGAAAAAACAACCTCACACACAGGCACAGGACAGTGACAGAGCGTGTGTGTGTATGTGTATGAAAGTGTGTGTGCATGTGTGTGTGTGTGTGTGTTTCTGCATGCTTTCGTGTGTGTGTGTTCTGATAGACTTTGTAGCGACACTGCTCCTTAATCATTGGTTTAGCGTGTGACCAAAGTCTCATACCTCCCTTACCCACACACACACACGCACAAACACACACACTGGCCAGAGGCTCATACCTCCCTTACCCACACACACACACACACAGGGGTTTCCTGCCATCTGATACTCAGCGGTGTCGCCGTAGCAGCGGAGTGTGTCTCCGGTAGGCTGACATGTCAGCGAGCGCTTGGTGTGGAGTGTGTCAGCCTGCCGTGAAAACACACAGACACTCTGCTCTGTTTGTCATCACACTCTCACTGTCTTCTCTCTGTCTCTCCAGCACTCTCATTCTCCTCTCTCTCTCTCTCTCTCTCTCTCCATCTCTCTCTCTCCTCTTTCTCCTCTCTCTCTTTTCTCTCTCTTATGTCCCCTCTCTTTACTTCTCTCTCACTCTCCTCCTCTCTCTAGCTTTCTCTCTCGCTCTCTCAAACTGTACAGCTGAGAGGTGAGAGAGTCCAGACAGACCGTTAGAGAGCAGCTCACAACCACTCACACACACACACACACACACTTGCAGCTAGAGAGCAGCTCACAACCACTCACACACAGACACACACACACTTGCAGCTAGAGAGCAGCTCACAACCACTCACACACAGACACACACACACTTGCAGTTAGAGAGCAGCTCACAACCACTCACACACAGACACACACACACTTGCAGCTAGAGAGCAGCAGGTGGCTGTAAAGGCCTGGGACCAACAAATATGGATGAAAGAAAAGAACACTGCAGCACATAGCACAGATCAGGGAGGGAGACACACCAAGGGGGTATAGCGCTGGTGGGAACAATAGGGCTGGGGTGTTAGGACTGGGGGAGGCATAGGACTGGGGGAGGCATAGGGGCTGGGGGAGGCATAGGACTGGGGGAGGCATAGGGGCTGGGGGGAGGCATAGGGCTGGGGTGTTAGGACTGGGGGAGGCATAGGGCTGGGGGAGGCATAGGACTGGGGGGGGCATAGGACTGGGGGGGGCATAGGGCTGGGGGGAGGCATAGGACTGGGGGGGGGCATAGGGCTGGGGGGGGGCATAGGACTGGGGGGGGGGCATAGGACTGGGGGGGGCATAGGACTGGGGGGGGCATAGGGCTGGGGGGGGCATAGGGCTGGGGGAGGCATAGGACTGGGGGAGGCATAGGACTGGGGGAGGCATAGGACTGGGGGAGGCATAGGACTGGGGGGGGCATAGGGCTGGGGGGGGATAGGGCTGGGGGGGGCTAGGGCTGATGGAGGCATAGGGCTGGGGGGGATAGGGCTGGGGGTGCTAGGGCTGGGGGGAGGCATAGCGCTGCCCTAAATCTAGGGCTTAGACTGTAGGTTACAGTTTTGCAAAATACTAAAACTCTAGTTTGCATTCTCTCTAAAGAAGCATCTCCCACACAGGCAGACAGGAACACACACACAACGTCGGTGTAGAGCCTCTTCTCTGGAGCACCGTATTGTCAAGAAGTAATTCTAGAACGCACTTTTGGCTGTCTGGGCTGGGGCTGGGGGGGGGGCCTAATGTAACCCTGGGGATGACACACACATACACACACACTGACAGATCACACACTCCCACAGGAGAGCCTGAATGGAGTGAGATGCTTTCTTACCTGTTTAGTCATGGAGTCTATGAGACGTACATAAAAGTCCTGTTCTGTCCTGATACCTGAGAAACAGAGAGCGAGAAATGAGACAGAAGAGAGGGAAGAGAGAGTGAGAGAAGGGAAGAGAAAGAGAGCGAGAATGAGACAGAAGGACAGAGAGTATATGAATGATTACAGCAGGAGAGAGAGAGAGAGAGAGAGAGAGAGAGAGAGAGGAGAGAGAGAGAGAGAGAGAGAGGAGGGGGGGGGAGATATTCAGATTAATTAGCTGAAACTGGACAACAAGGGTCCTGGTAACTTTACTGATTTTATTTGAATGTCAACACACACTCCTCTATATAATGTAAACACGAAATATGTTAGCCTTACAAAACCAACATAGTGATACACAGGTTTGTATTGTATCTTACAAGAGAAATTTGCAAAAGTCAAATATTTAATTTGCAACCAACATTTGTAATTTTATGAACATGCCACAAATCCCAGAAGACTCTGGGAAAATGTGCTGTTATTTTAGATTGAATAATCTGTTATTAGCTCGACTTCAAAACATAATAAAACTTACTGATTGCTATAAAATAACAGTCATTAGCACACTGTAAATGATAATGTTCCAGAAAGCTGTTAGATGTCTCGTTTTCTGCAAGCAAAATGATTTAAGTGATATTATAGGCCTAGCTATTTAGCCATTTATAAATAGGCCTGACAACTAGGCTTAATCATCAATTTCACCAAATAACAATAACAAGCTAAAAACATAGCTGGCCTCAGCTCAACTGTTCAGAATCAAATTCAAATTCACTAATCAGCTGAATTAAGAGTTCCCCAGATCAATTGTAATGTGGAACCCACCATTAACTTTACTGAGAGTGAATTGCACACCGCAAAGACACAACACTTCTCAACACAGCAACCATTTGGTGTTTTGCGTAATGATACAAATATAGCAATAAGCAAATCATTTTTACAGGGGAGGTAGATATGTATTTACGATAAACGTCAACACAAGCTCTAGAAACACAGCTCCCGTTGTATTCAATGACGGCATTCTTATTAACACAATCTATCTATCCACGGAATGATTCCTATAACGCTATCGTTTTACAAATAGGCCAAACAAAAATCTCTATTCCAGTTTTATATTTCTCGCGGTCAGGCTGCATGCGTATCATTTATTGTAATAGAGAAACGATGTCAGAGTCTGCAGCCTATGTCTGTGATGTCGGTACTTATGTCAACACTAAACCAGCTGTGGACTGTCCGTGTTTACTGGGCGCGCACCGGCCAGGACTTTCCGTTATCCCTGGAAGGCACCGCGCGTAAAATCACAACACATGACAGCCTTAAGTGATGAACCGGACCAGGCTTTTGACTTACCGTTACTGTAGAGGAGCTGTAGCCGGTAGTGTATGCCATTGTTGGTTTTCTCCCCGGTTGTTTCCTAAACAAGCACCGGTTGTAAAACAACATTATAAGAGGCGGCAGTGTAAGATATTGCATAAACTACACAAACGCAGAGATGAGCAGCTAACGAAAAACCATTTAAACATTGAAGTTACTATAGGCCTATATTAGTTTGACGCCTGACAACACGAGTTCTCTCCTGGTAGTGTGGGTGTCCATGCGGGTTCTGAGCTATTCAACTGTAATTGCGAACAAACGTGGTCACCAAGCCTGTGGCTACACGAGGTGATAAAACCCTACACAGATATTCTTAGGTAGCCCAGGCTATTCATTCTAAATTCACCAGTATCAACAATGGTCTGTTCTCTCCGGAAACGTCCCTGGTAATTAGCCTAGATTCCTGCGGGTTCGTATTTTTCTGTTTTCGTGTGTGTTTTTCCTACTCTTCAGTAAAAAAGAAGATACATTGTAAAACGTCTGTCAGCAAAATATAATCTGACCAGGCACACGCTGACATGAATGTCTAAGGTATATGTATATAAATATAAATAGGTTAAACATCTAGGCAAACAACTCATATAGCTGCCATTAAACATAACAAGTCATAATAACGTGAATAGGGCCTATACTTTATACCACTGTTAATATACAAATAGGCCCACTTTTCATTATTGGATTTTAATCAATATTATTATTATTAGGTCTAAAAAAACTCAAACCTAAGAAATACAGCACCTATTAGCACAATAATGTCTTATGTATTAAGCTGAAGAACATCATGATACATTATTTAATGTGCAGACTACTTGGGCATTCATATGGTTTCAATGGTAAAATCTATAAGCAGCAAAGTTTTTATTTTTTGGTCAAATGTGAGAAATCTCACATGAACAACTCACCTTTTCCTTCTCAACAAAACCGATGAAAGAAGTCCGCTCAATCTCCACGGGCTGTCCTTGTCTGTCGTACAGAGCCAAAACGAAGTGGAAGAAGTTGGATTTCCGAAGATTTGAAGGCGGTTGCTTCTCAAAGTGTGCCCGGGCAAGACCCAGTCCACTGCGGACAGATAGGCGGGCGATAGCGGTGTGTTAGACAGCTTGGCTAATATAAACTATTCACTTAAACAGATGTGTTTATAGGCCTAATGCAAAACGTTTAAAAATGTTTCTGCGGTTAACACAAAAATTATTTACACTAAAATGTCAGAAAATGAAATACAAATTCATATATTTTAGTCAAAGCTTTGTTATTATTTGTGCATCATTAATTAATAAATATTTGCTGTATTATTTTGTCTATTCATCCTGCTAGGTGGGAAAAAAATCTTCGTTTAAATAATACAGAGAGCCATAGCCTAATTGTAATATTACTGCCATCACTGTCGTTGTTTTTTTTTAAAGCTTAGGCCTAATATTATTTCAGTCTCAGTAAACAATCCATTTGCGGCTGGCTGCAAATCCAGTTGACGGTAAAGTCCTCGTAAGGGCTTTCCAACTCTTAATAGACTGTTCAGCGGTGATGCTATACAGCTCCGCTATCACTGTGCTGGAAGAAAACTTATAAATAAAATGCTACATTCCGACTGGACAAAAGCACCGTCAAATGAGGCAGAGGGTGCAAAAAACGGTCCCTTGAAAACTCCGTCGACTTGGCTCCCAAAACAGAGGCTGACCCGTGAACCATCCGCGTGCGCCGGTGGGACCCCATAGGTCCTCGCCCCGGGGACGCGGATGCTGACGTCCCGGGCTCCTTACCTCTCAGCGGCCGTGTTTGCATCCAGCACCCCAGCTCCCTGCATCCATGTCCGGACGGCGTTCATCCCGGAGCCAAGCGGTTCCTCTTTCAGGCTGCTCCCGCTCCGCTGGATGCTCTCCTGAATCCCGAACATGAAATAATCGTGGGTCCCCTCAGTTTTTTCCGCGGTCCAAAATTCCGTTTTCTCTGATCACAGGTAAATTAGGGGGGGGGGTAACAACAACGTGGGCGCGTGAGAGTTTGGCGGTCCGCGTGGATGCCAATGACAGCGTGTATTTTTTTCCACGCAGAACGAGAAAAAGACAACTAAAAAGAGGTGAGGAAAAAGTTATTTGAATCCAAATGACTCGAAGGCAAAAATATATATTAAAAAAATTAACAGTTGAAACGAGAGTAAAAAAGCCCGGAGCGAAGCGGCACAGACAGATGAGCCAGATCTCTGAGGAGGGCTAGACACTGTCCCCTGTATTGTGGGTATACCCGGCTACTCCAAGAGCTCTCTGGTGTCAGCCGAAGAAAGAAAAGGATCAACTAAAGCTTCAGATCAGATGTCACCATCCTTGACAAGTCCTCTATTCCTTCTCTGTCTCCTTTGTTTTCCGCTTTTCTTAGAGATCTCCCTGTCAAAAACAGGGAAATGAATAGAAGATATTGAACAAGAACAGAAGGAGGGCCCCGATGTGAAGATCCAGAGTTGTTCCTCTTGTTCAGATGGGAGTGATTTGTGTTGCTTCCCAGAGGAATCCTACTTGACTATCTCTGAGAACTCAACACGAGCGCACAGCCCCGGAGGGAGAGCGAGAGGGAGGGACAGGAGGGGAGGGACAAGAGGGGAGGGAGGCGGTCCGCCCCAGACAAAGACGAACCTAGAGTCAGAACCGCCCAACCACGGCTCCTCTCACCTCATTAGAATCCGAGTGTGGGCCAGCCCTCCGCCTTTATCTCCCCGACCCCGCCGCGGAACTCGCCAGAGAGCGCCCGAACCGGTCTAAGTCCTACCCCGCTGCACAACAAGTTCAGTTGAAAATTTAACATGCGGGTCGATGCTGTACGAGTTTAGATTGTTGTCAGGATGTAGTCTAGGGTTTGAATAATTTCTGTTACGAAAGGACCGATATATGGCCAAAATATATTGGCTAGCTCATGCTTGCAACTCAAGGTAAAAAGGAAATAATGACTCGTGACACGATTCCCATGGACTTTCATACGACGTGCGTCAGAGCGCAGGGGTACATTTCTTTCTGGAGCGGTTTTTGTGGACACGTTACAATAAAGAGCCTTAGTGCTGACCCATGACCTGGTCTAGAACTTTTGAGTCAAATTGGAAGTTTTAAATTTAACCTGTGCGCGTCGACATTACTTAGCCTTCCCTTTAAAAATGTTTTTATATTCATATCACGTTATATTCGTATAAGACAATATCACTATCACTCTTATAGACAACTGGCCAACTATCAAATATAGTCGTATTTATTTGATGTATTATCGTGTTAAAATGTAAAAGAACATTTCTCATATGTATTTCCTGATTGTGGGCTATTGTTTTTTAAAGTGAGACAATATTTATATTAGCCTACATGAGATTAATGGCGTGCAGTTATTTCAATAAAGTGACCGGTATCCTTCTAGGGCCTAGGCCTACACCAGCCAATTTATCACGGCAACCAACATATTTTCTGACTTAGTTATTTTGGAGTTTATAGATTTTAGTGGAGCCAACGTGGTGTCGGACAATTTTTCTTCGTCTGGATGTTTAGCTTTTTTTTTACTATTGTTTGGACAGATATGCAATTATTATTTCCATATCGTAGAAAACATTCATCACAAAGAAAAACATGTTTGCGACTACAACTGGACCGCGTATAGAACCCGCAAGACAAACCGGTAGACAAACACAATGCGCGCAGTGACAATAACAATAATTAACTCAAAATGACAATGCGTAAAATTAACAGGCTCCCTCTCTCAGTTGCGTCTGTTACTGAGACGCATCCTGGACGGATATAATTAAACATAACTGTATTATTTCACACTTTTACAAATGTTGTATTTATGAATAAAACAGCCAACTTAAAATCTTGCAGGACGACTATCGAACTACAGGTCCACTCTGCAGTAGGCTAAATATTGATTATTGATCGGGTAGTGAAGGGGCGTCCTTAGCATTTATCGTAAATTTACGAAACAACATGACCTTGATTCAAACGATGATATGAGTATGTACGTTGATGTTTAAAAGAGCGAGCCTGCTCCAAATCTCGCAGGCTGCACTAGGAAGTGGAAAGGGGATAAGATGAATGATTATCGCCAAAGGCAACAGGATAAGAGAAGCCTGGCCCATGGCACCGAGTTAAACGCAGCGATCAAGGAGAGGTTAAACAGGCCTTCTTGCAGACGTTAAACCCGCATAAACGAGATCAGAAAGGAGCATGTGCAGAACCTCTAGAAGTAAGCAAAATTACCGTGAAAGTCATTCTAGTCCCTAAAACAAAAGTCGCGTGGTTTTAGACAGTTATATTTCTCTATGATTGACAGCCCTCTCCCTGCCGCTTCCCCATGAAACCATCCATGCACTGGGTTTGAACATTGGTATTTATATATTCTAACTCCCTTCCCCAAACACACATAACTCTCTATCACACACTCACACACGCACACACACACGGAATGAAGAAATTATAAAGAGCCACACGACTATAAATAACGCGCGCTTATCTGAAAAATCATCCACCAGGGGATAAGACGGTTTTTTTTTAAAGAATCTGTTTATGTTGCTAGTACTTCTGTTCATAAGTCCTACGGAGCAAACAAAACGGTCGGTGACCCCAGGAGACTTGTCTCCGTAGGCTGTAAGAGCCTTCTTGAGCAGAGGTTGGTTTTGAGGAGTGGTAGGCTACTGTAGGCCTGTGCGTATATCCCTAAAATACTGAAATGATCGGATTGCGCAAATTTGTGTTTTCATCGTTATTCATCATCTTGATACCACGCAGTCAACCTATCGAATCAAATCTCCAGGAGGTTTGCATTAAGAATAATCATTTAAATATTGACCCACATGTTTGCGTGAATAATATGAGCACGCGCGGCTCTTTGGATTGTTGCTTTCCGGACAAGAGGTTTGGGTATATTTACGAATATGCTGTCAAACATTTGGTACTATATTCTCATTCATGCGGAACTTATGTTTTTGCCCATGTGTCAAATAAATCGCAGATGAAAAATACTTAATATCAGCCAAGTAAATAATACTGCAAGAGTTGAGTCGGAGCGGTATACTTCAGTCTACAGCGCGTGCTATGCTGTCAGTATGGAGCGCCGCTCCCCCTCGTGGACAGTGTTTCACATGTGTAGGTGGAACGGCTTGGTGACCAAATGTAAGGAAAGGTTTCCACCGTGTGTTCGTCCCTAGAAACGACACGCTGGCCAGTCTGCTACCTGTCAAATATTCAAGCCTTCCCAAATCCTGTTTGTGTACGTGCGCGAGTCCTTGTGCTTCTGTGTGTTGGGCCTACCGATCCCCTCACGTTGTTTATTTAACCTTTTATTAAATCAGGACTGTGTTTGTTCTGAGATAAAATGACACTTCTGAGAAAAAGCTAAATAGACAGACTCAAAACAGTTAAAATTGGATGGTTCTTTTTATTACAGACATTCAGCTTGTTACCAAGGCGACACCAGTCAAACCTCCCATCAGACAGTGATGGCTGCTGGTGGTCTGTCTTCACAGACTAGCAACCTTCTCCCATAATACAAAAAGAGGAAATAAAACAGACCATAACAAAACTATTAAAACAGAATGAAATCTCAAGGCTTGTCCAATCAAGTCCTCCAAATTCAGATAACATTTAAAAGCAAGTGAAACAGTTTTATTATTCAAACTCCCATTGCAGCCTCATCTTAAGAAACCTTCAAACTGCAAATCCAGACAAATTGCTACAAATACAATTTTAAACAAGAAGCATTGGGTAGGTTTCGATCCTACATGGTTAACATGTATTCATTCTCAAAACCGCAGCCAAAGTTAAAATAATACTGTTGAAATGAAAGGCCAGTGATCGGCTCCCGCCTGCGTCCGCGTCCGGGCCCCTCCCCCTCCGACCTCTTGAGGGCGCTGGAGAGTTCACACGAGCCCGGCAACGCTTCATACCAGGGGAGAAGAAGTAGCTGCAACACTGCATGGTAAGATTTGATTATCAAAAAGTTTTTTCCCCCTCCATGTATGAACGTCGGGTATATATATATATACACACACATTTATATAGAGGGGGGGTTGGGGTCTCATACACACCAGAAGTATTTGGTACCTGACACAGACTTTGGAGCATCGCTATAGATGACGTTAGTGCAAATGCAGGTGGCAGGACAGGTTGGACACATCCATAGAAAGACAGACGTGTGATGAAAACAGGGTTGGTATGGCTACCAGACAGCGGTGACTTGGTGCAAGTCCTAAGCGTGCGTAAAGCTTCTACATTGAATGCTAGGTCTGCTCTCCGCAGTCCATGTCCGTCCACGCAGCCAATGAAAAGCAGGCGCCAACCTGGGGGCCCGCCCCTCCTTCTCTTTTCCAGAAGCGTCCAGGGGAGGAAGAGAGGAGTAGGGCAGAGTCAGGGGTGGGGTTAGAGTGGCACAGAGGTGAGCTGGCTACTGTGACGTGTTTCACTGTCAGGGTTCTAGAACCCTCACCAGACAGACATCCCTGGTGATCTAGAATACTGACAGTGTTCTCTAGAACCCTCACCAGACAGACATCCCTGGTGATCTAGAATACTGACAGTGTTCTCTAGAACCCTCACCAGACAGACATCCCTGGTGATCTAGAATACTGACAGTGTTCTCTAGAACCCTCACCAGACAGACATCCCTGGTGATCTAGAATACTGACAGTGTTCTCTAGAACCCTCACCAGACAGACATCCCTGGTGATCTAGAATACTGACAGTGTTCTCTAGAACCCTCACCAGACAGACATCCCTGGTGATCTAGAATACTGACAGTGTTCTCTAGAACCCTCACCAGACAGACATCCCTGGTGATCTAGAATACTGACAGTGTTCTCTAGAACCCTCACCAGACAGACATCCCTGGTGATCTAGAATACTGACAGTGTTCTCTAGAACCCTCACCAGACAGACATCCCTGGTGATCTAGAATACTGACAGTGTTCTCTAGAACCCTCACCAGACAGACATCCCTGGTGATCTAGAATACTGACAGTGTTCTCTAGAACCCTCACTTTGCGACACACTGTTGTGGGTCCAGAGTACCATGATTCATTTTCTTATTACAATCTACTTTGTGTCCATGTCAGGTGTAGAGGAACATGACAACCCCCATCCAATGTGTTTGTGTGTATGTGTGTCTCAGCATGTCTACACAACCAAACTGCTCTGAGCTTCGTTGTCCAGAAACAGGTTGTGAAGGTCCACTACGGGCATCGGAAGGTCTTGTTATAGCCAGACAGGTCCACGACACCAAAATCAAACCCAACCATAAACTGTCAACTTAACCATGATGAAATGTTAACCAAGTTATGATGAAATGTATTTAACTGAACCACGAAAGGTATGTATCCAAGAGGGGGGGTGGGAGGGGGGGGGGATAAGCATGGAGTGTTTCTGGGAGGGGGAAGGGTGTGAGTTCAGGGGGGCGGAGACTGTGGCTCAGCTGGAACGTCAGGGGGAGGGGTTGCTCCGGGAGTGTGGTTGACATCTGCCACGCCCTGTCCCAGCGACGGACCAATTATTTGTCCGTCTGACGTGGCGTTATCCAATGAGGGTTCGTGATGCGTGGCTGTAGCCTCAGGGTGTGACGAGTCACTACCAGAGGGATTCTCCTTCCCACTGGGAAGCTCCTCCCCCTCCTGCTCAGGGCGGGGGGGGCGACAGGGCCACATCAGCCAGCGTATCAGGGGCTGCTCCATGGGCAGCAGTGGAGTTGTCCATGCTGCCTCCTTCTCCTCCCCCTCCCTCTACCGGAGGCTTCTCAGCCCCGCCTGCCGACGGCACCGCCTCCCCCACCACTGCTGGGTTGTGATTGGCGGGGGCAGGGGCAGGGGGAACGGGCGGTGATTGGCTCTTGAGCTGGCTGTGGCAGAGGGGGCAGGTCTCCTGGACGTAAAGCCACTTCTTCAGACAGGCGGCGTGGAAGAAATGGCTGCAGGGTGTGATTACCGCACACTTCATATCCTGGGGCACACACACACACACACACACACAGTTAGACACCCCACCTAAAGACACAGCCACACCCCCCTAAGAGGTAGCATTGGCAGATCCAACGGGACCAAACTCCCCATGCTAAAATATGTATTTTACATTATAGTAGTATACATTATAGTAGATTTCATTCAATAACCTTAATATTATTATTATTGGCATTATTTAAACCACAATGTTAAAATAAATGTATGGTGGCTTCGGGTTACACCATCCCTCCACGCCTTCATGCCACCCTTCAATTACACCCTCTCCGCCCCCTAACTATCTCCTGCCCCCACCCTACAACTACCTCCTGCCCCCCCACCCCCTCTGGCGCTGCCCTACCTGGTAGCAGATGGCGCAGATGTCGTTGTAGTTGAGCAGCTGTGCGTGGGAGGCGGTGGGCAGGGACTTGATCTTGTTGACGGCTTCTCGTCGCAGCAGGAAGCTCTGCCAGCCCAGCTGGGCGCGGAGCCACACGTTGTAGTAGGAGTGGATGAAGATGATGGTGGAGCCCATCACCGTCCACTCCCCGAACACCGTCTCTGACACGCCGTACGCCACCACGCACAGCGCCACCAGGAACTCCAGCAGCCGGTACGTCCCGTTCACGTAGTAGATGACGTCGTCCATGTTCTCCACGGGCTCCTTGCGGAACTCCTCCACCATGAAGAGGATGTAGATGAGCAGAGTACCCAGGACCTGCATTACTGCACCGTTACTTCTGAAGGCCTACAGTATTACTATAGTATAACTACGGCATGACATTACTGTGTTTGGTCATAAGAGAGTGTAGGTGTGTGTGTGTGTAAGAGAGTGATTGAGTGACTGTGAGTAAGTCGGAGTGAGTAAATGAGTGTGAGTAAGCGAGTGAATAATAAATTACGGTAGGTTGTCATTTTTTATTGCAGACTGTGCTTTTCAAATACTCACATTGTAGAGCCCTGGTGTGTGAGAGGTCTTGAATGACCGAGTGTGTGTGAGTAAGTGTGTGTGTGTGTATACCTGCAGTGAAGTGAGGATGCTGGAGGAGATGATGATGAGCAGCCAGAAGTCCATGTGGAAGAACTGGCAGATCATGTAGGCCATGTAGGCAGGGAAGATGAGCAGGAAGAGACACAGGCTCACAGCACGGAAGTGCTTCCACAGGCTCCTGGACACACACGCACACACACACACGCACAAGCAGAGAGAGGAAGATGAGTGATTGTAAGAGAGTGAGAGAGAAAGAGAGAGTGTGTGTGTGTGTGTGTCGTACTTGTCCCTGGAGGCCCCCAGAGCCAGGACGATGGGGTCAGCGATCTCCAGCATGGACTGCAGGATGGAGGCCACCACGATGAAGAGGATGATGCTGAGGAGGAAGGCTCTGTGGATGACCTGCAGTTCTATCAGCCCTGTCTGCACGGCCAGGATGAGCAGGGTGATGCCCTCAGTCATCCCCCTGGAGTGGTGGGGGGGGAGGAGAGGATTAGCTCTTTTTCTTCGTTCCAGCCACAACACACACCCACACACGTCACGTAGACAACAACTGCACCAAGAAACACACACACACTGGTACCTGTGCATGGTGTTGTCATTGATGAAGGCTCTGTAGCCCTGCAGGTAGAACTTGCAGAGGGTGAGGACGCCCAGGGCGATGAAGGACACAGTGAACACCAGGCCCAGCAGGGAGTAGGGAGTACTGCAGCACTCTGCAATACTGCTCTCACACACACACACACACACACACACACAATTAGAAGGAAGCTGTTCTACCTCACTCAAACCTTCACACACACACACACGTACCTGGTGAGGAAGAGGAAGAGCAGCCTCTCTCTGGAGGTGGGCTGGTCCCTGCTACTGAAGTAGCTGTAGATCTGCAGGGTAAACAGGAGCAGCCAGAAGCACATGAACAGCAGCGGCAGCACCAGCTGGTTCCACAGAGACATGCCCAGGGCCAGGAGACCGTACACCTCCACCACCTGGAGACACCAGAGGAGAGACCAAACACTCAGTACACCAGCTGGTTCCACAGAGACATGCCCAGGGCCAGGAGACCGTACACCTCCACCACCTGGAGACACCAGAGGAGAGACCAAACACTTAGTACACCTGGAGGGACCACACACTCATTACACCTGGAGGGACCACACACTCATTACACCTGGAGGGACCACACACTCATTACACCTGGAGAGACCACACACTCATTACACCTGGAGAGACCAAACACTCAGTACACCTTAATGGAATCTTATACTGTTGCGAGAACTCACGAATCAGAAATGTTCAGCTCAGTAAGCCCCAAAATGTCCTGTGTTTTGGACAGTACCATCCCAGAGCAGAAACTCCCTGGTTCCCGTATTTTGGACAGTACCACCCCGGACAACCTGCTTTGTGCTCCCCAGAACTGAATGTAGGCTGTGGTTTCTGAGCCGGAAATGAAATGAGTTCTGGGGAAAACATGGCTATAGATTCTCAGTGGATTTTCATTCTCCTGGTGTACCAAGTGTTGGCTTCAAGCTATTTTAAACCAATTTAATTGTTCTATAGACTTTTGTATATTGATCTCCTAAAACAGACTGATAAAAGCATTAAAGCCTTGATCAGTAAACCTCCTTACTTACGGGTATGAAATATGTTTTCCTTGTTGTTCTATATTTAGTCCTAAGACCGTTTAACACTGCTGGGGTTTAACACTTCTGGGCGATATGGGCAACAAATTATCACGATAGATATTTATATTGCCATTCGATAACAATAATAAGACGATAGACCACAGATCCGTAGTGGTAGCAAAATAAGTATCTTCCTCAACTTTTCCCTACACTCGGCATAAAGTTTAGGCAGCACAGTGTGAGGGAGCACGTACCTGGGGTCAAGTAACCCTAACTTAAGCTTTTTAAAACCTTGCTTTTTACTCTGAACCCCAAGTTGCTCCCGATGGGCAGCTGAGCTTGCTGCCGTTGGTATGTGTGAGTGTGAGTATGAATGGGTGAAGGAGAGGCAACATTTTAAAGCACTTTGGGTGCCGCTAAGGTATAAAAATGTGCTATATAAATGCAGTCCATTTACCATATTATTACTTCAGTATAACTATTACTAAAGTAGAACTACAGTATTATATGATTTCTACAGTATTGCTACATGGTCTGTACTGCCCTGTGGGATGTTGTAGGTATTCCTCCAGTAATCCTCAGTACCTGTACTAGCTGGCGGTAGGCTGTCTTGGCCAGGTTGTAGGGGACCAGCAGGTTGGAGGCCAGGAAGTAGAAGACCTCCAGGCCAGTGAAGATCATGGAGAAGCGGTTGATGAAGACGATGGTCTCTAGAGGGACGAGGCACAGTCTGGCCACCAGGGGGAGCAGGTGGGCTGAGAACAGCCAGATGCGCTTGGTCTGCATGACGCAGGAGCAGAGGGTGCACACCACCAGCTGACCTGAGGAGGGGACATGGTTAGCTAGAGGGACGTTCAGCCTGGTGCAGATGGCACCCATACCAGACTGCCGGGGTTGGCGGTGACAATCCAGTGTGTGTTCAGCATTTTTGCGTTTGATGTTGCTATGGAGTTTTATAAGTACCCGTGTGTGTGTGTTGAAGTGTGAGTGTGTTCGAGTGAGACCGTTCAGGCGTGTGTGTTCAAGCAGCTGTGTCCATGTGAGAGTATTCAGGTGTTTGTGTGTGTGTGTGTGTGTGTGTGTGTATGTGTGTTCAGCCGTGTGTGTTGGAGAGTATTCAGGTGTTTGTGTGGATGCGCGAGTGTGTGTGTGTGTGTCTAGGTGTTTGTGTTTCTGTGTGTGTGTGTCCAGGCGTGTGTTGATCAAATTTGTTTCCAAATTTGCTCTGTGCTATGATGAACATCCTTATTACTAGAAGCGCAGAGCCATTGTCCAAAAAAATATCTATCAAACTATTAGGCGTAGTGTAGGCGTAGGTCTTGCGTATTTGAGGCGTATGTCAGGTGTATTGTACACAACACGTACACGTTGTGCACACGTCAATAAAATACGTGTGCACAACGCCAGCGCAACGCCAGCGCAACGCCAGCGTCCATTGTAAGTCAATGTAAAGTTCTCGCGTGCGTTCAGAGGTTTGATATCATCGCACAAGCGTGTGCAGGCACTGCTGTGCTCTTTGCATATTAACCGGTGACACGTATTACACCTCATATGTGTGTGGGTACAGGCGCACGTGTGTGTGTCCAGGTGTGTGTGTTGTTGTGTGTGTGTGTCCATCCAGACATGTGTTGTTGTGTCTGTGTGTCCAGGTGTGTGTGTGTCCAGGTGTGTGTGTTACTGTGTGTCCAGGTGTGTGTGTGTCCAGGTGTGTGTGTTACTGTGTGTCCAGGTGTGTGTGTGTCCAGGTGTGTGTGTTACTGTGTGTCCAGGTGTGTGTGTGTCCAGGTGTGTGTGTTACTGTGTGTCTGTGTGTCCAGGTGTGTGTGTGTGTCCAGGTGTGTGTGTTACTGTGTGTCCAGGTGTGTGTGTGTCCAGGTGTGTGTGTTACTGTGTGTCTGTGTGTCCAGGTGTGTGTGTGTGTCCAGGTGTGTGTGTTACTGTGTGTCCAGGTGTGTGTGTGTCCAGGTGTGTGTGTTACTGTGTGTCCAGGTGTGTCCAGGTGTGTGTGTGTGTGTGTCAAGGGCGAGTGAGTGTGTGTCCAGGTGTGTGTGTTCTTACCGATCAAGGCGGTGGTGAAGCGGTTCATGGACAGGGGCTCCAGGTAGACAGGGCCCTCATAGCCCGAGTCCAGCTCACTACGGACATAGTCCCTAGAACACAACACACTACCTGTCACTGTGTGTGTGTGTGTGTATGATGGGCGTGTGTGTTTTATTGTGATGTGCGTGTGTGTTTTATTGTGATGTGCGTGTGTTAGCTGACGTGCGTGTGTGTCAGGTGCCTTGAGAGTGTGTGTTAGGTGACGTGTGTGTGTGGAGTGAAGTGTGTTTAGGTGACTGACCTGGAGACCTGGTGTCCAGCAAACATCAGTAGGGCAGTGAGGACGTACAGGTAGAGGCGGACCAGGTGCTGCCTGGGCAGGGTGAGCAGCACCAGGCTCAGGATATAACCTGGAGAGAGACCAGCAGAGGCACCAGTCAGACAGGGAAACCACACAGTATGGGCTAGACCAGGTGCAAGCTGTGGCACCAGACTCAGGATATAACCTGGAGAGAGACCAGCAGAGGCACCAGTCAGACAGGGAAACCACACAGTATGGGCTAGACCAGGTGCAAGCTGTAGCACCAGACTCAGGATATGACCTGGAGAGACCAGCAGTGACTAGAGACACTAGCAGACAGTCACAGACCTTTCACCAGAGACCCCAACTCACCACCCCTTCATCCACCCACCCATTCAACAATGATCACCCCTGTTTGTCTGCAGTTCAAATGGTGTGTGTGTGTGTGTGTGTGTGAGAGAGAGAATGTCACTGACAGTGCCAGGGTGGCGAGAAGCAGAGATTAGAGATGTGCAAGGGGGGCAGCTTTATCCTCCCCTACTGTGCGTGTGTGTAGCTGCTTATGTCATCTAAAGCGCTATACTCTGCCGGCCAGCCCTATCAATAGGCTTATGTGCCTCTGGACTCGTCTGGTCTCTCAGTCACTGGCTAGTCTCCGACCACACAACACAGAAGCACACACACTCCCTCTATTTCTCTCTCTGTCACAGAAATCCATCTATCTCAATTTCCTCTCATTAACAAAATAGCACCCCCCACCCCCTCTCTCTGTCTCTCCCTCTCTCTACAAATGTATGTGTCTTGGTCCAGTAGTTTAATTTGCTTGTCGGCAAAACAGTTAAACTGCCGGCTGCCACTCCCCGGCCAATCTCCCCAGATAAGCTGTGTCCACCCACATATCCACACCAGGGTTCATGTGAAACAACACTCTAGAACACCAATAGGACACACTAAACGCTCTACTAAAACACAGTATTCCGACACTCTAGAACACACATTTGCCATAGAAAGAGGTCAGATTGTGTGACAGAGTGAGTCTCAAAAGCAGATGAGCTAAAGATGAGTTAAATTCTGAGACACAAATCTGAGATAAACAAAGAGAAAATACAACACAGCTTTCACTCCCCTCCCCTCCCCTCCCCTCCCCTCCCCTCCCCTCCCCTCCCCTCCCCTCCCCTCCCCGTCTGTCTCCCCTTCTAAGGTTCAGTCTGTGCTGTATTGCTCTGGTCAGAGTGACCATCAGCAACTACAAGTTACAGAACAAATTTCAAGATGATGCATTTATAAGAGCATGGAGTGACTGCACCAACCGTGCGGTCAATTCTCACATGAACGCCACTACAATCAGTTGACTGATTTCCCCCCCGCAGTGACAGTGAAGGCCACAAAAAACACTGCAGCCATTGTGCCTAAATAGACAAACATGAACAATGCGATTTACTAAATTAGACAATTACCATTGAAATGTGACCAAACCATATAGAGGAAATGACCTGAAGTGAACTCTATTGACCTGCTGTAGCCTGGCCTGAACTCAACCTTCCTTCTGGCCTTCATGGGGGCTTAAACTGGCTGAGTTTCGGTGACATTTTGGGGGATGCTATCTATGATATAGCCGACCAGTGGCTAGGCAAAAGCTAACTCGACAATGAGGTTATGCATGTGAGATCAAAGACTAGACAATAGCTAATGAATATGCACACTCAACACTGGACAGAGGTGTGAAGAAGTACTTAAAGTTAGGGATGATCGCCCTCCCATTCATCTGTCAAAATGGCTTTAAGATTTTTCGGTCATTGTTCAAATATTCCGTCATCAACTAAAACAAATGTTTCGTAAATGGCGGAAATCACATGATAAACATCACCGTTCATGTCCTTTATGGTTTGCAGCATACTGCATACTGCAAATGCAATACCTAATACTGGGGCATATGAAAGGAGGGGGCAAAACAGGTTTGCCGAAATGGGTTACATTTTGTGCTTGTAGCGCAACCAACATTGAAAGAGCCTCATGAGTGTTGAATCCACTCTTTCTACTTCTTATCAATTATGTTCAAGTCAAGATTCATATTTTTGATCTCTACGTCATATGCTGAGTTTGCTGAATGCCTCCACTCAGTCCACACACATTGTTTGCCTTTAGGCCAACATGCATTGTGATTGTATACTTATGTTGTTGTTGTCATAGGTAGGCTACAGCCTTAGATATTGTAGATGATTGTCAAAGTCAACAAATGAGAGTTGTTCAGTAACCGTGAGAGTACTGTGACATTTCACTGGAATTGGTACCGACTACTGAAATGTTGGTATTGTGACAACAGTACTGTAGAACACCAACTAGACCTGCTGTAGAACACTAACTAGACCTGCTGTAGAACACTAACTAGACCTGCTGTAGAACACTAACTAGACCTGCTGTAGAACACTAACTAGACCTGCTGTAGAACACTGACTAGACCTGCTGTAGAACACTAACTAGACCTGCTGTAGAACACTAACTAGACCTGCTGTAGAACACTAACTAGACCTGCTGTAGAACACTAACTAGACCTGCTGTAGAACAAGAACTAGACCTGCTGTAGAACACTAACTAGACCTGCTGTAGAACACTAACTAGACCTGCTGTAGAACACTAACTAGACCTGCTGTAGAACACCAACTAGACCTGCTGTAGAACACTAACTAGACCTGCTGTAGAACACTAACTAGACCTGCTGTAGAACAAGAACTAGACCTGCTGTAGAACACTAACTAGACCTGCTGTAGAACACTAACTAGACCTGCTGTAGAACAAGAACTAGACCTGCTGTAGAACACCAACTAGACCTGCTGTAGAACACTAACTAGACCTGCTGTAGAACACTAACTAGACCTGCTGTAGAACACTAACTAGACCTGCTGTAGAACACTAACTAGACCTGCTGTAGAACACTAACTAGACCTGCTGTAGAACACCAACTAGACCTGCTGTAGAACACTAACTAGACCTGCTGTAGAACACTAACTAGACCTGCTGTAGAACAAAACTAGACCTGCTGTAGAACACTAACTAGACCTGCTGTAGAACACTAACTAGACCTGCTGTAGAACACTAACTAGACCTGCTGTAGAACACAACTAGACCTGCTGTAGAACACTAACTAGACCTGCTGTAGAACACTAACTAGACCTGCTGTAGAACAAGAACTAGACCTGCTGTAGAACACTAACTAGACCTGCTGTAGAACACTAACTAGACCTGCTGTAGAACACTAACTAGACCTGCTGTAGAACACTAACTAGACTGCTGTAGAACACTAACTAGACCTGCTGTAGAACACAACTAGACCTGCTGTAGAACACTAACTAGACCTGCTGTAGAACACTAACTAGACCTGCTGTAGAACACTAACTAGACCTGCTGTAGAACACTAACTAGACCTGCTGTAGAACACTAACTAGACCTGCTGTAGAACACTAACTAGACCTGCTGTAGAACACTAACTAGACCTGCTGTAGAACACTAACTAGACCTGCTGTAGAACACTAACTAGACCTGCTGTAGAACACTAACTAGACCTGCTGTAGAACACTAACTAGACCTGCTGTAGAACACTAACTAGACCTGCTGTAGAACACTAACTAGACCTGCTGTAGAACACAACTAGACCTGCTGTAGAACACTAACTAGACCTGCTGTAGAACACTAACTAGACCTGCTGTAGAACACTAACTAGACCTGCTGTAGAACACCAACTAGACCTGCTGTAGAACACTAACTAGACCTGCTGTAGAACACTAACTAGACCTGCTGTAGAACACTAACTAGACCTGCTGTAGAACACTAACTAGACCTGCTGTAGAACACTAACTAGACCTGCTGTAGAACACTAACTAGACCTGCTGTAGAACACTAACTAGACCTGCTGTAGAACACTAACTAGACCTGCTGTAGAACACTAACTAGACCTGCTGTAGAACACTAACTAGACCTGCTGTAGAACACTAACTAGACCTGCTGTAGAACACTAACTAGACCTGCTGTAGAACACTAACTAGACCTGCTGTAGAACACTAACTAGACCTGCTGTAGAACACTAACTAGACCTGCTGTAGAACACTAACTAGACCTGCTGTAGAACACTAACTAGACCTGCTGTAGAACACTAACTAGACCTGCTGTAGAACACTAACTAGACCTGCTGTAGAACACTAACTAGACCTGCTGTAGAACACAACTAGACCTGCTGTAGAACACTAACTAGACCTGCTGTAGAACACTAACTAGACCTGCTGTAGAACACTAACTAGACCTGCTGTAGAACACTAACTAGACCTGCTGTAGAACACTAACTAGACCTGCTGTAGAACACTAACTAGACCTGCTGTAGAACACTAACTAGACCTGCTGTAGAACACTAACTAGACCTGCTGTAGAACACTAACTAGACCTGCTGTAGAACACTAACTAGACCTGCTGTAGAACACTAACTAGACCTGCTGTAGAACACTAACTAGACCTGCTGTAGAACACTAACTAGACCTGCTGTAGAACACTAACTAGACCTGCTGTAGAACACTAACTAGACCTGCTGTAGAACACTAACTAGACCTGCTGTAGAACACTAACTAGACCTGCTGTAGAACACTAACTAGACCTGCTGTAGAACACTAACTAGACCTGCTGTAGAACACTAACTAGACCTGCTGTAGAACACTAACTAGACCTGCTGTAGAACACTAACTAGACCTGCTGTAGAACACTAACTAGACCTGCTGTAGAACACTAACTAGACCTGCTGTAGAACACTAACTAGACCTGCTGTAGAACACTAACTAGACCTGCTGTAGAACACTAACTAGACCTGCTGTAGAACACTAACTAGACCTGCTGTAGAACACTAACTAGACCTGCTGTAGAACACTAACTAGACCTGCTGTAGAACACTAACTAGACCTGCTGTAGAACACTAACTAGACCTGCTGTAGAACACTAACTAGACCTGCTGTAGAACACTAACTAGACCTGCTGTAGAACACTAACTAGACCTGCTGTAGAACACTAACTAGACCTGCTGTAGAACACTAACTAGACCTGCTGTAGAACACTAACTAGACCTGCTGTAGAACACTAACTAGACCTGCTGTAGAACACTAACTAGACCTGCTGTAAAACACTAACTAGACCTGCTGTAGAACACTAACTAGACCTGCTGTAGAACACTAACTAGACCTGCTGTAGAACACAACTAGACCTGCTGTAGAACACTAACTAGACCTGCTGTAGAACACTAACTAGACCTGCTGTAGAACACTAACTAGACCTGCTGTAGAACACTAACTAGACCTGCTGTAGAACACTAACTAGACCTGCTGTAGAACTAACTAGACCTGCTGTAGAACACTAACTAGACCTGCTGTAGACACTAACTAGACCTGCTGTAGAACACTAACTAGACCTGCTGTAGAACACTAACTAGACCTGCTGTAGAACACTAACTAGACCTGCTGTAGAACACTAACTAGACCTGCTGTAGAACACTAACTAGACCTGCTGTAGAACACTAACTAGACCTGCTGTAGAACACTAACTAGACCTGCTGTAGAACACTAACTAGACCTGCTGTAGAACACTAACTAGACCTGCTGTAGAACACTAACTAGACACTAACTAGACCTGCTGTAGAACACTAACTAGACCTGCTGTAGAACACTAACTAGACCTGCTGTAGAACACCAACTAGACCTGCTGTAGAACACTAACTAGACCTGCTGTAGAACACTAACTAGACCTGCTGTAGAACACTAACTAGACACTAACTAGACCTGCTGTAGAACACTAACTAGACCTGCTGTAGAACACTAACTAGACCTGCTGTAGAACACTAACTAGACCTGCTGTAGAACACTAACTAGACCTGCTGTAGAACACTAACTAGACACTAACTAGACCTGCTGTAGAACACTAACTAGACCTGCTGTAGAACACTAACTAGACCTGCTGTAGAACACTAACTAGACCTGCTGTAGAACACTAACTAGACCTGCTGCTAGCCTGGTCAGAGTCTGTCCTGTCAGCAGGTAAACAGATATGCTGCAGTAGACCAGGAGCTTAGAATGTATCGACACTGCCTGTCCTGCCCTGCTGGAGAGAAGACACTCATCAGGGGGAAGATAAGATAAATAACAGCACGCTACTGTTAGACAAGTCAATGAGCAAGCGAGCCAGTCAATGAGCCAGCCAGCGAGCCAGTCCAGAATAAGAGAGCAGGGTGTGGAGAGTGGATTCCACACATTCCTGGCTCCCTTTGAGAGAAGACATCATAACAAAGCCAGAGTGCCCTCTGCACACCACCAGCACATCACAGCCAACAGGACTGCAACACTAGGAGGATTAATACTGCAGTGTTTCCTCTAGGATTTCTTTCAGCAGCGGCGGGGGGTTCTTTTACTTTAAAATTCCAGGGCATAAATAGACTCCTCGCTATCTGAATCATAATGTACTATACTAGTGCTATCTTCCTCATTGAAGCAATCAGGCATCTTTTTCTTCTGAGTAAAAATTGTAGCTAACAAACTCATCTGAAAATACAAGCAGGAATATTTTAACACATACCTAGCTTAAGCTTTTCTTTACTGAAGTTGCATTACTGGTATATTCACTGAGTTTGCTAGTCTAGCTAGCTTGAGTAAAGTCTAGTTCTAGTTCTAGCTAAAGTTAATAGACTACCTGGAACACTATGTCACGATCATTAAATAATAATAATTAATTGTCCATCAACATAACAAACATTACGAATATTAATTTAAACTAAATTATTGCTAGCTTAACGTTCTGTCTATCTATCTATCGCCTACTACACCTTCTGGGGCTTAAGCCGCCAACAAAAGTTCTCCAAGCATCTTGGTCCTGAGCCAACATCTCAAGCTGTCCCCTAGTGTAGCCCATTTTCTTGGCATCTGCCTCCCAGTCTCTGCGCCAAGAGTTTCACGGCCGACCTCTTTCTTTTCCCTTGGGGATTCCACTTGAGGGACTGTCTTGTGATGTTTGTGGCTGGTTTGCGGAGAGTATGGCCTATCCATCTCCAACATCATTGGGGGATCTCTTCGTCCGCTGGCTTTTGGCTGGTACGTACCCACAGTTCTTTGTTACTGATGGTGTTAGGCCAGTGGATCTGGAGGATTTGTTGCAGACAGGTATTGATGAATGACTGGATTTTGTTTGTCGTATTCACTGTAGTCCTCCATGTTTCAGCACCGTAGAGTAAGGCTGACTTCACATTGCTGTTAAAGATCTTGATGTTTTTTAGTTGGAGGTACGCAACTATGGCCTTGCCAATCCTGACTCTCACATCTGCATCTGTTCCACCCTGCTTGTTGACAATGCTGCCACGGTAGGTGAACTCCTCAACCTCCTCCAGAGCTTCGCCTTCCAGCATGATGGACGCAGTGTTGGCAGAGTTGACTCTCATGACTTGGCTCTTCCCTCTGTGGATGTTAAGACTGAGGCGAGCAGAGTTGGCTGCGATGGTGTTGGTCTTTTCCTGCATCTGCTGCTGGGTATGAGAGAGAAGGGACCAAGTCATCTGCTGCTGGGTATGAGAGAGAAGGGCCAAGTCATCTGCACAGTCCAGGTCATCGAGCTGCGCCCACATGGTCCACTGTACTATGCCACCGTATTAACTTAACGTTAGCTCTAATGAAATGTACATTTTCTCTTGCGGAGGATCTATCCTCTGCCCTGTTTGTCACTGACAGGCTGAGCGGAGATGAGAAAGTGCTCCGCTGCTGTACTTTCACCGTTTTTTTTCTCCAGTTGTCATGGCATTGTGAGTGATTGACGTCTCGTTACTGTTCAGTTGCTTATCCTCCAATCGGAGAGAGAGCAGCAGAAGACCGTTCGTTTGAGTTCCGAGGAGCGGACAGTTCTGCAGATTATTAATATTGTGACTTTGTGATATTTCATAACATTCTAAAGCAGCACCGCCAATGATGCATGAAGAGGAAACACTGTACTGCTTTACACTACAGCTGTAGTATTAACACCGCTTTGCACTACAGCTGCAGTATTATCTGTGTGAAAGAGTATGTCAGGTTGAGTATATAAAGTGTGTGAGCACGTCTCTACATTTTCAAAGCTACTGACCAACATAGTGCAGGTAGAGGGCCAGGTACTTGTACTGGAACAGGGGGTTGTTGTTGAGGCTGGACCTCTGGATCTTCTGGAAGAAGGAGGACACGTCCCAGCGGTACAGCACCTCCAGGAGCATGATGCTGGGCACACGCAGACCCACGTTCAGCACCGCCTCCATACGCTCCTTTAACGCCATGACACCCCAGCCAAGCCGGCCTGCTACACGCTGGGCTAACTTGGGGGCAGAGAGGGCAAGGAAAGTATGGGGGGTTAGGGACAGATAGGGCAGGGGGTTAGGGACAGATAGGGCAGGGGGTTAGGGACAGATAGGGCAGGGGGTTAGGGACAGATAGGGCAGGGGGTTAGGGACAGATAGGGCAGGGGGTTAGGGACAGATAGGGCAGGGGGTTAGGGACAGATAGGGCAGGGGGTTAGGGACAGATAGGGCAAGGAAAGTATGGGGGGTTAGGGACAGATAGGGCAAGGCATGGAATGTAATATTCAAGGGGCAAAGAAGGAGGGAGAGGTATAAAGAAATAAGTTAGGAGAGAGGGAAAGTGTGAGAGAAGACAGAGGGTGTGGGGGAGATGGAGAAAGAGGAAGAAGAGAAGGGGGGGGGAGATTGGAAAAGCAAAAGACAAAAAGACAAAGGGGCGTAGAAGAAAAAGTAGAAAGCAAAAGTGTTGGCTTGACTAATTAAAGAGATACAACGTTTAGTTCCTTAAACTGGCATGTCATTCAGCAGCTATAAACACATCCTCAAAATATCCCTGGCAAAGAATTACACAGAAGATATGAACCATGAAATGTGATGGTCGTTTCAGCCTCATCAGATATTCAACACGATTGATGAAAATGGCGTATTGTTTACGTGCGTTTGTTGATACCCCTTTATTGGTCTTCAGAGATTATTATATAATTTGTGGTTCCACGCTGGCCACCATGGCTAGAATCCCTGTCTAACGCTAGCTGCGCTACATCACCGTTTAGAATCCTTAAATTACATAACTCAGGTGATCTCTAACATTAGCAACTGGCTAGAAGATTCCGTCTCAGTAACGATTGTGTAACTATGCATAAAATGTATCTCACTGGGAAATTGCTGGTTGACTTGCAATGTCTGCATAACTGGTGTTTTGGAATCCCTCTGACTGTAATGAACTATAGTAACCCTAGTCCTCTCGTCTGCTTTATGGAAAAAGAAACATTAGCTTCGCCTGAAACTAACAAACGTTAGCTAGTGTCAAAGCTAAGATGTAGGCTTGCTGGCGATGCCATACGTGATGTTGAACACCACCAAGAATATGTTGCATATCCTGTCTTGGAGGAATCACTTGTTTGACACAAACAAACGATAAAAAGATGGGGTTTATCATTAGCATAGCGGATGAGAAAATCCTGCACTAAACAGGAGTCACACGTTTTGTAAGCCAGGGCCTCCATCTATTGCACGGATGGGAGGAGTTCACAAAAATGTACATACATTCCAGAAAATATGTTTCAGTGAAGCCCTCACGTATCCCATATGTTTGTACAGACTTAATACCGAGTCAATTAGAAGGATTCTGAATTACTTTAACCGAGGTTGGCGAACAATATCTGGCGTACCTCGGAATCCAAAACGAAGTAACACAGGCCCACATCACCTACCTAGCTCTTAGCTTGGCATGCTACTAGCAGATGCGAGTTGGGTACTTAGTTAAAAAGCTATATTTGTACCTAATCATCTTCTAATCTTCCATCGACATTTACTTTAACAGTCGCTACATGTGCCTGCTCACTTTCTGTATAAGCTGCAAGCTAACTAGCTAGATAACTGGTGGCTAGACCCCCGAAATTCCTAAACTATTCAATAACGGTTTAGCTAGCTAGCCAGCCAGTGCTGGTTAGCCAGTGCACGTTAAAAACCATTAAAAATCACTTACATGGAGTGGATGATGTCAACAATGAATAACTCAGTTTCAAGATACTTTTCCGGTCGGATATCAACCATTTTAACTCGGCAGCTCCCGAGTTAACGGTTCTGATGATGGAATTCCCACCGATGATGCGAACGTCGGCTCTCATTCATCTCACCTAGCTGGAGCCATTCTGATGTGATCTGAAACCGTGCAGCAGCAGAATGAACAGTTCTCTGAATGAGTCATCTATGAGAACCGAAATGTCAATAATATACCACAGGGATGATGACAGTCTCAGTTTATTTTAGTCTGGCACTCCTGGAACTCAGTTTATGAGTTAGTTGTTGAAATATGCACTGTCGCATTAAGGCGAAAATGTGTGTTAATAAAGTTTCCATGAGTCGATTCATCGACATTGCCAACAAACAATTTCGTTTCAAAGGGTTCGATTCACCCATACAAATCGAGTGGACATCATTAGTTGCAATTGTAAACTTAAGTTTGCAAATTATAGTAGTAGTAATAATTTATTACTACTACTATTATAATAATAATACTGTTTCAGTAGATACGAGGCGGAAACTCAACGCTCGAAGAGATCTAGGCCAAGTTAAACTTAAGTAAAGCTAGCCTAAGAACATAGCGACATTGATTTTGATGTTTTGTTTTATAAACCAGAGTTTCCTCCGTAATTGTGTATTAGAAAGCTAGCCTATCTGTTACTTTTACCGCAGTTAGGGGTATGAAGGAATTCATGTTATTGTCATGAATCTAATACATTATTCTAGCCATATATCTGAAATGCATGTTATGCTGTGTGGAGTCCCCTGCTGTTAAGTTGCGGTAACGAACACAAGAGCGACACGACAGGAAGTTGCGACGGCAGCGCGCGCTTGCTTGGTAACAAGCCGGTAGAGCTGCAGAATAACGTGAACCTCCGCAGAGTGTAACAGAGCCACGCACTATATAGAAAGCAGAGTAGCGAGAGAAGGCTTTTAATTAAGAACCCACCTCAGTGGTTATGTATCTACTCTGTCTATCTAAGAATTAACAGCATTCATAATCAAGTGTCATTTTTAGGTACGAATCTTTGCTGTTTTCCTTGTGTGCTCTAACAAAGCTTGTTGTCTTTACAGTAGGAGTGTTGCTAGCTAGCTGTTCAGTTTGCCAGACCCACACTAGCGGCTAGCAGCTAGCTAGCTATGAAACTGAGGTTGCCAGGCAGGCCCTTGAGCTTGCTGCATAGCTAACGTTAGCCAGAATTGCATTGCTGAATGAATGAGGGACATAACTATCTTGAATAAGATCTAATGGTTGACTTGGCGTGACATGGCATGACACGTAGTAATAGAAATTCCATTGTTTTGTGTAGAGCTAGTTTCAATTTTGCTCGCTCATGTTGTTCCACCCTAACTAAATCAACTCAGAGTTGAACTTGCAGCCATCGTTAGCTAGCTAGCTGCGAATGAATGGTCTGTCTAGCTAGCCAGTTTGCGTGTACAAATATATTTGCTGTGTAAACCAACAAAAAAATCGAACTAACCATGATAACCCCGCTCGGAGTAAAATACATACACGGATTTTCTTCTAACGTTTGCAGTCAAACTTAATCACCCGTATTGCCTGCCTGTGTCTCATCTCGTCTGTAACGCTAGCTATATAGCACGGTTTTGTCCCGTCCCTCTCATCCTAAAAGCGGTCCTGTGCTGCAGGTGCGTGCCCGGTGTGTGAGCGACTGTAGGAGTGTCTCCAGTATGTCAGTGTCCGTGATCATTAAGTGGGGCGGCCAGGAGTACTCTATCAGCACCCTATCCGAAGAAGACACGGTCCTGGATCTCAAACAGTCCATCAAGTCCTTGACGGGAGTGCTGCCCGAGAGACAGAAACTTCTTGGGCTGAAGGTCAAAGGTGAGAGGTCAGGGAGATCATTATAGATCTGTCTCACACAGATGATGGCTGTATGTCTCCTATGTGTGCTCCAGGATCAGTCTGTCAGTTACTGTTACCTGTCTACCTGGATGACAAGCTGTCCTGCACTACAACACTACTGTCTGTTTACAAATACAATGCGGTCAATTACAACATTGTCTGTTCAGCCAAATAACATGGTTGGTCCACATCTGTGTGTCTCCCTCCCAGGAAAACCAGCCGAGGATGACATCAAGCTGGGTTCTCTAAAGTTGAAGCCCAACACCAAGATCATGATGATGGGCAGCAGAGAGGAGAGTCTGGTGGGTCCTTCTCTCCTCTCTCTCTCTCTCTCTCTCTCTCTCTCTCTCTCTCTCTCTCTCTCTCTCTCTCTCTCTCTCTCTCTCCCCCCTCACTCACTCTCCCACTCCTCTTTGTTCCTGTGAAGGAAGAGGTCTTAGCCCCGCCCCCGGAGAACGACGAGGTGGTCAACGACTTTGACATAGAGGAGGAAGTGATCGAGGTGGAGAACAGGTGAGACCCTCCGCCCTCCCGGTCCTGGTCTTCTCTATCCAGTTCCGTAAGGATCAGAACGTTGTCTATCAGGGCCACCTTTTGCTATGGTATCTGGTGTGATTCATTAACGGATGTTCTTATAGTGTATTTACCCAGCGGAGGCTTTGAAATGTGTGTTCCTCGTGTCTCCAGGGAAGAGAACCTGGCAAAGATCGCCCGCAGGGTCAAAGACTACAAAGTGGAAGAGATGAACCCTCCGAGAGAGGGCAAGAGACTGCTGGTACTGGATGTGGACTACACACTGTTCGGTCAGTGTGTGTGTGTGTGTGTGTGTGTGTGTGTGTGTGTGAAGGAGAGCTAGCATGCTCTGACTGGGTATATGTGTGTTTGAGATAGCTAGTGTGTATCTGAGTGTGTGTGTGTGTGTGTGTGTGTGGTGTGTGTGTGTGTATATATCTGAGTGTGTGTGTGTGTGTGTGTATATATCTGAGTGTGTGTGTGTGTGTATATATCTGAGTGTGTGTGTGTGTGTGTATATATCTGAGTGTGTGTGTGTGTGTATATCTGAGTGTGTGTGTGTGTGTGTATATATCTGAGTGTGTGTGTGTGTGTGTGTATATATCTGAGTGTGGTGTGTGTATATATCTGAGTGTGTGTGTGTGTGTGTATATATCTGAGTGTGTGTGTGTGTGTGTATATATCTGAGTGTGTGTGTGTGTGTGTGTGTGTGTATATATCTGAGTGTGTGTGTGTGTGTGTATATATCTGAGTGTGTGTGTGTGTGTGTATATATCTGAGTGTGTGTGTGTGTGTGTATATATCTGAGTGTGTGTGTGTGTGTGTATATATCTGAGTGTGTGTGTGTGTGTGTGTGTATATATCTGAGTGTGTGTGTGTGTGTGTGTATATATCTGAGTGTGTGTGTGTGTATATATCTGAGTGTGTGTGTGTGTGTGTGTGTATATATCTGAGTGTGTGTGTGTGTGTGTGTATATATCTGAGTGTGTGTGTGTGTGTGTGTGTATATATCTGAGTGTGTGTGTGTGTGTGTATATATCTGAGTGTGTGTGTGTGTGTGTGTGTGTATATATCTGAGTGTGTGTGTATATATCTGAGTGTGTGTGTGTGTGTGTGTGTATATATCTGAGTGTGTGTGTATATATCTGAGTGTGTGTGTGTGTGTGTCTCCAGATCACAAGTCGTGTGCAGAGACGGGTCAGGAGCTGATGAGACCGTACCTCCATGAGTTCCTCACCTCTGCTTATGAAGACTACGACATCGTAATCTGGTGTACGTATCAGAAGAACACACCTTACACACACACACCACACATTCTACATATACCCTCACCACACACTCTACACTAGGGCTGGGCCATATATGAAAGCAATTGATCTCTCGATATTGTGATATTCAATATATATCTCGATATGTTTGCATTTGCGTTTAAATCATAAAAAACATGATTTTCTTTTGCCCCCATTAGAAAACAACAAAAACAATTTTGATAGAACAGCTATTGTTACAAAGTACAAAATGTGTAGTGCAAATGTAAGCAGTTGCCGTAAGTTGCACTTCCAGCTTGACAAAATGGACCTCACATGAAACAATTCATGCAGAGGTCCTTATGTGACAGGACAAAAGGATTTTCAGTTTGTGCACATGCTCTTTGTGAGCATGTGCACAAACAGTGTCTGTGTGTGCACAAGCAACACAAGGACCAGCAAAAAATATATATATTTTCAATTATATTTTCAAATTTTACATTGTTGTAAAAATGATTGCAATATTATCGCTAATATTCGATATATCGCCCAGCCCTACTCTGCACACACCCTCACCACACGCTACACACACACTACACACACTTCACATCTTTCATGCAGTCTTATAGCGAGAGTACTGTATTTTTCTGAAAATAAGCAATGCATGAGTATAGGCAGTACAGCATGCCGTTCTGTAGCACACTTCGAAAACAAAATTGAGAAAATGAAAGCTGAAACGCTTGGTTTTGAAAATCCTTTCCTTATGTCGTCATCAGGAGGAAGGTTACCTCCCCTTTTCCCTGCACAGAGAATTTGGCCCACCAATGACAAAATGAGCTGCGATTCAGCGAGCGCAGTATTGTTTTTTCCTCGAGGAGACATGGCTTGCAAACGACCGAAGCATCTTTCTTCCTCATAGCATTTAAAGCTACAGAAACGGCACGTCCTGATTGGAGAACTCATTGTGGGACTGCTCGTGTATTTATAAAAGCATCCAAAAACAGCATGTCATGGGATCTTTAACTAATAAAGTTCGAAATATTTCCGACCATCCCCAAAGCCTAAGTTATTTTTCAGAAACGGTAGCTAGTTAGCTTTAGTTAGCTTCTGGGCTAAGTTAGCTAGCATAACAGTCGTGGCAATGCTACTACCATGCTAGAAGACATCCCAACCTGCAAAAAACAATTTCAGGGTGGTGGCTTCACCGGCTACGCATATACAGTCGTATGCAAAAGTTTAGGCACCCCCTCTGAGGCTGCATGATAATTTCCTGTCTTCACCAAAAAAGATCAATATAATATTGTAATATTACTTTTCTAGTTAACACTGAGTGCTGGGGTGTTTTCCAGACAAAGATATTTGGTGTAGCAGTATTTAGTTGTGTGAAATTAAATCAAATGTGAAAAAAAGGCTGTGCAAAAGTTTGGGCACCCTTATCATTTATTTGATTTGAATACCTCTGCCTACTAAATGCTGATTAACTGCAACACATAGTTAGTCTGATTAACTCGTTAAGCCTTCAATTACATAAAAAGGTGCATTCAATCATTAGAAAGGGTATTTAAGTTAGCCAATTGCAAGTTTTGCTTCTCTTTGATTCTCCTCTGAACAGTGGCAAAATGGGGGCATCAAAACAGCTATCAAATGATCTAAAAACAAAGATTGTTCAGCAGTATGGTTTAGGGGAAGGCTACAAAAAGTTATCCCGGAGGTTTCAGCTATCAGTTTCCACTGTGAGGAATGTCATTAGGAAATGGAAGGCAACAGGCACAGTTCTTGTTAAGGCCAGAAGTGGCAGGCCAGGAAAAATAACAAAGAGGCAAAGGCGAAGAATGGTCAGAATGGTCAAGGACAACCCTCAGATCACCTCCAAAGAGCTGCAAGGTCATCTTGCTGCAGATGGTGTCACTGTGCATTGCTCGACCATTCAGCGCACATTGCACAGAGAACAGCTGTATGGGAGAGTGATGCGGAAGAAGCCTTTTCTGCACACGCGCCACAAAAAGGCTCGCTTGAGGTTTGCCAAACTACATTTGAACAAGCCAGGCTCATTTTGGAACAAAGTACTGTGGACTGATGAGACAAAGATGGAGTTATTCGGTCACAACAAGAGGCGTTACGCATGGAGGCAAAAGAACACAGCATTCCTAGAAAAACACTTGCTGCCCACAGTAAAATTTGGTGGGGGGTCCGTCATGCTGTGGGGCTGTGTGGCTAGTGCAGGAACTGGGAATCTAGTTAAAGTTGAAGGTCGTATGGATTCAACTCAGTACCAGCAAATTCTGGACAATAATGTTCAAGAATCTGTAACAAAGCTGAAGTTACGGCGCAGTTGGGTGTTCCAGCAGGACAACGACCCAAAACATTGCTCCAAATCCACTAAGGCATTTATGCAGAGGAACAACTACAATGTTTTGGAATGGCCATCCCAGTCCCCAGACTTGAATATAATTGAAAATCTATGGGGTGACTTGAAGCGGGCTGTCCACGCTAGGCACCCATCAAACCTTACTCAACTGGAGATGTATTGTAAGGAAGAATGGTCCAAATTACCTCAATCCAGAATCCAGACACTCATCAGAGGATATAAAAAGCGTCTAGAAGCTGTTATTTTTGCAAAAGGAGGCTCTACTAAATATTAATGTGATTTTTCTGTTGGGGTGCCCAAATTTATGCAAGTGTCTAATTCTCTTATGATGCGTATGGCATATTTTCTGTTTATCAAATAAACCTTATTTCACGGCTAAAATATCACTGTCCATGACGTATGTGTATATATATGACAAAGACGTTCCTCATCCAAACGCCCAACATTTTATAGATGAAAGTAATGGAGATTATCAGGGGTGCCCAAACTTTTGCATACGACTGTATGTGATGTTACGCTGTGAGACTCGCATTCGAATCGATCACATACTGTATGTGCGACGCTACTCCTTAACGGGTTAAATAGCATTCCCGAAAAAAGTGTTTCTACTGTTGTTTTCCTATAAAAACGTTCTATAAGCCTCTTCGAAATATAAACTCACCACCACAAAAAATAAGTAAAATCGGGTTATAAACCGTGGTTTTATTTCTGAAAAATCCGGTATGACCCTTGTTTGTCTGGCCGACTGACTGTTGATTGGCCGGGTGACTGACTCTTGATTGGTCAGTTGACTGACTAGCTTACTGACGGATTCCAGAAGCTGTGTAATATGTTGTCTGTTTCCTTGCAGCTGCCACCAGTATGAAGTGGATAGACGCTAAAATGAAGGTTGGTGATCTACGTGTGAGGCTGTTCTACCAGGGACTCCTCGCCCTCCCTGTGAAGATCCTTATAGAGGCTGTTCTACCAGGGACTCCTCGCCCTCCCTGTGAAGATCCTTATAGAGGCTGTTCTACCAGGGACTCCTCCCCCTCCCTGTGAACATCCTTATATTGAGGCTGTTCTACCAGGGACTCCTCGCCCTCCCTGTGAACATCCTTATATTTCTGAAATCGTTCTGGACTTTTCTAGAGTTCCAGAACCTTTCCAGAATTCTGGAATGGTCAGGTCGTACCACCAGACCAAACATCCTAACCCACCAGTTGTAATACAGCACTGATTGCCATGATGTGGCCACAAGGTGGCAGTGTTTCAGACAATATACCTTACCTCAGATTGTAACCCTACTGAGCTCTATCTCTTATCTCTCTCTCTCTCTGTCTCTCACTCTCCCCGCTGTCCTATAGGAGCTAGGAGTGACGGACAACCCTAACTACAAGATCACCTTCATGTTGGACAGTGCAGCTATGATCACCGTACACACTCCCAAGAGAGGGGTAGTGGAGGTGTGTGTGTGTCACATACAAGTGTGTGTAATATGGATGTATGGATTACATTTGTATGTACACGTTCTGTAAATATCTCTGTCCAAAATGGTGAAAGTGAGCAGTAAAATCCTGAATAAACTGAGTAAAGAGACATCCCTGAGCTGTAGAACAGACAGGTTACAGGTTACAGGTTCAGAAGGTTCAGTCAGCCCCTTCACTGTTTGACTGTCTGATCATACCTGGCTCCCCGGTTCAGGCCAGGAGGGGATATGGCAGTGATGGTGTTGATTCTTGTGATCTCAGGGGGGTAGATAGTAGTGATGGTGTTGATTCTTGTGATCTCAGGGGGGTAGATAGTAGTGATAGTGTTGATTCTTGTGATCTCAGGGGGGTAGATAGTAGTGATAGTGTTGATTCTTGTGATCTCAGGGGGGTAGATAGTAGTGATGGTGTTGATTCTTGTGATCTCAGGGGGGTAGATAGTAGTGATAGTGTTGATTCTTGTGATCTCAGGGGGGTAGATAGTAGTGATGGTGTTGATCTATGATGATGATGGTTGTGATGGATGTTTCACGATGTCGCCATCCTTGCCTAACTGTCGATTTGATGTAGGCTTTTTGTATTTTACAGTTTTGTCTTGTGTATTTTGGATACATGTCGAAACCAGTTTCCCTCCGTGGACAAATCAAGTTGTGCGTGTGTGTGTTGCAGGTGAAGCCGCTGGGTGTGATATGGGGGAAGTACAGAGAGTTCTACAACAAGAAGAACACCATCATGTTTGATGACATTGGCAGGAACTTCCTCATGAATCCACAGAATGGGCTGAAGGTAGGCAAGATGACCTTTAACCCCTCACCTAGCCCGACAGTGAAGTGTAGCTACACAGAAAACCCTTTTTTGGAGTTAACTCCCTATAGTCAGTACTCAAACGGCTAAACTCATCAATCCTGGTTATAAATCCAACACCTTTGTAAAGGTGTTATTTTGTATTATTTAGTGTTAAATCCCGGCCATGTGTGACCTGGGACTTGTAGTCCTCTGAGCCATGATTTGTTGCTGTGTCCAGATCCGGCCTTTCATGAAGGCCCACCTGAACAGAGATAGTGACAGAGAGTTGTTCAAGCTGTCCCAGTACCTGAGGGAGATCGCCAAGCTGGACTCCTTCACCGGCCTCAACCACAAACACTGGGAGAGGTGAGGCACACACACACACACGTGCATACACATGGGTATTAATCACACATGCACACTCACAAACACACACATGTACCTGCCTGCCTGCCACCTAACCCTAACCTGCCTGAGTGTGTGAGAACTGACCCCCTTTCCAAATGTGTGTGTGTTCTCAGGTACCTGTCTAAGAAGCAGAGCCAGTGAGAGCAGGAGAACTGGATGGGAGCAGCAGACATCCTCTGTGGACATGGAAGAGTGCTGGACACCTCCACCCCCCTCAGCCCACCCCCTCACCCCCCTCAGCCCTCCTCCACCCCCTCACCCCTCCGCCCTCTGTTTTGGACACCTGCCGCCCATGGCAACCAAGCATATCTCAGTATATCCCGATGTTAGTGTTTATACACGTCGTTATGCACTTGACCCCCTACCGAACACACACACACATGATCTGCACTCAGGCTATTGGGAAACCAACCAAACCAAACTGGACCTGTTGGTGTGATGTGAGGGGGGGCGATTAGTTGAGTACTTTGGGTTTGGGACAGAGGGAGAGAGTCACTGACTCATTCTGTAGGAAGGGGGAGAGGAAACAGGAGGAGGAGGAGGAGGAGGAGGAGGACGGGACAGCAAGCATATTTCTAAAATGATGTGTAGTTACTGTAGATAGAGCGTTCTCAGAAAGACCATTCAGAACTCTTCTCCAGGTGGATACCCCCCTCCCCCCCCCTCCCCTCTCCTCCACCTCTCTGCAGTGCCTGACCATCTCAGTCTCCTCCACCTCTCTGCAGTGCCTGACCATCTCAGTGCAATAACCCCCAGCAGACCTGTCAGTTACGAACACTCACCAGGGGTTCTAGAGCAGCTCTGAAGGGTCACTTTATGTTTGGGAGAGACTGGTGTCGTACGACAACAACGCTAAAGACGCTCTAGCACTTAACTCATTTGCGGCGCTCCTCGTCTCCATAGTAACCACAACCTTTGTTTTGTCTACGACTTCAGCGACCGTGGTGTCCCAAGCTTTGATTCATCAAACCAAGTCTGATTTACCTGATTTGAAAAGGGTTCTTGACTCAGTTATACGACTGTATTCCTGAATAGTTTGTTGGGAAAACAACATCTCCTCCTCCAGGTGACCCTTGGATCTGACAGTGGTTGGATAGGTGGAAACCGGAGCTTCTCCAGGCATCTGTTTCCAGTCCCTGTCAGATCAGAGGTTTGTCATGTGACGAGATGGGCAGCTGTGCTCGGACAGCTCTGTGTTCCGTGTTAGATAGGAATCATTTAGAAACTAGGAGTATTTATTGTAATACGACTTTTGTGTTCTCTTTTAAAGTATTGTTTTGTTCTGTCTGGTGACAGAGACCTTGTAGAAGAGAAGTCTGCAGCTTTCAATTGATACTGAAAATTAAGGAACTATAGTTTACATACACCGCGCTGTTCACTGTGGCAAATACCCCTGGGTAACACACACACCTGGACAACTGAGTCATTTCTTATTGACCATCATGTCGTTTTTTGTTTGTTTTTGGAGCTGCCATCATCACTGCAGAGCTTTTTTTCAGGAGTTTGTTGCAGCACAGACACTGGAGCTAGTTCATATCCACGGGTGGATGGACACTGTATGTTAGGTCGGGTCTGGACAGACTTCACTGACCGGCTTATGTTTAAGGAAGACTGTTTGATTGATCGTGTTGGGGAAACAAGCTGATACCGGATGGCTGTTGTACACATATCCTGACTGTAAATAAAATAAAACAATGATGCTTTTGTATTCTTTTTTTCCTTTTTTCTATCACAAAGCACCTTGGGCCTCATTTATCAAGCGTGCGTAGAAATTGTTCTTCTGTGGAGGTTTGGTATTTCTATGGACAGTTCAAGGTGCGATTTCTAAATGAGTTGAATCATCACCAATAAAAAGGGAGCTATCAAGTTCAAATATAAATTGGTAATAAAAATGGAGCAAGAAAATAGAGAAATTATTGTTCCCAAAGGGAAATGGGAGTTTTGGTGTCGGATGTTGAGTGCAACCACAATGTTTTATTCGAAACACTTAGGGTGCGAGAGAATATTTAATGGGGGAGAACCATAGATAGGCCTATATATAATGTATGTATTTATATATATGGGGAGAACTACCACTCAGGAAACTTCCGGTCTCTGAAGTGGTTGCAGTTCCACTCTAGATCCATATGAGGGCGCCAACGGTCGAGTACAGAATGAATGGAGGTCAAAATCCACTTTTCTCAGGATATAATATTTGTTGAGTAATTTTAACGTTGAATTCGAAAGGGGAGGCAAAATACACACTGCTGGGTATTATTTTTTTTAAGGCGCTTTTTTGTCTTTAAAAATGTAATATAATGGTGAAAATGTTTGCAACATGAGAAACATGTTTGCTTTTGAGACGTGTTTGTGATATTTTGAATGCCGTGCTTCATTTTGCAAGAGAAGAGAGGCATTTTGCATTTTGTGTGTGTAATTCTTGGATTTGTGTGTGTTTTGAAAAAAGAGGACAAGTAAAAGAAATGTGTTTAAGCATTTGAAAAAAACTGTAATAGGGAGTGGACAGGCTCCCCTTAAACAGGCTCTGGCGGTGCTTTGACGGTTTGACCACCCAAACAAATTCTATTGTTTGGGAAAGGTAGTGATTGCTGTTGAAGCAGCATCTTCTGAGAGACGCTCATTGGCAGAAATACAAAAAAAAATGTTTGATTTAAAGATAGCTATTCAGTGGCTCATTATATACCTGAGAAGTGAGTTTCACCGATTCACACCGGCTACACATAGTAGCTGCCTCCAGTCTGATCACTAACTGTTAGCATTAGCAGATAAGCATGAGACACAGTAAGGTGATGCTTTCAGTATAACTGAATGGTAGGCTATAACTAAATGTTACCAATTCTGGCTATTCTGAAGCATGGCAAGTGAAGTATAACAAGAGAAAGTGCTGCTTTTCTATATTTAATAAGAATATGGGATAACATCAGCAATAAAGTACAGTTGAAATGAATGGAAGACAATTACTAGTGCTTTAATTGCTTAATTTTGTGATGACCTCATCAATAAATAAATAATTTAAAGTCAGGCTGTAGCTGTTATAGCTTATAAACTTACACAACTTTGGACTTAAACATGTCCTCAGTCTTACAGAGACACTAAACAGAATAATGGTTCATATGGTAACATGACAGACTGGTGCTGTCTGTAGTAACATCAGACAACTGCATCCCTATGGACAGACCAGTGGTTCCTATGGTCACGGCAGACGAGCTGGTGTTTCCTGTTTGGTCCTGCAGTGGTATGATGTGTGTGGGACAAGCTGTCAGTGAGAAAGACGATTCAACTCACAGCAAGTGGACAGACTGATAGTACTGAACAGACAGAACGTCATACCTGTTAGTGGTGGTGTGGCTTTGCCTGTTTCATTTTTTTGGTCTTCACTCTGGTTTAGGAGGACAACGTTTGAAATAGTGAGTGTGTGCGTGAGAGAGACCTAGAGAGAGAGAGAGAGAGGTAACATATTCTGCTTACTGTATTTGGGCCAGTTGGCTCCAGGGTCCGTTGGTCAGAGGGTCTCGTGCCTGCACACAGAACCGGTACGGCTTGTGACTGATAACTGTGTAGTTGGTGGCACTGGTCTCTTTAGTCTGACACACACACACACACACACAGTTTAATCAACAAATATACTTGTTCCACAAAAACGTAAAAGAGTTACCTAGTACTTATTAACAGACACAGGTAAAAGGCAGTAAGGAGATATGGTGATATGGTGGTAGGGCAGTAAGGAGATATGGAGATATGGTGGTAGGGCAGTAAGGAGATATGGTGGTAGGGCAGTAAGGAGATATGGTGGTAGGGCAGTAAGGAGATATGGTGGTAGGGCAGTAAGGAGATATGGTGGTAGGGCAGTAAGGAGATATGGTGGTAGGGCAGTAAGGAGATATGGTGGTAGGGCAGTAAGGAGATATGGTGGTAGGGCAGTAAGGAGATATGGTGGTAGGGCAGTAAGGAGATATGGTGGTAGGGGGTAGGGCAGTAAGGAGATATGGTGGTAGGGCAGTAAGGAGATATGGTGGTAGGGCAGTAAGGAGATATGGTGATATGGTGGTAGGGCAGTAAGGAGATATGGTGGTAGGGCAGTAAGGAGATATGGTGGTAGGGCAGTAAGGAGATATGGTGGTAGGGCAGTAAGGAGATATGGTGGTAGGGCAGTAAGGAGATATGGTGGTAGGGCAGTAAGGAGATATGGTGGTAGGGCAGTAAGGAGATATGGTGGTAGGGCAGTAAGGAGATATGGTGGTAGGGCAGTAAGGAGATATGGTGGTAGGGCAGTAAGGAGATATGGTGGTAGGGCAGTAAGGAGATATGGTGGTAGGGCAGTAAGGAGATATGGTGGTAGGGCAGTAAGGAGATATGGTGGTAGGGCAGTAAGGAGATATGGTGGTAGGGCTGTAAGGAGATATGGTGGTAGGGCAGTAAGGAGATATGGTGGTAGGGCAGTAAGGAGATATGGTGATATGGTGGTAGGGCAGTAAGGAGATATGGTGATATGGTGGTAGGGCAGTAAGGAGATATGGTGGTAGGGCAGTAAGGAGATATGGTGGTAGGGCAGTAAGGAGATATGGTGGTATGGTGGTAGGGCAGTAAGGAGATATGGAGATATGGTGGTAGGGCAGTAAGGAGATATGGTGGTAGGGCAGTAAGGAGATATGGTGGTAGGGCAGTAAGGAGATATGGTGGTAGGGCAGTAAGGAGATATGGTGGTAGGGCAGTAAGGAGATATGGTGGTAGGGCAGTAAGGTGATATGGTGGTAGGGCAGTAAGGAGATATGGTGGTAGGGCAGTAAGGAGATATGGTGGTAGGGCAGTAAGGAGATATGGTGGTAGGGCAGTAAGGAGATATGGTGATATGGTGGTAGGGCAGTAAGGAGATATGGTGATATGGTGGTAGGGCAGTAAGGAGATATGGTGGTAGGAGAGTAAGGAGATATGGTGGTAGGGCAGTAAGGAGATATGGTGGTATGGTGGTAGGGCAGTAAGGAGATATGGAGATATGGTGGTAGGGCAGTAAGGAGATATGGTGGTAGGGCAGTAAGGAGATATGGTGGTAGGTGGTAGGGCAGTAAGGAGATATGGTGATATGGTGGTAGGGCAGTAAGGAGATATGGTGGTAGGGCAGTAAGGAGATATGGTGATATGGTGGTAGGGCAGTAAGGAGATATGGAGATATGGTGGTAGGGCAGTAAGGAGATATGGTGGTAGGGCAGTAAGGAGATATGGTGATATGGTGGTAGGGCAGTAAGGAGATATGGTGATATGGTGGTAGGGCAGTAAGGAGATATGGTGATATGGTGGTAGGGCAGTAAGGAGATATGGTGGTAGGGCAGTAAGGAGATATGGTGATATGGTGGTAGGGCAGTAAGGAGATATGGTGGTAGGGCAGTAAGGAGATATGGTGGTAGGGCAGTAAGGAGATATGGTGGTAGGGCAGTAAGGAGATATGGTGGTAGGGCAGTAAGGAGATATGGTGATATGGTGGTAGGGCAGTAAGGAGATATGGTGGTAGGGCAGTAAGGAGATATGGTGGTAGGGCAGTAAGGAGATATGGTGGTAGGGCAGTAAGGAGATATGGTGATATGGTGGTAGGGCAGTAAGGAGATATGGTGGTAGGGCAGTAAGGAGATATGGTGGTAGGGCAGTAAGGAGATATGGTGATATGGTGGTAGGGCAGTAAGGAGATATGGTGGTAGGGCAGTAAGGAGATATGGTGGTAGGGCAGTAAGGAGATATGGTGGTAGGGCAGTAAGGAGATATGGTGGTAGGGCAGTAAGGAGATATGGTGGTAGGGCAGTAAGGGAGTAGGAGATATGGTGGTAGGGCAGTAAGGAGATATGGTGGTAGGGCAGTAAGGAGATATGGTGGTAGGGCAGTAAGGAGATATGGTGGTAGGGCAGTAAGGAGATATGGTGGTAGGGCAGTAAGGAGATATGGTGGTAGGGCAGTAAGGAGATATGGTGATATGGTGGTAGGGCAGTAAGGAGATATGGTGATATGGTGGTAGGGCAGTAAGGAGATATGGTGGTAGGGCAGTAAGGAGATATGGAGATATGGTGGTAGGGCAGTAAGGAGATATGGTGGTAGGGCAGTAAGGAGATATGGTGGTAGGGCAGTAAGGAGATATGGTGGTAGGGCAGTAAGGAGATATGGTGGTAGGGCAGTAAGGAGATATGGTGGTAGGGCAGTAAGGAGATATGGTGGTAGGGCAGTAAGGAGATATGGTGGTAGGGCAGTAAGGAGATATGGTGGTAGGGCAGTAAGGAGATATGGTGGTAGGGCAGTAAGGAGATATGGTGGTAGGGCAGTAAGGAGATATGGTGGTAGGGCAGTAAGGGAGTAGGTGATATGGTGGTAGGGCAGTAAGGAGATATGGTGGTAGGGCAGTAAGGAGATATGGTGGTAGGGCAGTAAGGAGATATGGTGGTAGGGCAGTAAGGAGATATGGTGGTAGGGCAGTAAGGAGATATGGTGGTAGGGCAGTAAGGTGATATGGTGGTAGGGCAGTAAGGAGATATGGTGGTAGGGCAGTAAGGAGATATGGTGGTAGGGCAGTAAGGAGATATGGTGGTAGGGCAGTAGTAGGTGATATGGTGGTAGGGCAGTAAGGAGATATGGGATATGGTGGTAGGGCAGTAAGGAGATATGGTGGTAGGGCAGTAAGGAGATATGGTGGTAGGGCAGTAAGGGATATGGTGGTAGGGCAGTAAGGAGATATGGTGGTAGGGCAGTAAGGTGATATGGTGGTAGGGCAGTAAGGAGATATGGTGGTAGGGCAGTAAGGAGATATGGTGGTAGGGCAGTAAGGAGATATGGTGGTAGGGCAGTAAGGAGATATGGTGGTAGGGCAGTAAGGAGATATGGTGGTAGGGCAGTAAGGAGATATGGTGGTAGGGCAGTAAGGAGATATGGTGGTAGGGCAGTAAGGAGATATGGTGGTAGGGCAGTAAGGAGATATGGTGGTAGGGCAGTAAGGAGATATGGTGGTAGGGCAGTAAGGAGATATGGTGGTAGGGCAGTAAGGAGATATGGTGGTAGGGCAGTAAGGTGATATGGTGGTAGGGCAGTAAGGAGATATGGTGGTAGGGCAGTAAGGAGATATGGTGGTAGGGCAGTAAGGTGATATGGTGGTAGGGCAGTAAGGAGATATGGTGGTAGGGCAGTAAGGAGATATGGTGGTAGGGCAGTAAGGAGATATGGTGGTAGGGCAGTAAGGTGATATGGTGGTAGGGCAGTAAGGAGATATGGTGGTAGGGCAGTAAGGAGATATGGTGGTAGGGCAGTAAGGAGATATGGTGGTAGGGCAGTAAGGAGATATGGTGGTAGGGCAGTAAGGAGATATGGTGGTAGGGCAGTAAGGAGATATGGTGGTAGGGCAGTAAGGAGATATGGTGGTAGGGCAGTAAGGAGATATGGTGGTAGGGCAGTAAGGAGATATGGAGATATGGTGGTAGGGCAGTAAGGAGATATGGTGGTAGGGCAGTAAGGAGATATGGTGGTAGGGCAGTAAGGAGATATGGTGATATGGTGGTAGGGCAGTAAGGAGATATGGTGATATGGTGGTAGGGCAGTAAGGAGATATGGTGGTAGGGCAGTAAGGAGATATGGAGATATGGTGGTAGGGCAGTAAGGTGATATGGTGGTAGGGCAGTAAGGAGATATGGTGGTAGGGCAGTAAGGAGATATGGTGGTAGGGCAGTAAGGAGATATGGTGGTAGGGCAGTAAGGAGATATGGTGGTAGGGCAGTAAGGAGATATGGTGGTAGGGCAGTAAGGAGATATGGTGGTAGGGCAGTAAGGAGATATGGTGGTAGGGCAGTAAGGAGATATGGTGATATGGTGGTAGGGCAGTAAGGAGATATGGTGATATGGTGGTAGGGCAGTAAGGAGATATGGTGGTAGGGCAGTAAGGAGATATGGTGGTAGGGCAGTAAGGAGATATGGTGGTAGGGCAGTAAGGAGATATTGAGATGACATGACGAGATGGTAAAGCATTAAGGAGATGAGGTGATAAGGTGGTAAGGTGGTAAGGAGATAAGGGGACGAGGTGGTAAGGAGAGGAGGTGACGGGGTGGTAAGAATGTAGATGTAGGTGAGATGTACCCTACCAGGAAGTGGTCGGTGGCGTCACAGCTGCTGATGTAGCGGACCACCTTGACCTGGAAGAGCAGGGGGAAGAAGGAGCGGGGCGTGTCCCAGGTGGAGGGGTAGTCCCAGTCGAATACATCCTTCTGGTCCTCTGCCTGGGTCAGTGGCACCTGGTCAGGCCTCACTGATGGGGGGGGGATATAAGATTTTTACAATCGCTAGATATTTCAATGTTGGCTGTGGATCATTTTTCATTGCTTTGGCACAAAATGCATTCATAGACAACGTCTTTCGAATCACATGACTTATTTTGTCTCTCAGACAAAGCCACCACCAAAACTTAATGTACCCACAAGCCCATTTGCACATGTTTATATACTCTTTCAAAACCAGGCATGCCCAAAGGTTTTTTCCTGGGTGTATTACCCAAGATGACATAATATATGATGTGGATGACAACCTGTGGCCAAATATAGAAGAGCGTTGCTACTGTATCTGTAGATGATGTCGAAAGCAGGGTTGCCTAGCGTTACTACTGTATCTGTAAATGATGTACAATTTACTTTTGTATTTTGGAAGCAATGTCAAGAAATGAAATATTTGTCAATATATGTCATATTGATGCATATTGCATCATGTCTGATTTATTCCTGTGAGATCTACTGCAGTGAATTCTAAACAGTAGAGAGGTGTCATTCTTGCTTTGTAAAGAGATTTTACAAAAGATAACATTATGTAATGCTACCTGTTGTTAATGTGCTTGTTGGGTGAAAACCTTTGCTAGTGTAATGGAAGAATGAGTTGATATGACACATGTAAGAAGTGTTTTGGTACTTTTAGTGCATTTTGGATGGGAAATAACTGCTGTGCCAAGCTGCAAGTTGGTTAGGAGAACTGTATGAAGAGTGAGAGAGAAAATGTGAGCAAAGTATTGGAAAGCAGGTCCTAGTGGTTGTAAAAACCTGTAAGAAGATGATCAGGGGGAGGGCTGAGATAAGACAAGGGGGAGGGCTGAGATAAGACAAGGGTAGGAGTAAAAGAAGCAGAAGTTTGAGACAGGAAGGGGGAGGAGAAGGAGAGTGGGGGGAGGAGAAGGAGAGTGGGGGGAGGAGAAGGAGAGTGGGGGGAGGAGAAGGAGAGTGGGGGGAGGAGAAGGAGAGTGGGGGGAGGAGAACGGAGAGTGGGGGGAGGAGAAGGAGAGTGGGGGGAGGAGAAGGAGAGTGGGGGGAGGAGAAGGAGAGTGGGGGGAGGAGAAGGAGAGTGGGGGGAGGAGAAGGAGATGTGGGGGGAGGAGACGGAGAGTGGGGGGAGGAGAAGGAGAGTGGGGGGAGGCGAAGGAGAGTGGGGGGAGGAGAAGGAGAGTGGGGGGAGGAGAAGGAGATTTGGGGTGAGGAGGGCATCTCATTCCTCCATCCCATCCACCTCATTCACTGTCCCTGTGGTGATGAGCTGAGGCTATTAGCTGTGTGTGAAAGGTAATGGTGAACTGGGCACAATGTGTATGTCTGCCTCTGTGTGTGTGTGTGTGGTGTGTGTGTGTGTCTGTGTGTGTGTGTGTGGGGGTGTGTGTATGAGTGTGCGTGTGTGTGTGTATGGGGGTGTGTATGAGTGTGTGTGTGTGTATGGTGGTGTGTGTATGAGTGTGTGTATGAGTGTGTGTGTGTGTGTGTATGGGGGTGTGTGTATGAGTGTGTGTTTGTATGTGTGTGCGTGTGTGTATGGGGGTGTGTGTATGAGTGTGTGTTTGTGTGCGTGTGTATGTGCGTGTGTACGTCCACATGTGCACTTTTAGATTCATGTTGTCCAATTGTAACTTGTTTAACTTCATGCTCTTATGATTTTTCCCTTTGGCACTTATTTTAGTTTTTTTTCACAATGTATGATTCATGTTTGACTACTTGCAATGTTGGGGATATCTCGTTGTTATGATCAGTGACCTATGCACTTTTGTAAAGCTCTCTCTTGGAAGTCGCTTTGGATAAAAGCGTCTGCTAAATGAATAAATGTAAATGTAAATGTATGAGTGTATGTGTGTATGTGTGTGGTGTATGTGGGGTGTGTGTGTGTGTGTGTGTGTGCGGTGCGTGTATGGGGGTGGTGTGTATGTGTGTATGTGTGTGTGTATGTGTGTGTGTGGGGTGTATGAGTGTATGTGTGTATGTGTGTGTGTATGAGTGTGTGTTTGTATGTGGGTGTGCGTGTGTGTATGTGTGTGTGTGGGTGTGTATGAGTGTATGTGTGTATGTGTGTTTGTATGTGTGTGCGTGTGGTGTATGTGTGGTGTGTGTGTGTATGAGTGTATGTGTGTATGTGTGTGTGTATGTGTGTGTTTGTATGTGTGTGCGTGTGTGTATGGGGGTGTGTGTATGAGTGTGTGTTTGTATGTGTGTGCGTGTGTGTATGGGGGGTGTGGTATGAGTGTGTGTTTGTATGTGTGTGCGTGTGTGTATGGGGGTGTGTGTATGAGTGTGTGTTTGTATGTGTGTGCGTGTGTGTATGGGGGTGTGTGTATGAGTGTGTGTTTGTATGTGTGTGCGTGTGTGTATGGGGGTGTGTGTGTGTGTGTGTGTATGAGTGTGTGCGTGTGACAGCGTGCATGCCTACCTATATCCCGTAGAAAGAACACCTTGCTGTAGTGCTCCAGCTTGTGATGACTGAGCATGTGCAGGGTGATGCTAATAGGTTTGCTCTCCTCAGTGAAGGCACAGCTAGCGTCGTCCACGCAGCTCACCCCCACCCCGTCTCTGTCCGTGCTGCACAGCAGCGCCCGGGCGCCCCTAAGGAGACACAGCACCGCACACTCAGAACTCACACACAGGACAGCACCGCACACTCAGAACTCACACACAGGACAGCACCAGCACCGCACACTCAGAACTCACACACAGGACAGCACCAGCACCGCACACTCAGAACTCACACACAGGACAGCACCGCACACTCAGAACTCACACACAGGACAGCACCGCACACTCGGAACTCACACACAGGACAGCACCAGCACCGCACACTCAGAACTCACACACAGGACAGCACCGCACACTCAGAACTCACACACAGGACAGCACCAGCACCGCACACTCAGAACTCACACACAGGGCAGCACCAGTGATGATGTACAAAGAGGATGTAGAGAGGTCAAAAACATGAGCGTTTTGACATAGATATTCCAAAGAGACATAGAACTGTACCTAATCAACAAAGTGCACAGTTCTAATGGCATTTAATGGCTAGTGCTAAGTGAACATCTTGTAAAACAACACATGGAAACATTTAAAATTGGATTAGCATTTAATTTATTTTGATTCATTTAGTTCCTGACACTATGTCCTGTTAGCATTGATAAGCTCACAACTTGCAACTAGCAAGGTCTAGTCAACTAATAAACTGATTAGTGCAACTAGTAAAGTCTGGTTGGTTCATTAACTGGTCAGTGCAACTGGTAAGCTTTAATAGGTTAACAAACTGCTTAGTGTAATCATAAGCTCTGTTTAGCTATTCAATGGGTTAGTTACAGTACAGGATCATATAAGGTTCTGTGAGCCTGATATGTAAATTGAGGCCTCGAACCACCTCTGCTACGCCGTGGACCCACCGTTCTACGCTGAGCAGGAATACGGATGCTGCCTGGCGTGTGGCATCTCGTTTCCAGGAGCAACGGAACATCCCGCTGTAGTTGTTGGCCCAGCAGTGGATGTACTCTGGAAGACCACGCACAGCCGTTACCATGGTGACAGGTCGCACCTCAAAACAGCTGTCTGTCTCTGTCTGTCTGTCTGTCTGTCTGTCTGTCTGTCTGTCTGTCTGTCTGCATGTAACCCACACATGTCCACGCACACAGTTCGTACCATCAGAATGTTGCAGTATGGTGTTCATGCTGGCGCCCTCCTGTACCAAGACCAGGGTGTGGTTCAGGTACTCTCCTGCTGCGTTGTGGCAGGTGAAGTTTCCCCCTTTCCTCTCTTCCACTAGAACCTTTACCAGGTTCTCCCTGGGAACCTGGCTGAGCCACGCTCCATTTTTCATCCAGCGCACCTCCGTGCCTTCATAGGCCTCGCCACACAACAGAGGAACCAGGTTCTGGGTCTTCAACGACAAGTTCACCCTCAGAACCAACACTGGAGACCCACAACAGAGACAAGTTAGTAACAAGACCAAGTGGAGAGACAAAGAGAGAGAGAGAGAGGGATAGAGGGATAGAGGGGGAAAGAGAGTGAGAGAGAGAGAGAGAGAGAGAGAGAGAGGGGAAAGAGATCAAGAGAGAGAGAGTGAGGTGATAGAGAGGAGAGAGAGAGTAGAGAGAGAGAGAAAGAGAGAGAGTGAGGGATAGAGAGAGAGAGAGAGAGAGAGAGAGAGACTAGTCACCATTGGGCGTGAGTGTATAGGTTTCCTCCAGACTGCTGGGACAAACATGGCAAACCAGGAGACACAGACTTATAGACAGCAGGGAATACCTGTCCATCTGGAAGACACCACACATATACACAGTTAACACACACATGCACATACAACACACAAGCAGTACACAAGCGCACACACAAACGTAAAGGCAAATACAGTGTCAACACTTAGAAATTGTATACACAATGCAATATTTGAAGACCTGAAACACTACACACCAAACCAAACACTTCCATGTGTAAAGCCTCACTTCCCAAAACCACCCAGTCAAAAAACTGACAGCGTTGGTGAGCCCGCAGCACCAGTAAGGTCAGTCTGACAGAGATTTAAACAACTCTTGACCCTCCTCGTCTACACAGGTCAGCAACCCAGGGTGTCAATCATGGTCCACCCGTGTGATTAGGCTTAATTCTAAACAAGTTCACATTATTATTATTATCTTGTTATTTTGTGGAATCCGACTGGAGCCAGTAAAAACTGTCACTCACCTTGATGGGCTGAGTTGAGCTGGGCTGAGTGGAGCTGGGCTGAGTGGAGCTGGGCTGAGTTGAGCTGGGCTGAGTGGAGCTGGGCTGAGTTGAGCTGGGCTGAGTGGAGCTAGGCTGAGTTGAGCTGGGCTGAGTTGAGCTGGGCTGAGTGGAGCTGGGCTGAGTGGAGCTGGGCTGAGTTGAGCTGGGCTGAGTGGAGCTGGGCTGAGTGGAGCTGGGCTGAGTTGAGCTGGGCTGAGTTGAGTGGAGCTGGGCTGAGCTGAGTGGAGCTGGGCTGAGCTGAGCTGGGCTGAGTGGAGCTGGGCTGAGTGGAGCTGGGCTGAGTTGAGCTGGGCTGAGTGGAGCTGGGCTGAGTGGAGCTGGGCTGAGTGGAGCTGGGCTGAGTTGAGCTGGGCTGAGTGGAGCTGGAGCTGGGCTGAGTTGAGTGGAGCTGGGCTGAGCTGAGCTGAGTGGAGCTGGGCTGAGTTGAGCTGGGCTGAGTGGAGCTGGGCTGAGTGGAGCTGGGCTGAGTTGAGCTGGGCTGAGTGGAGCTGGGCTGAGTGGAGCTGGGCTGAGTTGAGCTGGGCTGAGTGGAGCTGGGCTGAGTTGAGCTGGGCTGAGTGGAGATCGGCTGAGTTGAGCTGGGCTGAGTGGAGATCGGCTGAGTTGAGCTGGGCTGAGTGGAGCTGGGCTGAGTGGAGCTGGGCTGAGTTGAGCTGGGCTGAGTGGAGCTGGGCTGAGTGGAGCTGGGCTGAGAGGAGAGACGGATCCACACTGGTCTGACCCAGTCCTGGGTTCTCTGTGTGTCTTTGACAGCTGGTTGTGTGTGTGTGTGATAGCTGGCTATGTGTGTGTTCTTGTGTTCTGTGCTGTTCTGCTCAGCATCCCTGTATTTATGGAGGACAGAGAACCATGAGAAGTTCAACTTGGAAAGCCCTGCGTGCACACAAGGGGAAGTGTGTGTGTGTGTGTGTGTGTGTGTGTGAGCCCCAGTCCAGGCCTCTGTGTGTGTGTGTGTGTGTGTGTGTGTATGTTTGTGCGAGCCCCAGTCCAGCGCGTGTGTGTGTGTGTGTGTGTGTGTATGTGTGTGTGTGTGTGTGTGTGGGTGTGTGGTTTTAGCAGCACTACCTGAATATAACCTCATGTGTTCCTAACCCCTAGCCCAGAGCAGAACACTTCTCATTTCAGCCTCATGACCTGACACACACCACCATCACTAGCACGCTGCTATCTTCAGCAAGGTGCAACCCCCCTTCACTCATACCCACCTGTGTACATCCCATAGTGGGCGACCGGCAGAGTTTCCAAACAGCCAAACAGAGCAACTTTCAGAGTACAGGTATGTGGTCTGTCTGGGGGGAGGGAGGGAGGGAGGGAGGGGAGGGAGGGAGGGAGGGAGGGAGGGAGGGAGGGAGGGAGGGAGGGAGGGAGGGAGGGAGGGAGGGAGGGCGAGGGAGGGAGGGAGGGAGGGAGGGAGGGAGGGAGGGAGGGAGGGGAGGGAGGGTTAATGGGGCCCACAGATGATGTCATGACCAGAGCGATGCTAGTGTGATGCAAGCTGTGGGCATGCAGCCAACCAGATGTTATTGCTCTGCCTCAACACCTTGGGGGTGTGTGGGAGTGTGTCTGCTTTCAAATCCCTCTTCACTGGAGCACGTTTCAGGAAGTGTGTATTTCCACTTTGCGCTGGTGATGACAACATGTCACAAGTCCCTGAACAGAGGGATCGTCTGGGATCAGCGACACACGTTACACACACGTTACACACACACACCAGCACGACGACACACACACACACACCAGCACGACGACACACACAACACACAGCACGACGACACACACACACACACCAGCACGACGACAACACACACCAGCAAGACGACACACACACACACACCAGCACGACGACACACACACACACACCAGCACGACGACACACACACACCAGCACGACACACAAACACACACCAGCACGACACACACACACACACACCAGCACGACACACACACACACACACACCAGCACTACTACACACACACACCATCACTACACACACACACACACCAGCACTACACACACACACACACACCATGCACTACACACACACACACACCATCACTACACACACACACACACATCACTACACACACACACACACCATCACTACACGACACACACACACACCATCACTACTACACACACACACACCATCACTACTACACACACACACACCATCACTACTACACACACACACACCATCGCTACTACACACACACACACCATCACTACTACACACACACACACCATCGCTACTACACACACACACACCATCACTACTACCGACACACACACACCATCGCTACTACACACACACACACCATCACTACTACCGACACACACACACCATCACTACTACACACACACACACACCATCACTACTACCGACACACACACACCATCACTACTACACACACACACACCATCACTACTACCGACACACACACACACCATCACTACTACACACACACACACCATCACTACTACCGACACACACACACCATCACTACACACACACACACACACCATCACTACACACACACACACACCATCACTACTACACACACACAAACCATCACTACTACCGACACACACACACCATCACGACTACACACACACACACACATCACTACTACACACACACACACCATCACTACACACACACACACACACCATCACTACACACACACACACACCATCACTACTACACACACACAAACCATCACTACTACACACACACACACACCATCACTACTACCGACACACACACACCATCACTACTACACACACACACACACCATCACTACTACACACACACAAACCATCACTACTACACACACACACACACCATCACTACTACCGACACACACACCCAGACAACTACACACACACACACACCATCACTACTACCGACACACACACCCAGACAACTACACACACACACACCATCACTACTACCGACACACACACACCATCACTACTACCGACACACACACACCATCACTACTACACACACACACACCATCACTACTACACACACACACACACACACCATCACTACTACACACACACACACACACACCATCACTACTACACACACACACACACACCATCACTACTACCGACACACACACCCAGACAACTACACACACACACACACCATCACTACTACCGACACACACACACCATCACTACTACACACACACACACCATCACTACTACACACACACACACCATCACTACTACCGACACCACACACACCATCACTACTACACACACACACACACCATCACTACTACTCACACACACACACCATCACTACTACACACACACACACACCATCACTACTACCGACACACACACCCAGACAACTACACACACACACACACCATCACTACTACCGACACACACACCATCACTACTACACACACACACCATCACTACTACACACACACACACCATCACTACTACACACACACACACCATCACTACTACACACACACACACACACCATCACTACTACCGACACACACACCCAGACAACTACACACACACACACACCATCACTACGACACACACACCACACCACAACTACACACACACACACACACCAGCACTACGACACACACACACACCATCACTACGACACACACACACACACCATCACTACTACACACACACACACCATCACTACTACACACACACACACACCATCACTACTACACACACACACACCATCACTACACACACACACCATCACTACTACCGACACACACACACCATCACTACTACCGACACACACACACCATCACTACTACACACACACACACCATCACTACTACACACACACACACCATCACTACTACCGACACACACACCATCACTACTACACACACACACACCATCACTACTACACACACACACACACCATCACTACACACACACACCATCACTACTACCGACACACACACACACCATCACTACTACCGACACACACACCATCACTACTACACACACACACACCATCACTACTACCGACACACACACCATCACTACACACACACACACACCATCACTACTACACACACACACACACCATCACTACTACACACACACACACACCATCACTACTACCGACACACACACACCATCACTACTACACACACACACACCATCACTACTACACACACACACACACACACCATCACTACTACCGACACACACACCATCACTACTACACACACACACACCATCACTACTACCGACACACACACCATCACTACTACACACACACACACCATCACTACTACACACACACACACACCATCACTACTACACACACACACACCACCATCACTACTACCGACACACACACACCATCACTACTACCGACACACACACACCATCACTACTACACACACACACACACACACCATCACTACTACCGACACACACACACCATCACTACTACCGACACACACACACCATCACTACTACCGACACACACACACCATCACTACTACACACACACACACCATCACTACTACACACACACACACACCATCACTACTACACACACACACACCATCACTACTACCGACACACACACACCATCACTACTACACACACACACACCATCACTACTACACACACACACACACACACCATCACTACTACACACACACACACACACACCATCACTACTACCGACACACACACACCATCACTACTACCGACACACACACACCATCACTACTACCGACACACACACTTCTCCCAGACAACTACACACACACACACACCACCCCCAGACAACTACACACACACACCACCCCCAGACAACTACAGACACACACCTCTCCCAGACAACTACACACACACACCACCCACAGAAATCTACACACACACACTTTTCCCAGACAACTACACACACCACCCCAGACAACTACAGACACACACACCACCCACCAGACACCTACAGACACACAGACAACTACAGACACACACACCACCCACCAGACACCTACAGACACACAGACAACTACAGACACAAACACAGACAACTACAGACAAACACACTGCCACCAGTTGATTCAAGACACACATCACCCAGACACTTACACACATCACCCAGACACTTACACACATCACCCAGACACTTACACACATCACCCAGACACTTACACACATCACCCAGACACTTACACACATCACCCAGACACTTACACACATCACCCAGACACTTACACACATCACCCAGACACTTACACACATCACCCAGACACTTACACACATCACCCAGACACTTACACACATCACCCAGACACTTACACACATCACCCAGACACTACACACATCACCCAGACACTTACACACATCACCCAGACACTTACACACATCACCCAGACACTTACACACATCACCCAGACACTTACACACATCACCCAGACACTTACACACATCACCCAGACACTTACACACATCACCCAGACACTTACACACATCACCCAGACACTTACACACATCACCCAGACACTTACACACATCACCCAGACACTTACACACATCACCCAGACACTTACACACATCCCCCAGACACTTACACACACCAACCCCAGACGGTGGAACAGTGGCTGGCACCTCACAGCAGGTTGTGGGTTTGATTCCCGCTGAGGGCTGTTGGGTGCTCACATGGCCTCAGGTACCTCGCAGGCCTTTTCTGTGTGGAGTTTGCATGTTCTCCTCATGCTCTCAAGTGCTTCCTCTGCAAAAGAACCCTAATAAAGCATGCAGAACAGATCTCTCTCCTGCCTCTGTCCCTGGCCAGGCATGAGGGGAGCGCTCGGTAATTGTGATGGCGGATCACTGCTCCTGGCTGCCCTGGGATACAGCAGGATGGGAAAAGGCAAAGGAAGAAAGTCATTGGTTGACACTTACATGTGTGTGTGTTCTGCACACATACACAACCAGTGAATGAATCTTGACAAACACACACCACCTCCAGACAATTACAGACACCCACCACCCCCACATTATGACACAACAGACCAGCTCATATCCCCCTGACTGACCCGATGGCACACAACAGACCAGCTCATATCCCCCTGACTGACCCGATGGCACCGTCCACCATCAGACAACTCTCTAGGGAGACAAACCAGAATAGGTTCCTGTGGAAGAGAGACAAGGCAGAGTTATCTGGGTATGTCATGTTTGGGTTGTATTGAATGTTCTATTCAACTCATTTAAATGGAAAACAACATTTGCCAAATGAAATAGCGAGCTGAAGTGGTTGGCAGAGAGAACAGATGAGGATTCCTTCCTTAGTGTCAGGTTAACCCTGGTATGGACATGTGTGTAAACAAGTTCAACAGAATCCCATTGAAGGTGCATAACAGGTCCACTTCCCCACGCGAGACAGGCTCTCCAACAAAGGTATATTATTCTTATTTTAAATCATCTTCCTCTTGTATCCTGTATGTCATGATCATTATTGAAGTATGACATCTACTACTCTCATTTATCAGCTTCAAGTATCAAGTTTCAGTGACCTAGAGAATATGACACATATGGTGTGTGTGTGTGTGTGTGTGTGTGTGTGTGTGTGGTGTGTGTGTGTGTGTGTGTGTGTGAGTGTGTGTGTGTGTGTGTGTGAGATACCAGTCATGAGAATGGCAGTAGTGTTTTCCAAGTCAGGGGTGAACATGAATGTTTCCCTCTGTCTTTGCGCAATGTAAAAACCCAGACAGGAATTTCAAGATTCAGTGTTTCCTGTCGGCAAAGGTCACCCTGTTTAAACATCCACTGGGTCCTCTAAGGCTTCTCCGATTGGCTCCCAGTGTTGGTTCTACAGCACTCTGATTGGCAGACTGAGTCAAGTCTCAAATCAAAAACCGAAAGGACTGGAAGCTTTGAGGTGAAAACTTGAACAAGTGGTCTAATATTGGTACATCAAATGACATGGCTGAACTGTATGACACACTAACTGTATGACACAGTGAAAGGAGCAGCATTGTTAGAGTTCCAGATAATCCATCATCTCGTTTTCACAACAGGTTCATTCCCTTCTGCATTCGACAGAAACAAACACACACTACTCTTTTTCTTGTTTGATGACGTGTATTTCCCCTGCCACCTCCTCTCCCTTCCTCATCCCCATCCTGCTGTCCCTCCACCACTCGCCCCCATGCCACACACACACACACACACACACACACACACACACACACACCACACACACACACACACACACACACACACACACACACACACACACACACACACACACACTGGATTCCCATTTTCAGTCAATAATGAGACAGTCAGATATAGGGGAGTACAAATGTTGGTCGGTTTAATTAAAAACATCCTAACCTATTTCATCAAAATATGCAACTGTGTTCCAGAAAGTTTGTTCAGAAATGAAGTCTGTTTGTTCATGAAGTATGACCCTTGATGTGCCTTGATGTACAGTGTGCGCACACACACACACAAACACACACCCAAATACCTACACACACATAGACAATGGACATTCACTCATACCTCGTGAAGCGTGCAATACTCTCTCTTTCTCACACACGCACACGTTGATTACATAATGCCGATAATATTACACATCTTAAAAGGTGAACCGAGAATGTCTAACAGCATAGTGAACACTTTAAAGATACCATACGCCCCCACCCCCCCACCCCCCACCCCCCCAAACAGCACATTCAGTTTGAACAGCGTCCCCCCCGCCTCCAGAGAGTGTCAGGTCTACATTATGGGATGGTTACCAAGAAACCATTTTAAAGCTACCTAAAGCAATGCAGTGCCTAGCAACTAAAGTTTACGAGCCAAGGTCTGACAGGGTCCAAACAAAACATGTGATTGGTCTAAAGGTGTGTGAGGTGACTAGTAGAATGTCCACGCGAAAGCGGAACTGCCGCAGCACTGGGATGGAACTGCAGGGGTTCTAGAACCCTGCTCTCCAGTCCTTCAGAGAGTTCTAGAACATGGCCCTGTAGTCCTTCAGAAAGTTCTAGAACACGGCCTTTCATTCTTTTAGAGGGTTTTAGAACACTGCCGACCATTCTTATAGTGTTCTAGAACACTGCTCTCCAGTCTTTCAGAGGGTTCTAGAACACCACCCTTCATTCTTTTAGACGGTTCTAGAACACTGCCCTCCATTCTGAGTGTTCTAGAACACTGCCTTCCAGTCTTTCTGAAGGTTCTAGAACCGGACCACTGTCCTTGAGGGGGGTGTAGATTATAAACCTGTATTTTCTGTTTTCATTTTAATATTTTTTTGGTTGTTCAGTTTCCACCAAATCCAGAAATATTTTTTATATATCAAGAAATTAGTAAAAGCTTAAAAACAAGGGTTGCCAGGGAGATAGGTGTTGCTATGGCAGAGCCTCTTCCTGCTCATTATCGTCTCCCAGAGTCCTTTGCTCAGTCAGTCAGTGATATCCCAGCATGCCTTGCCAACAAGGAGAAGAGATGGACACAGACTCCCGCTGTGTCTGTAATCCATGTCTATGAAATCTGTTGGCCCAAGGTGTGTGTGCGTCCTCCAGGTGTTCTCCAGGTGTGGGTTCTCCAGGTGTTCTCCAGGTGTGTGTGTGTGTCGTCTCCAGGAGTGTGTGTGTTGTCATAGTGTGCCTGTGTGTTCTCCAGGTGTGTGTGTTTTCGCAGGTGTGTGTTCTCCTGGTGTATGTGTGTGTTCTACTGGTGTGTGTTGTGTTCTCCAGGTGTGTGTGTGTGTGTTCTACTGGTGTGTGTTCTGCAGTTGTGTGTGTGTGTCCTCCTGGTGTATGTGTTCTCCAGGTGTGTGTGTGTGTTCTACTGGTGTGTGTTCTGCAGGTGTGTGTGTGTGTTCTCCTGGTGTGTGTGTGTGTTCTACTGGTGTGTGTTCTGCAGGGTGTGTGTGTCCTCCTGGTGTATGTGTTCTCCAGGTGTGTGTGTTCTACTGGTGTGTGTTCTGCAGGTGTGTGTGTTCTCCTGGTGTGTGTGGGACAGGCCTAGTTCTCCACAGGCGTGGGGTCCTGTGGTTGACTTGGCCCAGCTGGAGAGACCAGGGCTGGTACGTGTAAAGGTGTGTGTTCAGGTGTGTGTTCTGGCGTGCGTGCGGGCGTGTGTCCATCTGGGCCGGCAGGTTCCGGCTCCGGTTGTGGCGGCTGGCTCACAATGACCTGCACCACGTAGTCTCGTGAGATCTTGAGCTCGTCCAGGCGGAGGCGGTCGGTCAGGGGCCGCCCCGAGAAGAACCAGCGCTGGGCCGCCGCCGCCACGCCCTCCTGTGCCTGAAGGCGGAGCTTCATGTGGAGCACGCTGTCGCAGGAGCGCACGGCCAGGCGCAGGTCACGCCCCGTCGACAGGCGCAGGCGGAGCTGGGATTCCGTCCCCTCGCTCCCGCCGCCCGCCGGCTCGGACAGGAAGTCCTGGCTGTCGCTGTCGCTGCGCTCCTCGATCATGTTGATGGGCGGGGCCAGACAGTAAACAGGAAGCTGGTAGCGGTTCCCCAGTTCGTCATAGCATTCCGTCAACGCACCTGGGGAGAGGGGGGGGGAGAGGGAGTTAGTGTGTGTGCGTAGGTGTGCGTAGGTGTGCGTAGGTGTGCGTAGGTGTGCGTGTGCTTTGTTAACACAAGGGCTGTGTTTGTTTGAGATCTGGTCAGAAATGACGTAGCGACTGCATAGAGGAACTGTCCTGTGGAATATGTGGAATAAGAAGGAAGTGAGAACAGAGAGAGAGAGAGAGACCAGCTTGTTCATTCATACTGTGTTTCACTGTAAACTGGCAATGGACTCATCCCTGCTCTCTACCTACCTGCAATTAGTATGAGTGTGTGTGTGTGTGTGTGTGTGTGTGTGGTGTATGTGTGTGTGTGTGTGTGTGTGTGTGTGTGTGGTGTGTGTGTGTGTGTGTGTGTGTGTGTGTGTGTGCGTGTGTGGTGTGTGTGTGTGTGTGTGTGTTGTGTGTGTGTGTGTGTGTGTGCGTGTGCTTGTGTGTGTATGTGTGTGTGGGGGGCGGTTTAGGGGAATGAACTCTGACCGATGGGGACAGGCATGCTGCTATAAATACAAATGTACACACACACACACACACACACACACACACAGCACCTAGCCTGTCTATAAGTAGCCAACCTCAGAGAAGGCAGACAGACAGAGTCAGGGCAGCAGAACTATCTGACACACACACATAGATTTCCCAGCAACTGCTGGAGGCCCAATGAGGCCAGGTATAGGTGAGGACATTCCAAACAGGCTTGATAGCAGCTCTCCACCCCCAGGTATAGGTGAGGACATTCCAAACAGGCTTGATAGCAGCTCTCCACCCCCAGGTATAGGTGAGGACATTCCAAACAGGCTTGATAGCAGCTCTCCACCCCCAGGTATAGGTGAGGACATTCCAAACAGGCTTGATAGCAGCTCTCCACCCCCAGGTATAGGTGAGGACATTCCAAAACAGGCTTGATAGCAGCTCTCCACCCCCAGGTATAGGTGAGGACATTCCAAACAGGCTTGATAGCAGCTCTCCACCCCCAGGTATAGGTGAGGACATTCCAAACAGGCTTGATAGCAGCTCTCCACCCCCAGGTATAGGTGAGGACATTCCAAACAGGCTTGATAGCAGCTCTCCACCCCCAGGTATAGGTGAGGACATTCCAAACAGGCTTGATAGCAGCTCTCCACCCCCAGGTATAGGTGAGGACATTCCAAACAGGCTTGATAGCAGCTCTCCACCCCCAGTTAGACTTGTATTACTCAACAGAAACACCATGCCCACCAGCCAGTACTTCATAGGGCAAATATGACAGTGCAGGAACTTCAATGCTACTATATTACTCAACATTCAGACTACAGCTGCTGTCTCTCTTGGTGAGAGAAAGTGTGTTGCTACAGTGGGGTGTGACCTGACACACCGTAGACACACTTCTGGGTAGCCAGAACACCAGTTCACATGGGAAGGAGGTAGGAGGGGGGGAACAGGGGCTTTCCAGTTGTCATACCACAGACAGACCACTCCCATCTCCTCCCCTCTTCTGCCTTCCCCTCCCCCCCATCCCCTCTCATCTCCAGCTGTGGTGCAGTACCCATGTGTCCACTGCTCAGCTGGCAGTGGCTTTAGTCTGCTCTGCCACAGAAACACCCAGAACACTGATATGATCCACATCACTTGGATACCGATATGAGCAGTTGTACAATCCTGCATATGTACTCTGTGTTTGTTAAGAGGGTTGAGAAACAACGACATAGAAAGCAGAGAGATAGGAAGAGTCTTTTCTGTTGTTGCATTGTAGTTCAGAGAAGTATTTCTGCCCTCCCCCTCTTTCCTCTTACTTCCATCCCTCCTTCCTTCTCTCTCTCCATCCCTCCCCCCTCTTTCCTCTTACTTCCATCCCTCCTTCCTTCTCTCTCTCCATCCCTCCCTCTCTCCAGAGACAGTGACATCATATTTTAGGAATCTACAGCTGCAACTCATCTGGTAGCAATCTCGACACCCCCACACCCTGTCTGATCCAAGATGGCTGCCCCCTGACACCCTGTCTGATCCAAGATGGCTGCCCCTCTGACACCCTGTCTGATCCAAGATGGCTGCCCTCTGACACCCTGTCTGATCCAAGATGGCTGCCCCTCTGACACCCTGTCTGATCCAAGATGGCTGCCCTCTGACACCCTGTCTGATCCAAGATGGCTGCCCCCTGACACCCTGTCTGATCCAAGATGGCTGCCCTCTGACACCCTGTCTGATCCAAGATGGCTGCCCTCTGACACCCTGTCTGATCCAAGATGGCTGCCCTCTGACACCCTGTCTGATCCAAGATGGCTGCCCTCTGACACCCTGTCTGATCCAAGATGGCTGCCCCCTGACACCCTGTCTGATCCAAGATGGCTGCCCCCTGACACCCTGTCTGATCCAAGATGGCTGCCCCCTGACACCCTGTCTGATCCAAGATGGCTGCCCTCTGACACCCTGTCTGATCCAAGATGGCTGCCCTCTGACACCCTGTCTGATCCAAGATGGCTGCCCTCTGACACCATGTGTGATACTAGCCAGGATTGCTAAAGCTAGGATTGTCTGGAGGCTATATAACAGCACAAGGACAAACACCCCCGGTAGACAGACAGTCTGTGTGTGTGTGTGTGTGTGTGGTGTGTGTGAGTGTGTGTGTGTGAGTGTGTGTGAGTGTGGTGTGTGTGTGTGTGTGTGTGTGTGTGTGTGAGTGTGTGTGTGTGTGTGTGTGTGAGTGTGTGTGTGTGAGTGTGTGTGTGTGTGAGTGTGTGTGTGTGAGTGTGTGGGTGAGTGTGTGTGAGTGTGGTTGTGTGTGTGTGTGTGGTGTGTGTGTGTGTGTGAGTGTGGTGTGTGTGTGTGGTGTGTGTGTTGTGTGTGTGGTGTGTGTGTGTGTGTGGTGTGTGTGTGGTGTGTGTGTGTGGTGTGAGTGGTGTGTGGTGTGTGTGTGTGAGTGTGTGTGTGTGGGTGTGTGTGGCGTGTGTGTGTGTGTGTTGTGTGTGTGTGCGTGTGTGTGTGTGGTTGTGTTGTGTGTGTGCGTGTGTGTGAGTGTGTGTGTGTGCGTGTGTGTGTGTGTGTGTGTGTGTGTGTGAGTGTGTGTGTGTGGTGTGTGTGTGTGTTGTGTGTGTGTGTGAGTGTGTGTGTGTGTGTGTGTGAGTGTGTGTGTGTGGTGTGGTGAGTGTGTGTGTGTGTGTGTAGGACAATGAGATTGGCGAGGCAGTACACATCACTGCACCATACCTCTAATCCCTCCATCTCCCTCCCTCCCTCCATTTCTCTCTCTCCCTCCACCTCTCTCTCTCCCTCTCTCCATCCCTCCTCTGTTAGGCTAGGGGATGTCTAGAACACTAACTCTGGAACACATACCTATCATTCTCTTTCTCCTCTCTTTTCGTCACGTACTCGTTCTCTCTCCTTCTCTTTTACCCTCTCTTCCCCCCTCCGCACCATGCAGCAGTGTTATACGGGTGTGTTTGTGTGTGGGGGGCCTCTCTGAGAGAGAAGATGAGATAGATGAGACAGTGTTTAGGTGTGTGTGTGTGTGTGTGTGTCAGCGTACCGTGTGGCAGCGTGATGCTGGCTCCGTCGATGATGGCCTGGGCCAGCTCGTGGTCGTTGCTCTCGAAGGCGAGTGCTGCGGCCCGGAGGGCGTCCCAGATCTCTTTCCTGCCCTCGAAGGCCGGCGCCGTGTCCCAGAACTCATCCCTCTTACTGCGCAGCTGGCCCGCCGTCATCGGGTAGTCACTCTTCCATTTGGGCTTGTCCCTCTTCAGCACCTGGTTACGCCCAAGAGCCACTGGAGGAGAGAGAGAGAGTGAACAAAGGGAGGGAGAGAAGGGTGGATAGAGGGAGGGGGGGTTATTAAACGAGTAGAAATGCAGGGAGTCGAGTAAAGATGTTGAGACAGAAAGTGAATAGTCGAAAGAGATTCGTAGAGACCGAGGAAAGAAAGGAGGAGAAAGGAAAGAGACAGGAGAGGGAAGAGACAAGGAGGGGAGGCGAGAGAAGGAGGAGGTAGGGGAGAAAGGGATGAGAGAGAAGGATGAGGGCGAAGGGAGGAAAACGGATGCAAGAAAAAGAGGACAGGATGGCTAGGAGAGAGAGGGAGAGGTGGAGATGAGATAGAGACCAAACAGGAAGCAGGCTGGATGGATAGACTGGGAGTGAGAGAGCATTCTCACTGTAACTGGAGACAACTCTGTTCTCACTGAAGACTTACTGCAGTACACAGCAATATGGTCTGGTGCGGTACCAGTCTATTGTACTGGTCTGTTTCCATGGTGTCAGACTACAGGCGTGGAGAGTGTGTAGGCATTCTGGTTGTCAAAGTCATAGGTCAAACGAAATGTCCTTTTCTAGGTTCTTCTAACTTTTCATCTTTCTTAATCATGTACTTCTCTCTGTCCCCCGCACTCTCTATCCTCCCTCTCTGTACCCCTCCCACCTTACACCTGACGCTGTTTACAGGGGGACCTAGGTACACAGTTCGGAGAAGAGGAGAGCATGCCTCATGAAAGTCTTATTTGGGCAGGCCAAGCTTGCAATATGGAAGAGGAGAAGGAGTTGGGAGTGGGGAGTGGGGTCGCTCCATGAGTAGGCGGTTGGGAGTGGGGTCGCTCCATGAGTAGGGAGTGGGGAGTGGGGTCGCTCCATGAGTAGGCGGTTGGGAGTGGGGTCGCTCCATGAGTAGGCGGTTGGGAGTGGGGTCGCTCCATGAGTAGGCGGTTGGGAGTGGGGTCGCTCCATGAGTAGGCGGTTGGGAGTGGGGGTCGCTCCATGAGTAGGCGGTTGGGAGTGGGGTCGCTCCATGAGTAGGCGGTTGGGAGTGGGGTCGCTCCATGAGTAGGCGGTTGGGAGTGGGGGTCGCTCCATGAGTAGGCGGTTGGGAGTGGGGTCGCTCCATGAGTAGGCGGTTGGGAGTGGGGTCGCTCCATGAGTAGGCGGTTGGGAGTGGGGTCGCTCCATGAGTAGGCGGTTGGGAGTGGGGTCGCTCCATGAGTAGGCGGTTGGGAGTGGGGTCGCTCCATGAGTAGGCGGTTGGGAGTGGGGTCGCTCCATGAGTAGGGAGTGGGGAGTGGGGTCGCTCCATGAGTAGGCGGTTGGGAGTGGGGTCGCTCCATGAGTAGGCGGTTGGGAGTGGGGTCGCTCCATGAGTAGGGAGTGGGGAGTGGGGTCGCTCCATGAGTAGGCGGTTGGGAGTGGGGTCGCTCCATGAGTAGGCGGTTGGGAGTGGGGTCGCTCCATGAGTAGGGAGTGGAGAGTGGGGTCGCTCCATGAGTAGGCGGTTGGGAGTGGGGTCGCTCCATGAGCAGGCGGTTGGGAGTGGGGTCGCTCCATGAGTAGGCGGTTGGGAGTGGGGTCGCTCCATGAGTAGGCGGTTGGGAGTGGGGTCGCTCCATGAGTAGGCGGTTGGGAGTGGGGTCGCTCCATGAGTAGGCGGTTGGGAGTGGGGTCGCTCCATGAGTAGGCGGTTGGGAGTGGGGTCGCTCCATGAGTAGGCGGTTGGGAGTGGGGTCGCTCCATGAGTAGGCGGTTGGGAGTGGGGTCGCTCCATGAGTAGGCGGTTGGGAGTGGGGGTCGCTCCATGAGTAGGCGGTTGGGAGTGGGGTCGCTCCAGGAGTAGGCGGTTGGGAGTGGGGTCGCTCCATGAGTAGGGAGTGGGAGTGGGGTCGCTCCATGAGTAGGCGGTTGGGAGTGGGGTCGCTCCATGAGTAGGCGGTTGGGAGTGGGGTCGCTCCAGGAGTAGGCGGTTGGGAGTGGGGTCGCTCCAGGAGTAGGCGGTTGGGAGTGGGGTCGCTCCATGAGTAGGCGGTTGGGAGTGGGGTCGCTCCATGAGTAGGGAGTGGGAGTGGGGTCGCTCCATGAGTAGGCGGTTGGGAGTGGGGTCGCTCCATGAGTAGGCGGTTGGGAGTGGGGTCGCTCCAGGAGTAGGCGGTTGGGAGTGGGGTCGCTCCATGAGTAGGGAGTGGGGAGTGGGGTCGCTCCATGAGTAGGGAGTGGGAGTGGGGTCGCTCCATGAGTAGGGAGTGGGAGTGGGGTCGCTCCATGAGTAGGGAGTGGGAGTGGGGTCGCTCCATGAGTAGGCGGTTGGGAGTGGGGTCGCTCCATGAGTAGGCGGTTGGGAGTGGGGTCGCTCCATGAGTAGGCGGTTGGGAGTGGGGTCGCTCCATGAGTAGGGAGTGGGAGTGGGGTCGCTCCATGAGTAGGGAGTGGGGAGTGGGGTCGCTCCATGAGTAGGCGGTTGGGAGTGGGGTGGCTCCATGAGTAGGCGGTTGGGAGTGGGGTCGCTCCATGAGTAGGCGGTTGGGAGTGGGGTCGCTCCATGAGTAGGCGGTTGGGAGTGGGGTCGCTCCAGGAGTAGGCGGTTGGGAGTGGGGTCGCTCCATGAGTAGGGAGTGGGAGTGGGGTCGCTCCATGAGTAGGGAGTGGGGAGTGGGGGTCGCTCCATGAGTAGGGAGTGGGAGTGGGGTCGCTCCATGAGTAGGGAGTGGGGAGTGGGGTCGCTCCATGAGTAGGGAGTGGGAGTGGGGTCGCTCCATGAGTAGGGAGTGGGAGTGGGGTCGCTCCATGAGTAGGCGGTTGGGAGTGGGGTCGCTCCATGCAGAAGCAGTGTCGCTGGGGCTGGTCACGGCAAGGTAGCGAATTGAGTTCTCATACTGTAAACTGGTGGGGAAGATGGGGAAGTTTGTTGATGTGTGTGTGTGTGTGAGGGGTGCCTTGTGCACAGTGGATGTTTAGAACTCAAGTTGTAACTCTGGACTTTTTTCTGCGTAGTTGTTAGGTTTGATTGGAAAAGTGAAATTGTAAATGTAATGGGTGGGTTTGGATAATGATTGTCTGGTGTGGTGAAACTGCTTGGTTCCCTGGCAGTTCTAACTGCCCAATAAAGGTATCTTTAAAAGTCAAAAGTCTATCCCTCCCTCCTTCTATCCCTCCCTCCCTCCATCCATCTCTCTCTCCCTCCTTCCCTCTCTCTATCCCTCTATCCTTCAATCCCTCCCTCTCTTTATCGCTCACCCACTCTCTCTCTCTCTAACAGCATCTGTCAGTGTGTCCGCTTCTCCACCAGCTCGGCTCTGCAGTATGTTTATGCATGGACACACACACACACACACACACACACACACACACACACACACACACACACACACACACACACACACACACAAGAGGGCGGTGTTACTGTAGGAAACATCTGTCAACCATTCTAACCAGGGAGCTGCACCTCTGCAGAGTGGACTGAGGAATGCACACACACACGCACGCTCACACACACACACACTCAGACACACACACACACGCTCACACACACGCTCAGACACACACACACGCTCACACACACACACGCTCACACACACGCACACACTCAGACACACACACACACACACACACACATGTCCTTTGTAGTATAAGGAACTTGTGTTGGTGGGACAGGTGTTGAGGAGAGCAGCAAGAACTCTTCTACATCCGTCATTCCTTCATCAACAGAATATCTGTCGTCTGCCGACTGACCCACAAACACCAGGAAACAGAGAGGAGATACAGAGAGGGAGAAATAGTGATTAAGAGAGAGATAAAGAGAGAGATAAAAGAAGGAACCAGTCTAGACATGCTTAGAGGTAACATCTCTTAACACACACACACACTCACATACACACACACGTGTATGTGTGTGCGTCTGTGTGAGACAATATTACTACATAGCATGTGTGTACGTGCAGATGTGTGTGCAGGAAGACTGCAACTAGCTGTGTTCTATTTCAACACTTGTGTTTGTACATGTAAGCTGATCACATGACCAGGGTCCAATTTCACAGCCTGAGAGACAGACAGGCAGGCAGACAAGTACACAGCTAGACAGGCAGACAGACATGATAGTTGGTAGGTTTGGGTCAACGTGTTGGGTTGTTTTGTGGGTTGAAGGAAGTTACAACACTTCCTGTAATATTGAACTCAGCTCCATTAGCAATGTGTGCTGAACATGATCAGTGAGATATGAGGAGAAAGGAGAAGAGGAGAGGAAGAGAGAGCTGAGGAGAAAAGAAGAGTTTTTCCACTGCATAGTGCAACACTGGCATGCGGTGTCTGGTTTCAAGATACACACACACACATTAATAACGATGTGGTTACAGTTAAAAGATCAGAACACAGAGAAGATGGTTAGTCTGAGGAGCAGAGAGCACACCACCCATCTCTGTCCCCCTCACCCACACAGTCATGTCTCCCCCCCACCCAGCCCCATCTCCCCCCCCACCCAGCCCCGTCTCCCCCACCCAGCCCCGTCCCCCCCCACCCAGCCCGTCTCCCCCACCCAGTCCCATCTCCCCACCCAGCCCCGTCTCCCCCACCCAGCCCCGTCTCCCTACCCAGCCCCGTCTCCCCACCCAGCCCTGTCTCCCTACCCAGCCCCGTCTCCCCCACCCAGTCCCGTCTCCCCCCCCACCCAGCCCCGTCTCCCCACCCAGCCCTGTCTCCCCTACCCAGCCCCGTCTCCCCCACCCAGCCCGTCTCCCCACCCACCCAGCCCCGTCTCCCCCCACCCAGTCCCGTCTCCCCCCCACCCAGCCCCGTCTCCCCCCCACCCAGCCCCATCTCCCCACCCAGCCCCGTCTCCCCCACCCAGCCCCATCTCCCCACCCAGCCCCGTCTCCCCCACCCAGCCCCATCTCCCCACCCAGCCCCGTCCCCCCCCCACCCAGCCCCATCTCCCCACCCAGCCCCATCTCCCCCACCCAGCCCCATCTCCCCCACCCAGCCCCGTCCCCCCCCACCCAGCCCCATCTCCCCACCCAGCCCCGTCTCCCCCACCCAGCCCCGTCTCCCCCACCCAGCCCCGTCTCCCCCAACCAGCCCCATCTCCCCACCCAGCCCCGTCTCCCCCACCCAGCCCGTCTCCCCCACCCAGCCCCGTCTCCCCACCCAGCCCCGTCTCCCCCACCCAGCCCCGTCTCCCCCACCCAGTCCCGTCTCCCCCCCCACCCAGCCCCCTCTCCCCCCACCCAGCCCCCTCTCCCCCACCCAGCCCCATCTCCCCCACCCAGCCCCGTCTCCCCCAACCAGCCCTGAAGGTAAATGTGGTGGTCTTGTGTTTGGGCAGATAGCCTGCATGCTCTAGTCTAGTAGAGGCAGGGGACCAACACTGGTATAAGAGCTAAGCTGACTGCTCAATAGCTGCACCTACCAAACACACACACACACTATTATGGATCACCTCCCTGGGTGTCTCACTCATGCATGTTGGCAACATGATGTTGCCTACTAAACTAGTTCTCCCAAGGCCCATCAGGAACATGACTATCAATATATGTAGCTTTGTCAATAACTTACTGTCATCAATAAGCTACACTAGCAGAACCGGATCACCATAGGTCTGTCCGGAGCGATCGAGGAGCAACAAAACTTCAGTCAAAACAACATTTGCATTGTCACACACCGGAAATAAGGAAGTAGCGGAAGTCACACAGCGAAACAATGATTTTCATAACAACACCTTCTCAAATCGCCAAGGATGTGCCGCTTTCCGTGAACCACTGACTCGTGGTTACGACGCATCTCAAACAACTAGCCTGCATGACTGTAATATATGTGTGTATTCATGTGCTAGATAAATGCATAGCGTTTATAATGAAGGAATGGACATTGTAAAACGACAGTGAGACCTGACCGTTATTCCATGGTAATAACGCAAGTTTGGCTGCACCCCATCACTCTGCAGGATGTATTATTAAGACTAACAAGCACTCCCCTTGAATTTAACATGTATGCACGAGTATAAAATAACATAATCTATTGTAAGTCCGTAACTTTAAGCAACGCCACTCTATTCGGTACATTTTGCAATTCAGTATTGAACGCATCGTGCTGTCTTTGCCTGTCTAACGGTGACCCACATTTCATCTGGCATTTGCTAGCGTTGTTGGCTAGGAAGCTAACCGGTTAGCTAATGACAGCATAACACGCATTTAATCGGGGTAGACAAAGGCGGATTTTTGACACAGCGCGTATTATCTTCCAAGATAGTAACTATTGTCTGCTTGGATATGGGAATTGTGACTAAAACCCAAACCAGTATGGGACAAAATTATGTATCTTCTTGCGGCGGCCACGATGTGCTAGTCGGCAACGAGAAAGGAAGAGGGGGACAAGACGCATGAAATCAGCAGGAGCCCTAAAAACATTCATTATGGCTTAAAAATACACCGCAGCGGTGCTGAGCGTGTGTCCTACCTCCGGTCCCATCCGAATTTTCGTTTAAACTGCCTGAAGAATCGTGGTGACTGCCTACACAACCACCCATGGATGTTTTGGCTGCGTTACTCCGCAGACCCCCTCTCTCTCTCGTTTCTTTCCCCCCTTTCTCAACTCTGCCTCTCAGAATAGAAATTGACGGGGCGCGAGCATCAGCTGGAAAGAGGCGGGGTGAGGGAACACTGCAAGGGACCCCTGCCACGCGTGCGAATGAGTAGTTCAAAAACGGGTGTATACTAAATATAAAGAGACAACTTTGAAGATTACTAACATAAGATATAATCCATTGGGAGAAACCGTTCAATGACCGATTCTATTCTGTTGTCAATACACAGTTGAGACACATTTTTCATTGCATGTAGTGTGTCAGTCGTTGTGTGTGTGTAGTCAAGGGTAGTGTAATTCTGGAGGATTGGGGAACTTTGAAGGGCTATTGGGGAGGGACGGGGGACCCTGCAATGTTGGCATGACATTCCAACAGAAGACAATAGACTTGTGCATGCAGAGCTGTCCTGTGTGATGGAAAAGGAACGTAGCGGCTCTCCCAGTGAGACAGACCCCAGCGCTTCCCAGAGACTGTGTGGATGGGGGGTGAGGGGCAAGGCGGGCCCGCGGCTCCTCAATCATACAGAGCAGGAGCAACCTGGGAGGGTTGTCAGGGAAGCTAGGGGTTGTCAGGGAAACCTGGGGGTTGTCAGGGTAGCTAGGGGTTGTCAGGGAAACGTGTGGTTGTTAAGGAAACCAGGGGCTATGCTTCCAGGCCCAGTTCCAGACCCATCACCTGACAGCCAGGCCAGACACACTCACACTACACCTGGTGTCTGGCGCCCTCTGTAGTCGTCTGAGGGAATCATCTAGAACCAGGGTCTGCTCAAGAAAGTGTAACTGAGCTTTCTGCCCCGCAGGGAGCGCTATAGTCACAGTCAGACACAATCAGACCCGCTACCTCCACGCTCACTGCTGCCTCTGTTACACCTGCAGAGAGAGAGAGAGGGTTGAGAGAGGGGGGGGTTGAAAGAACAGAGAAGTTAGAGAGTGAAAAAGAGAGAGAGGGTGTTAAAAGGACTTAAGGTAGAGAGAGAAGGGGGAGAACAGAGACAAGTTAGAATAGAGAGGGAAGAGAAGTTAGAGAGAGAATAGAGGGGAGAGAGAATAGAGAGAAGTTAGAGAGAGAGAGCAGAGAGAACAGAGAAGTTAGAGAGAGAGAGAGAGAGAGAACAGAGAAGTTAGAGAGAGGAGAGAGAGAATAGAGAGAAGTTAGAGAGAGGAGAGAGAGAGAGCAGAGAAGTTAGAGAGATGAGAGAGAGAGAACAGTAGAAGTTAGAGAGAGGAGTAGAGAGAGAACAGATGAAGTTAGAGAGAGGAGAGAGTAGAGAACAGAGAAGTTAGAGAGGAGAGAAGAGAGAGTGAACAGAGAGAACTTAGATTGAGAGTACAGAGAAGTTAGAGAGAAGAGAGAGAGAACAGAGATAATTTAGATTGAGAGAACAGAGAAGTTAAAAAGAGAGTATAGATGACAGAAGTTTGAGACAGAGCGAGGAGGAAGTACAGAGAGAGGAGAGAGAACAGAGAGAAAGTAGAGAAAAGAGAGAGGAGAGAGAACAGAGCAACACAAGCCAAGTCAAATGCACCAAGGAAGACAAGACAGTAGAAAGAGAGAGAGATACAAGAGGAGAGAAACTAAAGTGATACAACAAAAGAAAACCATATACACTGAAAGCAAGATAATGGTATTTTAATTCTGATCAGAAACACTGCACAGCAATTTCACAGCAATTACACACAAACACACACACACACACTCAGAAAGCAACACACAAACGCACAAAGAGAGATACAACAATGTAAACACACATTGCACACATGCTCACACAGCATTAGTTGTGTGCTAGTGGGTGCTTGTTAGGGGTGGGTAATGGGGCAACATTTGGTTTTGAAGTAATACAGGGCCAGAATCACCAATGTCGATACTTTTATTATAAGTGTCTTATATACTTTAATGTAGGGGCGAATAGTGTGTCATGATCTATGAGGGGAAAGAATAATCCAGAAACTACATCTTAGTACATTTTCAAGACCACTCAATTATTTGCCAAAGGTTAGCAATCATGGTGAGGTGAGCAGTTTCTACCTGCCAGCTGTGAGACCCAGTGTCGTGCCAAAAAGTGACTTCCTGACAAAAACTGATTCCAGTCTGCAGAGGCTGCATTGCTCAGTTCATCTACGTTTACAGCTGCTTTTATCTGGAACGAACAGTCACAACATACAATACCTACTTCTTCATCCATGGTAATAATAAAGATATGTTTTTGGGAACTTTGACGTTTCTATTAACCAAATAATCCGGTTTTTTTTAAAGAGAAAAAAAAACCTGAAAAGTAATGTAGGTAGTATAGATATTTTGGGATCGATCCACCATCCCCTACTGCTCACCAGTCAGAGACTAGGTGAGATCTTTATGAAAGTGTTCCTCCGGACGTTTATATGACACTGAATGTCCCTCAGCCGAAGTAATCGATTCAGCCATCCAGCTTCTGCTGTTGATTGATTTACTTATCATTCTTCAACCTGATAAGAGGAGAGGAAAGGAGAGAGAGGAGGAGAGGAGAGGGGAAGAGGGGAAAAGAAAGGAGGAGAGGAAAAGTCCGTGTATTCTGTGTATTGCCTTAAAAAGTGTGAGAATGCTTGACAATAAATAATGGGTTTGTGATGAGAAGCAAGAGTGGGTGGATGGTACAGAGGCTCCAGGCGAGTGTGTGAGTGTGTGAGCATGGGGGCAGTTAGGGTACAGTTAGGGAGGAACGGCAGGGTTGTGGGAGGAGGTGAAAGGACGCATGAGTCAGACATGCTTTAGGATAGGAGCAGACTTCTAGAAGGGTCCAAAGGTCGTTGTGGAGGAGAGGCTTGGAAAAGCTTTTATTTCAGCTAACAGACATATTACTCACCTCCTGGTTTGACGGCTCAACAGAATTATTGAACCCTCACAGCCATTTCTGTGGGTGATCATTCATCTCCTCCTCCGTAAACCTTATCCACCAACTCATCCTCTTCCACATCCTTCTGGTCCTCATCCTCTTCCTCCACTTCTCCTACACCTACTCCTCGACCCTCCTCGCCCTGCTCCGCCACCATAAACCTCCTCCTCCCCCTCCATTTCCATCTCCTCCTCCACCTCCTACCCCTTCTCCTCCTCAACTTCCTCCTCCTCCTTTCACGTCTCCGAAAGGCACGTGCACACGTATAGTTTAGCCCACAACACAAGACCCTGTTTCCAGAATCCACGACAGTCACTCTCATTTCCTCCTCGCCCTCACACCTCACACCTCACACCTCACACCTCACACCTCACACCTGCACACCGCACCCCCTCACACAACGCACCACACGCACACCGCACACCGCAAACCGCACACCACACCCCGCACACAGCACCCGCACACCCCACACCGCACACGCACCCGCAACCGCACACCGCAACCGCACACCGCAACCACCGCACACCGCACACCGCCCCCGCACACGCACACGCACACCGCACACCGCACACCCCTCAACACCGCAAACCCACACGCACACCGCACACACACACGCACACCGCACACCGCACACCCACACCGCACACCGCACACGCACAAACAGCCCACACCCCCACACGCACACCGACCCCACCACAGCACCCGCACACCCTCACTCACACCGCACACGCAACACCCCACCTCACACGTACACACCACACCGCCCCCCACACACACAACACACCCCAACGCACACGCCCCCGCACACCGCACCGCACACCTGCACACCCCCTCCCCCGTCACACCGCACCACCGCACACCGCACACCTCACACGCAACCGCACACCGCACACGCACACCGACACACGCACAACCGCACACCGCACACCCCCCGCACACCGCACCCCACACCGCACACGCACACCGCACACCGCACACACCGCACACCGCACACCCGCACACCGCACACCGCACACCGCACACCGCACACCCGCACACCGCACACCGCACACCGCACCCGCCCACGCACCCGCCCCCGCACACCGCACACCGCACACCACACACACGCCCCCCGCCACCGCACCGCCACCCGACTACCCCACCGCACACCGCACACCGCACACCCGCACACCGCACACCGCCCCCGCACACCGCACACCGCAAACATCACGCAACCCACACCGCACACCGCACACACCGCACACCTCACACCGCACCCCGCCACCGCAACGCACACCAACGCACACCGCCACCACACCACCGCACACCGCACAACACACCGCACACCGCCCCCGCACACCGCACACGCACACCGCACACCTCACACCGCACACACCGCACACAGCCCCCGCACACCGCAACCCACACCGCACACCGACCCACACCGCACACCGCACACACCGCACACCGCCCACCACCCCGCACACACCGCACACCGCACCCGAACCCTCACACCACACCCGCACACCGCACCGCACACCGCACACCCCGCACACCGCACACCGCACACCGCCCCCCGCAACCCGCACACGCACACCGCGCACACCGCACACCGACACCGCCACCCGCACACCGCCCCCCGCACACGGCACACCGCACACGCACACCGCACACCGCACACCGCACGCACACCGCACACCGCCCCCCGCACACGCACACCTCACACCGCACACCTCACACCTCACACCGCACACCGCACACCGCACACCGCACACCTCACACCGCACACCGTCCCCCCTCACACCTCACACCTCATCACCTCCCCCCTCACACCTCACACCTCCCCCCTCACACCTCACACCTCACACCTACACCTCACACTCCCCCCTCACACCTCACACCTCCCCCCTCACACCTCACACCTCACACCTCCACCCACACCTCACACCTCCCCCCTCACACCTCACACCTCACACTTACACCTCACACCTCCCCCCTCACACCTCACACCTCACACCTCACACCTCACACCTAAGATAAGGATGTAGAGAAGGAAGGATGACAGAGGAGACCAGGCTGAAGAAACAGGGGATGAGAGAAGACAGCGAGAGGGAGAAAGAGAGACAGAATGATTTACTGTCTACTTTATGTCTTTAGACTTCATGTCTGCTTGCCTTTCTGTCTGTCTGTCTGTTTGTCTGCCTGCTTGTCTGTTTGTCTGTCTGTCTGCCTGTCTGAGGGTTATTCAAGGTGACTTGCAGTTGAGAGTAGCGTCAGCGTCACACCGATCACCTGACTTCTCAGTGAATGGGATGTCTTTGTCTCTCCTGGCCTTCCGGCTAACTCTCTATCCATGACTCAATGCATTCCTGCTCACCAGCCTGCTCTCTGATATCACTGTGTGTGTGTACCCAGGAGAGACCACCAACATGCTGGCTCCCACAGAGCACATGCTCTTGATCAGTTTGGAGGCTATGCTTTTGTTTTTGTTCAGGAGTCCTGAATTGTGGAAGCTTAAGGAACCTCTGGAATCTTCCGGCCAGGATGTTCTGCCCCTCAGCGAGCATCCCCTTGGTCTAACGTTTGATGACCTGGGTTGGAACCCCAATGATTTAGGTAGTTCTGTGGAGTAGAATAGAAGTGTGTGTGATGAACAGTAATATAATAAGTCTGATCATATATTTGCCAGCACCTTTTCCACAGTCCTCAGCGTTACATAATGAGAAGATAAGTACTGAGAGAAGCTGCTAATGAAAGTGTTTAGTCTAGTAAGTCTAGAAATGTAAAATGCTGTTCCAGTAATACCGAGCTGAGAGGTGCTAGTGGGATTAAAACTGTAGCTGGGGGGTTTTCAGGCAGTTTTTTTTACTTTCATTGACAAAACACCTGCCTGCCCTCTGACCTAGCCTAGCCTGGACCAGCTTAGCCTAGCTTAATAGCTTAGCAAAGAGTGACACACATATTCTCTTTACACACACACACACACACACACACACCCCTCATAACCCCTCCTGCATACACACCCTCTCACTCATACCCCCACCACACACACTCTTGTCCCACGCACACACTGACACACATACTCTCCATTCCAGCCTGCCCACACACACATACAGACACAACCCTCCTTCACACCCTCCTCATACACCCTTCACCCACACACACACACAAACAAACAATTACACGCACACCCCGGCCAGCCCACAAGCACATACACACCCACACCCACACATTTCCTTTCTGAAACTCACATTGACCCCCCACCCTGCTGAAAGACCTATGTCCTAACCAGACCCAGAGCCATGCAGGACATGTTCTGTGAGGGTATATTTAGAGCTGCTGAAACTCTAGAAGTGTCCTGGAGAGTGCTCGTGAATCTCTCTGGAACTGTCTGTGCTCTCTGTCTGTCTCCCTGCACAGGGGTGACAGGGCCTGCATGTACCTCTGCCCCTGTCTGGCTACCAGGGCAAGCGTGTGTGTGTGTGGGTGTGTGTGTGTGTGTGTGCGTACGTGTGGGTGTGGGGGTGTGGTGTGTGTGGGGTGGGTGTGTGTGCGTGTGCGTATTTGTGGGTGGAGGTTTGGGTGTGTTGGAGAGGAGAGAGAGTTAAAGAGAATGAGAGAGAGAGAGAAAGAAAACAGAAAATATAAAGAAAGAGAGCGAGAAAGACAGAAACCTGTCTATTAATACTGCATCAAACTGGTGCTTATACTTCTTTTAATACTGCATCAAACTGGTGCTTATACTTCTATTAATACTGCATCAAACTGGTGCTTATACTTCTTTCAGGAATTATTTTCTAAATGTTTGTTATTATTTTCAGAGAGAAAAGAGAAGACACATGTCTTCATATCTGTGTGTATTTTTCATCATCTTTTATACTGTGAGTACCCTGGCTTTTTCCCGTTTCAAGAATAAACCCTTTGTTTGACGCTCAGTCTGGCTACCTCTCCTGCGGTTGGGTCCTACCCCACCACACACACCGTAAACTTTTTCTCAATGTTTAAAGTTCAACTCATTGTTATCTAAATATTCATCTTCCTCTCCTCAATATCATTGTTATCACAATTTCATTGTTGCTTTGGCAATATTTACAAATGTATTTCATGCCAACAGGGTCTATTCTGAACTGAGAGAGAGAGAGACAGAGAGACTAATACCCACTTCTCAGTGTAAGTCTCCCGCTGCTATGATCAATATGTTTTTGTTAGGTTACTTGGCAACCACAGACCAGCCTTTTTGTTCCAGAGAGATATGACATGCATCTGATCCTAGATCAGTTCAGCTTGCCAGAGCCTGAGCCTACACAGCAGTGACATGCAGCACTGTAGACAGCTGATCTAAGATTTGCACCTCTGGCCAATCTTTGGCTCCATGTAATTCACAGCTGCAGGACTTCCTGTGTCAAACTTCCTGTTAGGAAACAGGTGAACCATCGCAAATGGAATCTCTCTGTTTTTATCTTTCTCCCTGTCTCTCACTCCCCTCTCCCCATCTTTCTCTTTCATTCTATCTCTCTGTCACTCTTACTGTTTCTCTCCATCTCTTCCTCACTTCCTCATCTTTACCTTTCCCTTACTCTCTTTTAAGTGGGCTTTATTGGCATGAAAGAAAACATGATCATATTACCAAAGCAATCATGGAATTACAGAAATGTTTCTCATCTAAACAACTCACAGCCTTATGTAGCAGTGCAGGGACTGTCCCCTGCTGTCCCCTGCTGTCACCATCCCTTCTGCTTGTGGAAACCAGGAGCATGGAACCACAAAACAGGCCTCTCTCTCTCTCTCTCTATCTTCTCTCTCTCTCTCTCTCTCTCTCTCTCTATCTCTCTCTCTTCTCTCTCTCTCTCTCTCTCTCTCTCTCTCTCTCTCTCTCTCTCTCTCTCATGTTTTACAAGGACGAACAGGAATGGAAACATCAGTGACTTTTACATGGAAGTTTTCAACACAGAGTGACGAGAGAGAGAGGGAAGTGAGTGTGTGAGAGAGGGGGAGTGAGTGTGTGAGAGAGGGGGAGTGGGAATGAGTGTGTGAGAGAGGGGGAGGGGGAATGAGTGTGTGAGAGAGGGGGAGTGAGTGTGTGAGAGAGGGGGAGTGGGAATGAGTGTGTGAGAGAGGGGGAGGGGGAATGAGTGTGTGAGAGAGGGGGAGTGGGAATGAGTGTGTGAGAGAGGGGGAGGGGGAATGAGTGTGTGAGAGAGGGGGAGTGGGAATGAGTGTGTGAGAGAGGGGGAGTGGGAATGAGTGTGTGTCTGTGTTAACATCAGATGAGTCTAGTTGGTCTACTATTTGACAGGAAACTCTGTAACAATGTTGGCAGGAGCAGGACTAGAAGACAAGGAGTAAGTTCAACCCACCCACACCCATTCCCCCCACGCACACACACACACACAGCCATACCCACACACACATCCACACACACAGAACCCTGTATTTACACATTCCACAAGTCCCTGACACCCTGGATGAACCTGCTCTGTTGGGAACCAACATCAAATTTGGCATCACAATGTGCACAAATGCGTCTGTGCATATGTGTATGCATGGGTGTTTGTGTGAATGCATGTTTGTGTGTGCGTGTCAGTGTTGGGTCTGGGCCCAGCCAAGGCAGAGGAAGGCCACACCCTCATCAAGCCAGGAAACAGTCAGCATAAACACTCCATGTAAACAGTCAGCATGATCAGTCAGAACAGTCTCTATGTCTCTTACTGTGTTACAGCCAGCCATGTCTTGTTGTCGTTCTCGCTGTAAAAGCACAAGCACACGGGAACACGCACACATGCAACCACAGACGAAAACACACACAGTGGGGGCTAGTGGGGTGGCAGACTGTATTGCTCCACCTAAGATGAAAATTGGTCTGCTGAACTCATGAATAAGATGATTTAAGGGAAAGGTTTGTGTGCAAGTGGTGTGAGGTGTATGGGACGTGTGTAAAGTGTGTGAGGTGTGTGTGAGCAACATGTCATTGTGACTCACACTGTCTTTAGGGGCAGTGAAATAAAGTTGTGTGTGTGTGTGTCTTTGTGTGCGCGCACGCACAGGCATACAGTGTGTATTTGTGTGTATGTGTGTATTTGTATTTGACTCAGTATACTGCCCACATGCTCTTGAGTTCGAATCTCCATTCAGCATGTTGTTTTTTGCCAAACATGAAGTAATTTGAACCTCCCCGAACCAGAACTTCTCATCATCCCGGCCTAACCGAACTTGTCATCATCCCGGCAAAACCGTCCATCTCCCACGATCTCTCAATCACCCTGGGATCTGCGATGTTGACCCCTTCATCCTCTGGCAGGAACCTCGGGGTTACCATGGATGACAAGCTCGCCCTCACAGCCCACATTGCTGCAGTCTCCCGGTCGTGTAAAGACACCCTCTACAACATCCGGAAGATCAGGAGATACCTGTCTGAGCATTCCACCCAGCTGATAGTCCAAGCACTAGTCCTCTCCAAGTTGGAGTACTGCAACTCGCTTCTCGCCGGGCTCCCAGCATGCGCAACCTGCCCTCTTCAGAGGATTCAGAACGGAGCAGCCCACCTGATCTTCAATCTACCCAGACGCTCCAATGTTAGCCCGCTCTTCATCTCCCTCCACTGGCTTCCCATCACGGCTCGCATCAGATTCAAGACCCTGGTACTGAAATTTCGAGCGGTGAACGGAACTGCACCTGACTACATCCAGTCTCTCCTCCAGTCTTACACCCCCACCCGCCCCCTTCGGCCTTCTTCTGACAACCGTCTGGTGGGCCCACCTCTCAAGAGCGCCCGCTCCCAACCCAAGCTCTTCTCCTGTCTGGCCCCCCCAATGGTGGAATCACCTCCCCACCTCCATCACAGACACTGACTGTCTCTCCACCCTCACAATTTGCTCTACATCCTCTTCTGGTTCTTCCCATTGGCAGTTATTTGCTTTTCACAATGTATGCTTCATGTTTTGGCTACCCGCAATGTTTTTGGGGCTATCTTGTTGCTTATGTAAAGCTCTCTCTTGGAAGGCGCTGAATACATGTAAAATGCCAATGGGACTGGTTCAATCCTACTGGACTTTGCCTCTGCCCTTAAGTGTCCATGTGTGTCTGTGCGTGGGTGGGTGGGTGAGCGGTTGTGTGTGTGCGTGCGTGCGTGCGTGCGTGCGGGGGGGAGTACGTGGGTGTGTGGACTTTGCCTGTGTAACCTGTTACCTATAGATGTGTCAATAACATGCCACATGTACAGGTGCTGGTCATATTATTAGAATATCATCATAAAGTAGATGTATTTCACAAATTCCATTCAAAAACTGAAACGTGTACATTATATTCATTCATTACACACAAACTGATATATTTCAAATGTTTATTTATTTTGATTATTATAACTGACAACTAAGGAAAGTCCCACCCCCCCCATCTTCCTCTTTACAATACCCCATAGATTTTCGATGGGGTTAAGGTCAGGCGAGTTTGCTGGCCAATTAAGAACAGGGTTACCATGGTCCTTAAACCAGGTACTGGTAGCTTTGGCACTGTGTGCAGGTGCCAAGTCCTGAAATCTCCATTATAAATTGAGAATATTCACATTTTATGACCAGCACCTGTATGTACAAGGACTTGCACCCAGGATCATGTGAAAATCTGTACTATCTCACATGCACTAGAGCAGGGGTCACCAACCTTTTTGAACCTGAGGGCTACTTCATGGGTACTGAGTCATACGAAGGGCACCCAGTTTGATACACTCTTCTGAAATAAAAAATGTGCTCAGTTTGCCTTTAGTTATGTATTGTTATTAATGATTAATGATATTCATCTATGTGAAGACACTGATCATGTTAATGATTTCTCACAATAATTATCAACAATGACTTAAAAAAGGTGGGAAACAGATTATTATATCAATATTCAAAACTTTATTTCTATTAATCTCAGCAATTGCTTAAATTTTTCAGAGGATCACTATAACATTTCATAGGAAAAATCTTGCCAGTGACAAACCCTTTTGACAAATCTTAACTATGTAGCACCTTGTTTGAAAAAGAAATCAATTATGTAATGTTTAAGAAAAATCAATTTACATATTTTCAAATAAATCGAATCACATTTTGACTAATGACCAAGTCTGCTGCATTTTTACAAAATAATCTTTTACATTTCATGAATACTCTTTTGAATGGAACACAATTTTTCCTATTTTAAATTCACAACATTTCATAGGAAAAATCTCAAATGTTCACTAGCCAGTGACAAACTCTTTTAATAAATCATTAACTATGTATTGCACCTTGTATGAAAAAGTAATCAATTATGTAATGTTTAAGAAAAATCAATCAATTATGTAATGTTTAAGAAAAATCAACTTACATATTTTCTAATAAATCTAATCACATTTTGAACTAATGACCAAGTGTGCTGCATTTTTACAAAATTATATCTGTTACATTTCATGAACACTATTACATTGAACACAATGTATCCTATTTTTGATTCAGCTTTGCAACTGACACTTTGTTAGTGGGAAGACTGGCATTGCATGCTGTTCACCAGTGTGTTGTAGTCTGGTGTGTAACTTGACACTGCAACTCTGAGTGAGTCTTGCAGATGTGCATCAGTGAGGCGGGTTCTGTGTTTGTTCTTGATGAAGTTCATGTCAGAAAATGCTGATTCACAGAGATAGGTTGAACCAAACAGGCTGGCAACCTTCATAGCTGCTGTGCTTACACCACTGTACTTTTCTGTGTCAACAAGGCTCCAAAAGTTTGGTGCAGCTTGGTGGGCTTTGAGGTGCAGGTCATTCTGCAATGTTACAATTTCAATCTCCACCTGTCCAGCATCCAAGTTGAACGTTGCACTTAGTTGCTCAGCAATGTCAGTTATGTCCTTGTTCATGAAAGGATTGGAGATGAATGAAACACATGGCTCAAGCTGATCAAGGTCACAAAACCTATCCTCAAACTCTTGTCCAAGTCTGTTTATGACTTGACAGTACTTTTCTGCATTTTTGTCCAATGCCTCAGATGCAGAAGCATTGTCTTTCAGCACCGACTGCACAGAGGGAAAGTGCAGCATTTTTTTTCTCTGTAAATGCACAGAGAAAATGTTCATCTTGGCTTTAAATGCATTTTAAAGCACTTATCATGTCAACAACAGTCTTACCTTTGCCTTGCAGCTCGCAGTTCAAGTGGTTTAGTTTCCCAGTAATGTCCGTTAGAAATGCGAGGTCAAGTGTCCACTCTGTGCCCTCTAGCAGCGAGACATCTTCCCCTTTGGACTGCATGAACTCCTTGATTTCACCCAAAAGTGACAAAAAACGAAGCAAAACTCGTCCTCTGCTCAGCCATCGGATTTCTGTGTGTAGCAGCAGGTCGCCATATTCTGCTGACATCTCCTGCAATAGCACCTTGAAGATCCTGTGCTGTTTCGCTTTGGAGCGGATGCTGTGATGATTTTCACAACGGGAGTCATCACGTGCTCAAAGCCGATCACTTTTGCACATAACGCCTGCTGGTGAATGATGCAGTGGTAATGCAGAAGTTTTGGGAAGTCTGGGTCACCTTTACAGTGCGCGATGAAACCTGCATGTCGGCCGATCATAGCAGGAGCCCCGTCTGTAGTCACCGCTACTAGCTTTTCCAGTGGCACCTTTTTCTGTACGAAAAACTCCTTCACCGCGTTGTAAACGTCAACTCCCCTCGTAGTTGTCTTTAAGGGCAGTAGTGTCAGGAGTTCTTCTTTTGTGGATAAATCTGCAAACACCATCCGGATAAAGACTGACAGCTGCGCTGTACTGCTGTTGTCCACGGACTCGTCGCACTGGATGCTAAACCACCTGCACCGCGCCAGATCCCGGTCCAGCTGCTCTGCCAGGTTAGTGGACATAGCTGACACCCGTCTAGTCATCGTCGATGCCCCCAGTTGGACATCGGAGAGAGTGGAGATTAGATTGGCTCCATTTTTCTCGTCTTTAAGTACAGTGTTGGCAATAATCATCATTGCTTCTTTGAACACTTCTCCGTCTGAAAAGGCCTTCTTCTTCTTTATCAGAAAATGTGCAGCTCTAAACGAGGCTTCGGTTGCTTTTATGGAGTTCTTTGCCGGCTTCGTGAAAAAAGACTGCTGCTTTCCCAAAGCTGCCTTTAGCTCACGGGCTTTTTCTGCCCGTAGCGCGCTTCCCGCGGTGGTAGTTAGCCTGGTAGCTGTTGTGTGTAGCAAAGTGTCTCTCCACATTGTGCCGCTTTGCCGTCGCCACAGTCGCGCCGCAAATGAGACAAACGCAGTTTTCTTTCACACTTGTAAAAAAGAATTCTTCCTCCCATTCACTGTGAAAATTATAGGTTCTCTTCCTTTTTTCTGCCATGTTTTTGGGGTAAGAATGTGCTTTCAGCTCATGGATTCAGCTCCCCATCATCGCTGTTCCCGCTAAACGCTCAGCCCCGCGAACACTGAATCTTCCTTTGTCATGCGCACTCATCTTTGAACTAGAATAGGTCAGAAATCGACTGAATTATCAAAACTTCCATGTATTGTACAAATATTTTTATTTTTTTTATTTTAAAGATCTTGTCATTTTCATATAGCCTACATATAAATGCAAGTGTGATTTTTTTTTAGACGCAGCTCACTGGAGAGTTGTGCTATTTTTAGAACAGGCCTGCGGGCGCCTCAAATGGTCCTTGCGGGCGCACTGGTGCCCGCGGGCACTGTGTTGGTGACCTCTGCACTAGAGGATGTTGTTGGTCAATAGACATATTGGAAAACAAATAAGTCATTGAGTAATACAACTTTAATAAACTAATTCACAAGCCTAGAGTAGTCTTAATTTTTTCTAGCTATGTTCCAGCAATTCTGCATTGGTTGCTATGGCAGCAGCTATCTAGTGACTTCAGGCTATAGACTGCACTGCACCACACTGGCACTTGACACATGGACCACACACACATACACTCACACACACTATTTCAGACAAATTCACACACACTCAAATTGTTAAAGGACCACATAGTCGAACACACAAATGGTGTCTTCTCAGGGACACTGTGGTCACACACACGCTAGTGTGTACGTTTCCTGTCACAGGAAATACCATTTATTATGTCTAACAGAGAGAGCGGCAGAAAAGGCAGACAGAGAGGCAGAGAGACAGAGAGACAGAGTGAGAGACACAGAGAGAGGTCAGACAGAGAGACAAGCATGTGTGACAGGGGGTGGGACAGGCTTGATGTATATGTCTGGACACGAACGACGGTGAGCCAGAGATGGGCTCACCTGACACTGACGATCCCGATTTATTAGCTGCCATCTTTGACAGGCTTCTCGACTCTGCTAATGAGGGTCGTCTGGATCCGTTTAGGGGCCCGGTGTCAGGGGGACAGAGGTCAGGGCCACACACCCACACAGAGCAGGGTCCCCCTGCGCTCATGAGAGCTCACAACCAGGCAGTGCTGGAATGACGTGGGAGCCAGAGGGAGCCGAGCTCCCATAGAGTGAGGACTGGCTCCCATGAAAGCAATAAAGTCACAAATCTGAGGGGGTCTCTCAGAGCTGAAGGTGTCTGCCATATGTGGCATTGTAATTGAATCTTAAACAACGCTCATTATCCATCCCTGTGCGCCGCTGTCTCACCGCTGGGGGTCTCTCTTCAACTATGAATTTAACTAATGATGGGTGTGAAAATAATTTCACTGCCCTGCTGTTCATAGACTTGAATGGACCTCCTATTGAGAAATGTAACCCCGTGCCATTTGTCCAGTTATGGATTAAGAGTGGACACCAGACATCAGCATCATGGATTCCTGGACGCAGGCCCCAGCCAGCTGAGAGCAGGGCAGTTTGGTCTGCTTTGTCTCCGTAAAGCCCAACACAGACGGATTTATTCCCACGGTCTGGGAATAAATGAACACCCAGGTGTACATTATAAGACTAGAACATTGTTTGGCCTATCTTACTGTAAACATATTTGGTAAAGTAAAGGAAGCTCCAGTACAAAAATTTAGTTCAGAATCAGTTCAAAATCAGTTTCAAAAACTCAAATATTTAAAGTAATTGGCTCTATTTTTACTGATGACACAAGCTGATAAATTAAACATAAAGCCAGGCAGCTAAGAGGTGTTAAAAAAAAGACATGTATGCACGGATGTCTTCTCCAAAGGCTTAACTCCCAGAAAACTCACAAACGCATTGCCCTGCTGTGGCCAACTGTGTTTTAAATAAAGAGGGGAGGGGTAGTGTGTAAGTGTAAATAAGGATAGCGTGAATCACTGAGTTTGGGGTGAATTTGGTCTATGAATTAATTCAGGAACGGCCTCATCAAAGTCTGAGAGAGAGACTGAGGCAACAGCAAAGCCACCAAACCTTCTGCCAGTTAGTGCATTTTTCCTGTGTATAAGTTAAAGACTGTAATGTATTATTGTGTTTGACACTGAGGATATCTGATACGGTGGTATCTGTTCAAATGAGTTTTATTTAATTGAGAATGACACTCAGACTAAATCGTTATATGTAATAATATGTTGAAATGAATTACAAGGAATCAATTGCTGTAAAAAAAGATCTCTGTCTGTTGTGTGTGTTTCTTAAGGCCAGGGGTCGGCCCAGGACCTATAACCAATATATTATTATGGAATTAATTCATTTTGACGAAACGTTTCCATTTTAACCGGCACATCTTTTTGTTCCTACTAGATGTGGTTTCTATCTTCTGTGTCCAATCCAAAGGTCCAATCAGGAGCTATAATAACTGTAATCCCCATGACAACTCACTCACTCAACGTTGGCCTCAACCTCTGTGGGTCACGCAGGTAGTGTGTGTCATTCGCAACAACGCAGGCTCATTGATTTGCTAACGGTACCTGTTTCCTCCTTAGTGAAATCATAGCGTGCTTTAAATGAGACAGTTGCCCTTGTCAATAGTGGTAGCTAACATGAAACGTCACTATGACACAAAGCATGGACACTTTGAACAAAATTACCCCCAGAACTCTGAGGTATGGGACAGAAAAATAAACCATCACTGTTCCAGACCTTGGACCGAATGGAAATTTGGTCAGTGGACCTTTTGGGTTTCTAATTGAGTACCTCTGGCCTAGTCCTACCGTGCGCATGATACGAGGCAAAAGCACCACTCGCGCCTAGGTTATTTATTTGTATAGCCTTGTTAGGCTATGTGTGGGGTGTGTCAACTTTTTTTAATGCGATAGAGAGACCCCCTTAAAGACAAAAAGATAATTTGAGCACTGCAACCGGGGAAGGGAAGGATGAATGGAGGGAGGGATGGAAGAAGGCTTTATAAACTGTTTAGGGAGAGGAGAAGGTGAAGGGGAGTACAATAGGTGTGAGGGTTAGAAGGAAGAAAGGGGGAGGAAAGGAAGAGAGGAAGGGAAGGATGAAACATGGATTGTTGTGAAACAGCAGTTCGTTTTCCCCTGCACACCATAACTTCTCAAAGAGCAAGATTATATGCTGACCTATCAGGGAGCAGGACGACATATTCTGACCTATCAGGGAGAACGAAGACATATGCCCTCCTATCGGAGACCAAAAGAGGTGGACATATCGACCTATCAGAGGAAGACAGATGTACCCTGACAGACAGACACCACAGCTCTGTCCACGACCTCAGGGAGACCCTCATCCCCCCTTCCCTCGCCCCTCCAATCTTGTCTTCCATCCTGCCCCCCTCCCCATCACCCCATGTAGAGGACGGCCCAGGTCCGCTCAGTCCTCACCTGTTCATCTGAGACAGATTTACATCCTTGGCAGAGGATCTGTTTTGACTGTGCCACTTTGTTAGAAGTGCAGAACAATGCTAGATTAACAGAAGCTTTTCTCTCCCTTTTGTGGTCCTCTCTCTCTCTTTCTCTCTCTGTCCCTCTCTCTTTCTGCCTCACTCTTTCTTCCTTCCGCTCTGTCCATTTCTTTTTCTACCTCCCTCTCTCCTTCTGTCTCTCTGTCCCTCTCTCCCTCTCTCCCTCCCTCTCTGTCTACCTCTCTTCCTCTCTCTCTCTGTCTGTCCCTCTGTCTCTCCCTTCTCGTGGTCCATGTGACTTCACTGTCGAAGATGTAAGTTCACAGAGCAAGCAGTGTAACCTCCTCCATCGATGCCGCCCCCGGCCCACCCCCGGCCCACCCCTGGCCCACCCCTGGCCCACCCCTGACCCACCCCCGGCCCACCCCTGGCCCACCCCCGGCCCGCCCCGGCCCACCCCTGGCCCACCCCCCGGCCCACCCCTGGCCCACCCCCGGCCCACCCTGGCCCACCCCTGGCCCGCCGGCCCACCCCCGGCCCACCCCTGGCCCACCCCCGGCCCACCCCCGGCCCACCCCCGGCCCACCCCCTGGCCCACCCCCGGCCCACCCCCGGCCCACCCCCGGCCCACCCCCGGCCCGCCCCCGGCCCACCCCCGGCCCACCCCTGGCCCACCCCCGGCCCACCCCCGGCCCACCCCTGGCCCACCCCCGGCCCACCCCTGGCCCACCCCTGGCCCACCCCTGGCCCACCCCTGGCCCACCCCTGGCCCACCCCTGGCCCACCCCTGGCCCACCCCTGAACATCTGCACTCCTGCTTGGATCCCGGATTGTTCTGTCCACACACACACACACACACACACCACACACACACACACACACACACACACACCACACACACACACACACACACACACACACACACACACACACACAATATGTTCACAAGCAGAGACACATTTGGGGATTTGAGTCACCTCTCATTTCGTTCAACTACCTGCAGCTACAGTGTTTCCTTTCGCGGGGGCTGTTGACTAAGTAAATAATCTCGAGGGAAAGCGAACGGGGCAGAATAACGCCAGAGCCGTCTGCATCTGGGTCTGATAAGATCAGCGGCAGCACAGTCTAATGAAAGATTAGAGGATGGAGTGAGTGTTGCCCCCTGCTGTGTTGATACTCGTGGGGAAGCGTTCTCTGAACAGACAAACATAGAACACAGAATCTCTCACACGGCTCAGCAACCCATGCTGCCTGCTCAGCACTCTCTGGGTGTAAGAAAACACGCAGAGGCACCCACACGTAGGACCAGGCAGAGAGAGAGGGAGGAGAGGCACCCACACGTAGGACCAGGCAGAGAGAGAGGGAGGAGAGAGGGAGAGGGCACAGAGAGAGAGGGGAAGCAGAGGAAGAGGCAGAGAAAAAGAGAGAGAGAGACAGAAGAACAAAGAGCGAGGGAGGGGGAGTGAGAGGTACAGAGGAAGACAGAAAGACAAAGAGGAGAGAGAGAGAGAAAGACAGATGACAGAAAATTAGGAGGTGAAAGCAGGAAGGAAGGAAGTCAATGGGAAAGAGATTAGGGAGAGGCGTGATTCCTGGTCATCATCGCCCCCAGTCTGTGTTGGTAAGACGTGATTCCTGGTCATCATCGCCCCAGTCTGTGTTGGTTAGAGACATGATAAATATTCATACATGGAGTCAGTTGTGTGTTTGTGATTGCAGAGAAGCTGCAACAAAGCCTGCTTTGTCTGTCAATCACTATAAGAGACAGAGATGTACAGCTACAGTGCGTATCAGTGTGTGTGTGTGTGTGTGCGCGCATGTTTTTGGGGGAAACGTGTTAGTGTGTATTTGCGTGTGTGTGCATGTGTTAGTGTTTGTGTGTGCATGTGTTAGTGTGTCTGTGTGCATGTGTTAGTGTGTGTGTGTGTTCATGTGTTAGTGTTTGTGTGTGTGCATGTGTTAGTAGGTGTGTGTGCATGTGTTAGTGTGTGTCTGTGTGTGCATGTGTTAGTGTGTGTGTTAGTGTTTGTGTGTGTGTGTGTGTTAGTGTTTGTGGGGTACTTGATATAGGAGCTTGTGAGGGAGAGAAAAAGAGAGAGAACGAGTGGCATGCAGGACTACTGACTGGGAGGAAATGTCTGTCTGTGTGTATGCATGTGTGTCGTGTGTGTGCGGGTGTATAACATGTGTGTGTGTGTGTGTACTCATCAGCCTCATCCTGTAAATCCATCAGTCCCTGTCCAAAACTAGACCAGGTCAGCCCTTTTTCCTCACCTCCCTTCCTCCTCTCCTCCCTCCATCCCTCCCTCCTCCCTTCCTCCACCTGTGTGAACACAATGCAGCCCGTATCTCCCATCATGACCCCTGCCTGGCCTCGTGTCCCAGGGAGACAGAAGACACCCAGGAGAGAGGAGGGTATTATGGGATGTGACCCCCGAGGACGGTAAAAGAGAGAGGCGAGTGTGTGCATGTAAACTCTCACAGTAACACTGCACCCTATCGGGTCACATCTCACCTAATGTCTTTTGAAATACAGGTTCTGTAGAGGCAGACTGACCATTGTGTATGTGTGTGTTTTTCTGTGGTGTCCGTGTTGTGTGTACGTTTGTTCAGGTAAAATGAGGTGTTTATGTAAGATATAGAAGGAAAGATGACAAATTGCTCCATCAGACTACAAACTGTAAGGATGTGTGTGTGTGTGTGTGTGTAGGTGCGTGTGTGTGTTTCCTGTTTGGATAATGAGAGTTGAAATAGCTGCTGAAAGGTGTTTGTGAAAAGGCAGCCATTTGTCTTATTACCCAGCCTCATGTCACAAATACAGTATATATATATATATATATATATAACACAGTGTTACCTTTCACACACACACACACACACACACATACACTTCCATCTCATCTTGAGATGGAGAGACGTTATGATCAAACACGTCGCTAGTCTTGAAGCCATTCCTGTCGTTTGATAGAGAGAGCAACTGATGAGTCTTACTGATTGGCCGCCGGGTCTGATGGCTTTTATCTTTAATAACCCAGAGTGCATTGCTTTGTTTTCATTACTCTCAACAAGGGTCCCTGCCATAACAACATACATGTACCATTAGACCACAAGGCCATTTCTAGGGTGGAAGAAGATCACAAGCTCTTAACCACCCCCGCCACACCAAGAAGACCTAAACACCAGCGTGTTCACGGCACTGCAGAAACACATCTACACAACACACACAACATATTTATTGAGGAGAGATAGAGGCTCTGATGATAAAGACGTCCTGTAGCAGCATTACCGTGGTGATGTAGAGGGGGTTGAGGACTTCCTGTTGCCGTAGAGATACAGAAATCATTAACCTCTTAGCGACCTACTAGAAGCTTTACTAATAGAAGAGAGACAAACTCATTTAGTGTGTGTACATGCGTGCGTGCATTAGTGTGTGTACAGCATGTTTTTGTGTGTGTGGGAGAGGATCTAGCTCTGTTAGCGTCTTCGTGGCACCAGGAGAAATCTCCAGCTTCACATCCTACCATTTTAAAATGTTGTAGAACAGCCGATGAACATTCCAGACTGATCTGATAAGAGACACACAAGTGCTGGATCTCAGGACCAACATACATCCATCTCATGCCAGCGTGTTGGATGTATGTTGCACTCTGGCTCATGTTGTACCGAACACACTTTGATCTCCAGTGCAGGAGACTGGAAAATTCCAGACGTCTATTGAGTGTATTTATAAAGATACACACATAGCCTTAATGTCTAAGGGAACTGCCAGCCATCTCTTCTGTGTGTGTGTGTGTGTGTGTGTGCCACACTTCCCTCTTTGTGTCATCAACCAGGAGACACATCCCTTCCATGTCTGCCAAACATGCAGGTGTGTGTGTGTGTGTGTGTGTGTGCGTGTGTGTGCGTGTGTGTGCGTGTGTGTGTGTGCGTGTGTGTGTGTGTGTGTGTGTGTGCGCATCTTTCTGCCGTTCCAAAGTAGACAGGATGAATCTCCTGGATGAGATCCAACATATCACGCTGGTCACGTTGGAAGATACACACACACACACACACACACGGACACACATATACACATGCATACACACACATACACACACGTACGGGAAACTGGAAAATCTGTGCTCTCCTCTTACATGGAACACACTTGTTGCGTGTTTGGCCGAGACATGAAGGATGTCTCTCTGGCTTGATGACACACACAGGAGGGAAGTGTGGCAAAACACACACAAACACATGCGTACACATGCACACACACACGTACACACACACGCACACATACTGCCACGTCTGTGTGTTCTGAAGGAAAGAGCACCATAAAAGACAATGGTTGGTTGTCACAGTGCTGAAGCTCTTATTACCACAGTGGTGTAGAGGTGACATCACATTCATCCACAAAGTGTCATCGACATGCTTCTCAGCTGGGTGAGCTGCATGGCTGGCTTCACAGACTCGGCAGGTACTAACAGAGGGAGAGCAGATAACATTATCCCCATGGTAACAGGTGTATCACATCCCATAATAGCCCAATAGCATTAACAGCGGGACAGATTGGGTAACACACTGCTCTCCTGTCCACACCAAACACCTCCAGACTTCTGTAAGGCAAGTTCCCCTGGTTCTGGGATGGGGCGCCATGTTCACCCTCGGTTCAGGCTAAGTTCCCCTGGTTCTGGGATGGGGCGCCATGTTCACCCTCGGTTCAGGCTAAGTTCCCCTGGTTCTGGGATGGGGCGCCATGTTCACCCTCGGTTCAGGCTAAGTTCCCCTGGTTCTGGGATGGGGCGCCATGTTCACCCTCGGTTCAGGCTAAGTTCCCCTGGTTCTGGGATGGGGCGCCATGTTCACCCTCGGTTCAGGCTAAGTTCCCCTGGTTCTGGGATGGGGCGCCATGTTCACCCTCGGTTCAGGCTAATCCCCCCTCACCACACTGCTGGATTACACACATTAACACAAGAACAGGTCTCATCTGAAAAATAGTCGCTGTTACTTTAGGTATCTCTGAAATCTAGTCACTGTTACTGTAGGTCTATCTGAAATCTAGTCGCTGTTACTGTAGGTATCTCTGAAATCTAGTCACTGTTACTGTAGGTATCTCTGAAATCTAGTCACTGTTACTGTAGGTATCTCTGAAATCTAGTCACTGTTACTGTAGGTCTCTCTGAAATCTAGTCACTGTTACTGTAGGTATCTCTGAAATCTAGTCACTGTTACTGTACTGTAGGTCTCGCTCACATTATCAAGTCCCTGTTCCTTTCGGTCTCTATCAAATCAGGTTGTTGTTGGGTGGACAGAAAGAAAGATGCCAATAGTGGAGGTGATGGAATCATCCCCAAAAGGACTGTTAACAAAATTAAAGACATTAAATATCATGTTAGTGAAAAGTATTAAAAGAAAGTCAATTCAAATGTTGTGTGAGGCTGGTAGGACCAATGGGACTTTGGGGACCAATAAAACTGTCTGTAAACATCTTCATTAACAGGGCTGTCTGAGGAGGTCAGGGGTCAAGAGAATGAATTTGACCTCTTGCCACAGTCAATTCCTTGTTTGTGTAAACCTACATGGCAAATAAACGGAATTCTGAATGATCTTGGTATAGTCTAGTATGGAGTACCGGGTAGTCTCTCAATCCACCCTATCTGCCCTTTACTGCACCCACCCACGTATCACTGCTCATGTCATACTGGGCATACAGGAAATCATCGAGGGCACATGCTGCATACTTGGTTGGACCCTGTACTGATTGACCCAAGCTCCAAATTGTTTATTTCTGAATTTTGCTACTGTCTGGTATCTGTGCGGAACTAGAGCATTATGAATCTCTACTAACTTCACAATCGAGATCTTCTGCCCCTTTTAACTTCCCTGTTCTCTCAAACAGAGCCATGTGGTCTGTCTGACTCCTCCCCTCTCTCACCCTTCTCCTCTCATCCACCTCTCACTCCTAATGTGTGATCTGTGGCCAACAGCTAGCAGCTACACAGCTACTGTAGCAGCAAGCATCTCACACAACCAGCTACTGTACCATATAAATACAATCCCACTTGCTGTCCCCGTGGATCCGATTATGATCACAAGAATGGCCAAGGTATAATTCCTACCTTAACAAACAACACCCAACAAACAGGATAAAGATAAGCCTGCACAATGCTTTTAAGTCTGAGACAGAGAAAACACTGGTATGCACTTAGAAGCTCCTGTGCACCGTCTGTATGAGAGTGTGTATATGCCCATGGCCTCCTGGCTCTCTGATTGGCTGTGATGTCACAGCTGCCTCCTATAAGAGGTCCTGCCAGAGAAACGGCTGCATTTTACCGCGAGACTGGAGTGTGAGAGCAGGGACACTGAGAACACTGAGATAGACACACACACACACACACACAGACAGACAGGGACACTGAGAACACTGAGATAGACACACACACACACACACACACACAGACAGACAGACAGAACACTCTGAACCCTGAGACAGACAGACAGACAGACAGACAGACAGACAGACAGACAGACAGACAGACAGACAGACAGACAGACAGACAGACAGACAGACAGACAGACAGACAGACAGACGACGACAGACAGCGAGAAAGACAGACAGAGACAGGCAGGCAGGCAGAGAGAGGGAGGGACAGGCAGGACAGGACGAAAGAGAGACAGACAGGCAGGAGAGAGCACATAGACAGAAAGAGTGAAATACATTTAAGGAAGTAAGAAAAGGACAGACAGAAAAAGAGAAACAGCAGCACAGGAAATGAAGCCCAGCGACCGTAATGAGGAGTCCTGAAGAAGAAACACTTGAAGAGGATTTCTAACCCCTTCCACCACACTAAAGAAATACCAGCAGCAGTATCTGGGATATTAATACTCACAGCACTGCAACAGAGATACTACCAAGATTACTCTACCTTGAATGTCAGTACTAAGAGAGCCGCAAATGAAGTGTTGAGAAGAGTACCTGGAATATTAATACTTGGAATATGAATACAGGAATATGACAGGAGTACCTATAGGTGTTGTAGTGACCGCACTGCAACAGGAACACTGCACATAGTACCTGGAATTATAGTACTCAGCGCATGCAGTGCTGCAACCGGAGGACCACGGTACTGACATTCTGTATAAGTGCTGGAATATTTCCACTGGAAAACCTGCTGTGCTTATTGGTCTTATGGGAGTCCAGGAAGGATCTGGGAGGTCAGTAATATGAAGTACTGTAATGTGTACATGTTCATACAAACTCATAGTACTACATGGTGTCTGTCTGCTGTAGGACTAAATGATACATCATGGTGAGCTGAAGTGCCAGGTTTGGAACAAGTGTTGATGTGAGTTCTCAGAATAGAACCAGGGTCGAGACACTTAGTTTGGAACATGCTGAAATTTCACATCAATAATTAACCAAACAGTTGTTGGGTTTTGATCTTTTTGAATGCTGAATTTGAGTACTGCTGATGTTGTCTTTTGAATGGGTTTTGTTCTCACAGTAGTAATAGAAATGACTGGAAGTAAATTTATCAACCTGTTTCCTATAGGTAGAGCTGTTACTATAACGCCCCCCACAATCTTTTTTTTTACGATGACCAATGATGTAATGGCTCATTGGCATGTCATTGCATGTCATTGGCATGTCATTGGCTTCATGCATTTGCATGTTTGTTACACAACAGGAGGGATCAGAAACAGTTACATGTATGTAATATGTTTACATCGTAAACATTTAATTATGGACAGTTATATGAAATACACTGTATTTTGAGTGCCCTTTTAAGACTTGATCAGTAAGTCTGAGTGATAATAGCTCCCCTCAAGTATCATGGACACATAGGATGGTATGTGAGTTAGGCTGCAGAGACGCAGCTAGATGAGCACCCTCAGTATCCTCAGAAATAACCTCCTCAGTCAAACTCTCTCCTTGACACCCACAGAAGCCTGGAACATTAACATGTTTTTCATTATTTCCTCTCTGGTTGGTACGGCGCCCCAGAGGTGACACTGAAAAAAAAATGACAGCAATTTATTAAATTGTGTGCATGTTTTACTAATTCATTCCCTAATTTTAGATAAATTATGCACACGTCTGACAAATTTGTTTCCTCATTTTAGTTCAATTGTTCCCTCGTTTTATGTCTCTAACTGTGATGAGTCTCCTCCCCGTGTTGTGTGCATCTTACCATCTTCAGTTGCAAGTGAACTATGGCGAGACTGTACACACAGAGGCCAACTCATACTAACTTTGTATTGTTAATGAGGTACAGCTTGAATAAAGTTGTAAATTATCGTCATTATTAGCTGTTGGTGGTGACTATGGAAGTGGACACGTTGGTGTGTGTCCTCAACAGAAGTTGGAGTGTGTTAAGAAATGGAGGAGCATGCTGTGGAAACAGTGTGAACACAGTGCCTTTATTTGTATGACAGTAGCCTACATTGCCTAGAAACATGCCTTCATTTATATACATTTATCAATTCCCTTGATTGGAATCCATATGATGTGTTTTTATTCATGCTAAATTCAGGGTCCCTAAAAATGTGTGTTCCAATGCTTTTTGTTAATTTGCTCCAAACAAATCAAGCAGAAACCAAAGTGTAGTCTACATTGTTCTATGTAGCCTGACAGGCATAAAACGAATGAACGATTTGACTAAAATGAGGGAACAAATAAGTCAAATGTGCGCACGATTGAATAAATCATGGCCACGAAATACAATATATTTGTTATCTTTGTCACCCCCGGGGCTCCATAAGTTGACATAGTTGGTGGTAGGGACCAATATTTGTGTCTGTGAGAACGAGGAAGGTGGAGTGACTGTTGCGCTGAGGCCGCTTGGTGGATGGAGAGATATCTCCTTTAGGTGCTTCGTGTGGTGGTGCTGTTCTGGGATTATAACTGAACTGGACCTCAAACAGTCTGCCTCCATCTCCGACTTTACGGGCCTGTTGGGACAGTCGATAGCAACCATGAATGTACCTTATGTGTCCTCTTATGTGTGTGTGCTTGTGTGTGTGTGTCTGTACATACATGTGTGTGTATGTGTGTATGTACGTGTGTGTGTGTGTGTCTGAATGTACATGTTTATGTAAGGGTGTGTGTATGTGTGTATGTATGTGTGTGTGTCTGAATGTACATGTTTATGTAAGGGTGTGTGTATGTGTTTATGTACGTGTGTGTGTATGTACGGGTGTGTTGAATTGTGACACACTGCAGGTCATGGAGAGTGTGAGCGTCCCATCCAACCTCACCATGGAGACAAACTCCTCCTCCTTCCCCTTGTCATCGTCCGACTACAGTGAGGCGGAGCTGGTGTTGCTCGGCAGCCTGATGGCGTTGCTGGTCCTCGGCATCGTCTTCGGCAACGTCCTCGTCATCACGGCCATTGTGCGTTTCCAACGGTTACAGACGGTGACCAACGTATTTATCTCGTCGCTGGCGTGTGCCGACCTGGTCATGGGTGTGGTGGTGGTACCGTTCGGGGCATGCTACATCCTGTTGAATAACTGGCACTTTGGCAACTTCCTGTGCGAGCTGTGGACGGCGGCGGACGTGCTGTGCGTGACGGCGAGCATCGAGACCCTGTGTGTCATCGCGCTGGACCGCTACCTGGCCATCACCTCGCCTCTGCGCTACCCCTCCCTCCTCACCAAGCGCAAGGTACGCTGGGAAACTGCTGCTGCATCTTCTGTTTGCATCGCGTGCGAAGGGCTGTGTGTTTGTGGTGGTTGTGAACCTTATCTTTCTCACCACCTCTCCTTCCTTCACCTCTTTACTTTTCCTCTCCTCTATCCCTTTCTTTGATGTCCTTCTCTCTCTCTCTCTCTCTCTACTATTCCCTCTCCTCTTCCCGAGTCCTAGACTGTAATTGTATTTGCCGTTTGAAGCCCTAGCATTCACCTTGTGTTTCAATTAAGGTAAAAAAGGGCTCTGGTTCAATTTCCAACACCTCTCACTAGCTCTCTGTCCTCCCTCCTCTCTCTCCTCCCCTTCCTTTCTCCCCCCTCCTCTCTCCTCTCCCTATCACTCTCCTCTCTCCTCTGTCTCCCCTCCCTTTTTCTCCTTTTCCCTCCTATGTGATTAACGAGAGGCCTGTAGGCGTGCCTGGTGGTTCTGCTGGTGTGGGCGGTGGCGGGCCTCATCTCCTTCCTGCCGATCCACATGGAGTGGTGGGTGTCGGACGATGTGGAGGCCGTGGCGTGCCTGAAGGAGCCCAGCTGCTGCGACTTCAACACCAACGCCGCTTACGCCGTCGCCTCCTCCATCATCTCCTTCTACCTGCCGCTGGTTGTCATGGTGTTCGTCTACGCCCGCGTCTTCCAGGAGGCCCGCCGCCAGCTCGCCAAGATCGGACGCAGCGAGGGCCGCTTCCACCTGGCCCACGCTGCCGCCGCCGCCGCCGCCGCCTCGGCCAATCAGAGCACAGGATCGGAGATTGGAGAGGAGGGGGAGGGAGGAGGAGGAGAGGTGAGTTACTGTAGTTTTTTCAGATCCATTTACACAAAATTTGTGATATGTAACTGTGTAACTGGCAGAAACTTGCAGGTTGCACAAAACTGAGACACTAAAACATACCAGGAGTAACTAGGTACAAGTAAATTGTAACTTGGAAAGGGCACAGTGTAACACGTGACGCGTGACGTGTAATCCGTCCCATGTGACCGGCCAGGTGAGGACCCTGAAGCGTTCCAAGTTCTGCCTGAGGGACCACAAGGCGCTGAAGACCCTGGGCATCATCATGGGCACCTTCACGCTCTGCTGGCTGCCCTTCTTCCTGCTCAACGTGGCCGCGGCCATCTGGAAGGTGGACGACATCAAGATCACCTTCAGGGTCCTCAACTGGATCGGCTACGCTAACTCCGCCTTCAACCCCCTCATCTACTGCCGCAGCCCCGAGTTCAGACACGCCTTCCAGGAGCTGCTGTGCCTCAGAGGAGGGGTGTGGGGGGGCCGGCGGACGGGGCGAGGGGGGGGGGCGAGGGGCGGGGGTGCCCTTCTTCTCCCCCAAGGCCCGAGGGAGGACAGACAGATATGTGTGTGCGGGGGGATGCTGGGGGGGGGCCGTTGGATAGACCCCAGAACAAGGATATTCAGGGTAGGGAGGTGGGGGTATCGGTTGAGAGTGAGGGTGGGTCTGCTTCTGTGGAGCTATGCCCTGGCCCAGGTTCTGGTTCTGTTTCTGGTTCTAGGACTGGTTCTGATCAGCAGCAAACAGAGACTCACTCATCTGAATTCGATACATACCTCCGGACCTGACCCCAGTGACCCCACCAGAACCCTGATCATCCATGGTCCGAGCCCCACATAACTGGACCTGCTCCCTGGATGGTATGAGGAGTAGAGCTCCAGGATGGACCTGCTCCCTGGATGGTATGAGGAGTAGAGCTCCAGGATGGACCTGCTCCCTGGATGGTATGAGGAGTATAGCTCCAGGATGGACCTGCTCCCTGGATGGTATGAGGAGTAGAGCTCCAGGATGGACCTGCTCCCTGGGTGGTATGAGGAGTAGAGCTCCAGGATGGACCTGCTCCCTGGGTGGTATGAGGAGTAGAGCTCCAGGATGGATACCTCTGGACCCAGGCCTTGTCACCCAGACCAGCCACACCATCTCGCTTGGATGTAAACTCTGAGATCTACACCCTGCCCTGGATGGAACCTTGTTCTGCGGGGATCTACTGTAGAGGATCTACTGTAGAGGATCTACTGTAGAGGATCTACTGTAGAGGATCTACTGTAGAGGATCTACTGTAGAGGATCTACTGTAGAGGATCTACTGTAGAGGATCTACTGTAGAGGATCTACTGTAGAGGATCTACTGTAGAGGATCTACTGTAGAGGATCTACTGTAGAGGATCTGTAGAGGGGGAACCTAAGAGATTCTGGTGTTCCTCCAGATCTTCTCGTGGTCCACAATTCAGGTTTTGGATGGAAACCGCAGAGCAGAATCGTGTAACTGTGAAGACGCAATGTGCACACTGGTGTCTTTTGTATGACTGTGTGTGTGTGTCTGGCATGTCTGTGTCATGTCGGAGCACATGTAAAACACGGGTCCTTGGGTTACGTATGCGTGTTGTTGGACTTCACTGAAACATGAGCCCTGGAAAGTTGTGTCTCCTCAACCTACCTCTCTCTCTCACACACACACACAGACCCACACACAGTTATACACACCCATGTATGACAGGCAGGTCTGGACTGGGACTGAAAAACGGCATGGGACTTTGAAACGCAGACCGGCCCACGGCCGTGTATTAGGATTATTTTTTTTGCATTATGCCGCGGCCGTTTGACCGTCCGTTGGGGAAATCAGTCCGACTGGTATGACATGTGCACACACTGTAGAAAAGAGTGTTATGACCCAGAGAGATCTGGGAGAAACTTACAATTCCTGCATGACTGCATGAAGCAGTTCAGTATTTCCCTGTCTGCAGAAGGCAATTGAGGGAGGGAAAGAGATGAATGAAGAGGCAGAGAGACATGGATTTAGAAGGGTAAAGAAATAAGGGGGGGGAGGGGGGGGTAAAGAGACAGATTGAAATCATTCTCACAGTGTCTGTAAAGCATTATTAAAGCATTTCATTGAAATGGGATTGCTAGAGAGAAAGAGAGGGAGATAGAAAGGGATAGAGGGAGCTGTGTTAACTGACTCCCCCCTCCCCCTCTCCGTTTAAAATGTTTCTCATTGATCTGAAACTGGATTTGGGAGGTCCAAGGAGTAGATTTACACTGTGTGTGTTTGTATGCGTGCACGTGTTTGTGTGTGTGTGTGTGTGTCTCTGTGTGTGTGTGTGTGTGTGGAATCACAACGTCCAGCCAGAGAAATGGTTGAGAGGCAGCAACAGGTGCAGACACGCTATAATCGTCTGCTACCAACATTGAGCAACGATCAGTTATACAATTATACACACACACACGCGCACACGCGCACACACACACACCAGCCACCCAGTCATCACCCTTTCATTTGCCACTGAAAGGCAACTTCCTTTTGCTAGACACACACACACACACACACACACACACTAACCAGTGTTGATTAGATCCATTCATTCTGCTGCTACACCATCTCGGCTGGATCACACAACAGCATATCACCAACACATATACAACTAAATATAGGGAGACCTCAACCTTCTCCTCTCCTCTCCCTCCCCTCCCCTCCCCTCCCCCTCCCTCCCCTAACCTCCTCCTCTCTACTTTTCACCTCTCATCTTCACACTTCGGCCTGTTGCTTTCTCAGAACTGGTGCTGTTGTTGTTGCTGTTGTTGTTTTTGCTGTGTTGTTCCTATGGTTGCTGCGTCCTGTAATGTTGATCTTGAGTCATGTTTTGTTTACAAACTGTAGAGAGCTGCAGAGACCTTCAGTCCATTTAGCACAGCCAACCTGACCTATGGTAGTCAGTGACCAGTGTGTGTGTGTGTGTGTGAGTGCGTGCAAATGTGTGTTTGTGTGTGTCTGTGTGTGTGTATGTATGTGTGTGCATGCGTCTATCGTAGTGTATCACAACGGTACTGTATATTAGCCTCTCTCATGCAAGCGAGGCACTTTGATGTTCAGCGTCAGTCGATGTACCTGTCAACATGGGCTCTTACATCAACACAATTATTCCAGTGACAATGGTCACCATTTTTTAATAACATGACACAACTGTGTGTCACTGTCAGCAGAAACAAACTGCTGTCTCTATGTCAATGTATTTGAGGTCAGTCGAATGTTTGACATTAGCGGTTACACTTTAGATGTTTCCTAAACGTCTCAAATTAAAATTGTTGTTGGCCTAGGATGTTGCGTGGTTGCTTTTTAGGGTAGAGGGAGTCCACAGCTCCCCCTGTGGTCAGGCGAGGTACTACCACAGCCCTGCACCTCTGTCCTGCTATTTATAACACGTTTTCCAGACTTGATAAAGACAGTTGCTGTGTGTGTGTGTGTGTGTGTGTGTGTGTGTGTGTGTGTGTTGTCCCCAGATGAGCCATGGTAGATCAAGTAACCACCACAGAAACAAAATGTGTGTGTGTGTGTTGGGGGGGTCGGGGTGTGTGAGTGGGTGTCAGGTGTATCTAACAACTGACAGGGATCTACAAGTAATCCAGAAACAATGATCTATGTCCTGGGAGGTTTCCCATCACAGTAGAATGAACACACACCTGCTGACAGGCACGCCTAAGGTTATCTTGTGGACTCAGAACTCCAAGCCCCCACGATTAACCACAGCCCTTAACTAACTAGGAGGCATGCCCTCTAACACACACACACACACAGGCACACACACACAGGCACACCCACACTAGACTTACAGCCCAGCTGCCTACTCCCAGACAGACGATAAGGCTGATAAGCAAGTCGTCCCAGAAGGTTGAGGAACGACAGAACATTCTGGACTCTTCCAGGCAAGTATGATCCCAAGAAAAGTTTTGGTAAGGCTTAAAACCCTTCAACACTCGATATATTAACCAAACTAACAATACTCATCTCATGTAATTGTCCTCATCCCTCCTATCTTCTGTGTGCGTGTATGTGTGTGTGTATGTGTGTGTGTGTGTGTCTATGTGTGTGAATGCGCATGTGTCTGTGTGTTTTTGCATTTGTGTGTGTGTGTGGACATGTGTGGTTGTGTATGTAAGTGTGTGTGTGCGTGTATATGTGTGTGTTTAAAGTGACACCAGATGTAAACTCATGGAAAAGTTAATGAGCCATGCTGGCAGCAACAGTCCACCTGTAAACAAGACTGGAACTCGGATGACTTACATGGTGTTGGGGTTTACATAATCAACTCCTCTGCACTCTTATCCTCTCCTCTGCGCTCCTCTTTTCTTCTCTCCTCTCTCCCCCCCTTTCTTCTGTCCCTCTCTCTCACTCCCTCGCTCTCACCAGTCCCCAGAAAACTCCAGTAGTCCAAAAGTACATTCTCATGGTCAAAGTGTTGATTTACAAGATCCAGGCACACACACCACACACAGTCCAGACTGAAACAAGCAATCTATTAGATATTCCATCAAAGCTTGTTATCTTCAGGGTGGGGGGGCGAGTAGGGATGTGAGAGATATGCATGACAGACCCTCCCTTTCTGGCCCTGATGAACACTCTCTCCTTCCATACCTCTCTCCTCTCTCTCTCTCTCTCTCTCTCTCTCTCTCTCTCTCTCTCTCTCTCTCTCTCTCTCTATCTCTTCTGATCTATGTCTCTCTTTCTATTTCCCCCATGTCTACCTCTCCAGACAGCCTAGTGGGAGAGATAAGACCAGCTAGCAGCTGATTCTAAGTCATCCAAGCTGGTTTACAGCAGACCAACAAGATAAACACTCTCTTCATCTCTGTCACATGCTCCTTCTTTCTCCTGCTCGCCTTCTTTTCCTCTCTTCGTTTCACTCTCTGTTCCTTCATCATCCCTCACCCCCCGCTTCCCCCCAAGTTTGTTTCTCTCTTTCCAGCTCTCTTCTCTTAGCCTCTCTCTCTCTCTCTCTCTCTCTCTCTCTCTCTCTCTCTCTCTCTCTCTCTCTTCTCTATCTCTGTGTCTTTCTTTCTGCAGGAATGCAGACAGTGAGATACTATTCGTTAGGCAGCGAATGCACAGTCATGTCCAAGTCATCTTTCATCTCTCTGGTTTGGCTCTCCTCCTGCCTAAATATGGGCTCTTCACCCTGCTACAATGGCCCTCCACAACCCTCAGCCAGAGATTTAGAGAAAAAAAGAATCATTCTGAAACGACAGCGACAGGTTTTTCGTGCTGCTATTTACAAGTGTGGCTGAGCTCTGGTCTCGCTCTGCTTTGAGCACATGCTCGTGGTCTCAGTGTGGTCCTGATCGCTGTGGTAGAGCTATGGACCGGAACGTTCTAGGCACAGGTAATGCAATATTAACAACACATACTGATATGACACACACATTGATCTGCTCCTTTCTTCTCCTCCGCTCTCACCCCCCTCCTCATTTCTCTTCTCCTCTCTTCTTCTCTCTCCTCATCTCCTCACCTCTTTTTCTTTTCTACTCTCTTCTATTTCTTCTCCATCCTCGTCTCCCATCGTGCCCTGTCCTAACCTAGTTACCAGGGGTTGACCACAAAAACCACATCAGAGTGGCTTAATCAGTGGCTGATGGAAAACAGATAAAACCATGTGTGTGTGTGTGTGTGTGTATTTGTGTGTGTGTGTATTTGTGTGTGTGTGGCCAGTCTCCTGGGGGAACCAATGTCTTTTCACCCAATGTTCTTCTATTAGGGAAAGAGAGCATCACAGCATCAGCCCCATACAGTCCAATCTAGTCTGTTCTGGTCTAGTCTGCTCTAGGGCCAGTTGCAAAAAAATAGACCTAGTCTTAGGCCGAATCCCAATACTTGAATTATGCTACTCTGTTTTCCAAAAAACTGACTCATGGGAACTCCCTCGTCTACGTGGAACGCTCTGAGCTCTCCAGGGGCCCTCGGAGAGCGCCGGAGAGCTCGACGTGCACCACCTGAATTTCCTAACTATCCGTCGTAATTTCGGATAGTTACGGTTACCCCCTTGGCTGTGATTGGTCCGTATTAAGAACCGCTTGCGTCAGGGGTGGGGTTGCCATGACCAACAAGACGAACTGAATCCTTTGACCGCCATTGCTGTGAGTTTTTACAATTCATATAGACTTAATGTAACTTTAAGTCTGACATGCCATAGACACTTCAATTGACCTGTTGCATAAAGCTTCACTATGAGTCACTAACTTAAGACTGACTTAGATAGCCTGTTGCGCTTTGCATTATGGGTAAAATAAGACACTGCAAAAAAAGAAAAGATGGCGGACAAAACAGTGACACGGCGGAAGATCTGTTGGAGGAATACAATATTGAGTTATGTTGTCATCTACTCACTCGTTTAATAAAATGACATTTTAGCGGAAAAGCAGACCCCAGTTATACATTTCTGCAGTTAAAATGAACAAACAGAATTATGTTTGTAATCAATTATGCTAAAATAATGACGTACTAACAGATCATTGGCATAGCAACTAAACCCTTACCGCAAGGCTTAGCCAAAGGGAGAGGTGGCTAAATGTTCTACCTTAAATTAAGTCATTCTTACTATTTATGCAACAGACAGGCTTAATTAGACTAGTCTAACCTGACCATTTAAGACAGTCTAAGGCTAAGACTAGTCTTAAACTAAGTTTATGCAACTGGCCCCTGGTCTAGTCTGGGTCTGGGTCTGGGTCTGGTCTGGGTCTGGGTCTGGGTCTGGGTCTGGGTCTGGGTCTGGGTCTGGGTCTGGGTCTGGGTCTGGGTCTGGTCTGGGTCTGGTCTGGGTCTGGGTCTGGGTCTAGGTCTAGGTCTGGGTCTAGGTCTGGGTCTGGGTCTGGGTCTGGGTCTGGGTCTGGGTCTGGGTCTGGGTCTGGTCTGGGTCTGGTCTGGTCTGGTCTGGGTCTGGTCTGGGTCTGGGTCTGGGTCTGGGTCTGGTCTGGTCTGGGTCTGGTCTGGGTCTGGTCTGGGTCTGGGTCTGGGTCTAGGTCTGGGTCTAGGTCTGGGTCTAGGTCTGGGTCTGGGTCTGGGTCTGGGTCTGGGTCTGGGTCTGGGCCTGGTCTGGGTCTGGGTCTGGGCCTGGTCTGGGTCTGGGTCTGGGTCTGGGTCTGGGTCTGGGTCTGGGTCTGGGTCTGGGTCTGGTCTAGGTCTAGGTCTGGGTCTGGTCTAGGTCTGGGTCTGGGTCTGGTCTAGGTCTGGGTCTAGGTCTGGGTCTGGGTCTGGGTCTGGTCTAGGTCTGGGTCTAGGTCTGGGTCTAGGTCTGGGTCTGGGTCTGGGTCTGGGTCTGGGTCTGGGTCTGGTCTAGGTCTGGTCTGGGTCTA
>CAEFZP010002666.1:112500-127500 GCA_903064625.1 Mallotus villosus
GAATACCACAGAGGAGAGTAGAATACCACAGAGGAGAGTAGAATACCACAGAGGAGAGTAGAATACCACAGAGGAGAGTAGAATACCACAGAGGAGAGTAGAATACCACAGTAGAGTAGAATACCACAGAGGAGAGTAGAATACCACAGGAGAGTAGAATACCACAGAGGAGAGTAGAACACCACAGAGGAGAGTAGAACACCACAGAGGAGAGTAGAACACCACAGTAGAGTAGAATACCACAGTAGAGTAGAATACCACAGTAGAGTAGAATACCACAGAGGAGAGTAGAACACCACAGAGGAGAGTAGAATACCACAGGAGAGTAGAATACCACAGAGGAGAGTAGAACACCACAGAGGAGAGTAGAATACCACAGAGGAGAGTAGAATACCACAGTAGGAGAGTAGAATACCACAGAGGAGAGTAGAATACCACAGAGGAGAGTAGAATACCACAGAGGAGAGTAGAATACCACAGAGGAGAGTAGAATACCACAGAGGAGAGTAGAATACCACAGAGGAGAGTAGAATACCACAGGAGAGTAGAATACCACAGTAGAGTAGAATACCACAGTAGAGTAGAATACCACAGGAGAGTAGAATACCACAGAGGAGAGTAGAATACCACAGAGGAGAGTAGAATACCACAGTAGGAGAGTAGAATACCACAGAGGAGAGTAGAATACCACAGAGGAGAGTAGAATACCACAGAGGAGAGTAGAATACCACAGAGGAGAGTAGAATACCACAGAGGAGAGTAGAATACCACAGAGGAGAGTAGAATACCACAGAGGAGAGTAGAATACCACAGAGGAGAGTAGAATACCACAGAGGAGAGTAGAATACCACAGGAGAGTAGAATACCACAGAGGAGAGTAGAATACCACAGGAGAGTAGAACACCACAGAGAGTAGATACACACAGGAGAGTAGAATACCACAGAGGAGAGTAGAATACACGGGAGTAGAAACCACAGAGGAGAGTAGAATACCACAGGAGAGTAGAATACCACAGAGGAGAGTAGAATACCACAGAGGAGAGTAGAATACCACAGAGGAGAGTAGAATACCACAGAGGAGAGTAGAATACCACAGAGGAGAGTAGAATACCACAGAGGAGAGTAGAACACCACAGAGGAGAGTAGAATACCACAGAGGAGAGTAGAATACCACAGAGGAGAGTAGAATACCACAGAGGAGAGTAGAATACCACAGGAGAGTAGAATACCACAGGAGAGTAGAATACCACAGAGGAGAGTAGAATACCACAGAGGAGAGTAGAATACCACAGTAGAGTAGAATACCACAGGAGAGTAGAATACCACAGAGGAGAGTAGAACACCACAGTAGAGTAGAATACCACAGAGGAGAGTAGAATACCACAGAGGAGAGTAGAATACCACAGAGGAGAGTAGAACACCACAGGAGAGTAGAATACCACAGAGGAGTAGAATACCACAGAGGAGAGTAGAATACCACAGAGGAGAGTAGAATACCACAGAGGAGAGTAGAATACCACAGGAGAGTAGACACATAGTAGAATACCACAGTAGAGTAGAATACCACAGAGGAGAGTAGAATACCACAGAGGAGAGTAGAATACCACAGAGGAGAGTAGAATACCACAGAGGAGAGTAGAATACCACAGTAGAGTAGAATACCACAGAGGAGAGTAGAATACCACAGAGGAGAGTAGAATACCACAGAGGAGAGTAGAATACCACAGAGGAGAGTAGAATACCACAGTAGAGTAGAATACCACAGTGAGAGTAGAATACCACAGAGGAGAGTAGAATACCACAGAGGAGAGTAGAATACCACAGAGGAGAGTAGAATACCACAGTAGAGTAGAATACCACAGAGGAGAGTAGAATACCACAGAGGAGAGTAGAATACCACAGAGGAGAGTAGAATACCACAGAGAGAGTAGAATACCACAGAGGAGAGTAGAATACCACAGAGGAGAGTAGAATACCACAGAGGAGAGTAGAATACCACAGGAGAGTAGAATACCACAGGAGAGTAGAATACCACAGGAAGTAGAATACCACAGGAGAGTAGAATACCACAGAGGAGAGTAGAACACCACAGTAGAGTAGAATACCACAGAGGAGAGTAGAATACCACAGGAGAGTAGAATACCACAGGAGAGTAGAATACCACAGAGAGAGTAGAATACCACAGAGGAGAGTAGAACACCACAGGAGAGTAGAATACCACAGAGGAGTAGAATACCACAGAGGAGAGTAGAATACCACAGAGGAGAGTAGAATACCACAGAGGAGAGTAGAATACCACAGAGGAGAGTAGAATACCACAGTAGAGTAGAATACCACAGTAGAGTAGAATACCACAGAGGAGAGTAGAATACCACAGAGGAGAGTAGAATACCACAGAGGAGAGTAGAATACCACAGAGGAGAGTAGAATACCACAGTAGAGTAGAATACCACAGAGGAGAGTAGAATACCACAGAGGAGAGTAGAATACCACAGAGGAGAGTAGAATACCACAGAGGAGAGTAGAATACCACAGTAGAGTAGAATACCACAGTAGAGTAGAATACCACAGAGGAGAGTAGAATACCACAGAGGAGAGTAGAATACCACAGAGGAGAGTAGAATACCACAGAGGAGAGTAGAATACCACAGAGGAGAGTAGAATACCACAGGAGAGTAGAATACCACAGGAGAGTAGAATACCACAGAGAGTAGAATACCACAGGAGAGTAGAATACCACAGAGGAGAGTAGAATACCACAGAGGAGAGTAGAATACCACAGAGGAGAGTAGAATACCACAGAGAGTAGAATACCACAGGAGAGTAGAATACCACAGTAGAGTAGAATACCACAGAGGAGAGTAGAATACCACAGGAGAGTAGAATACCACAGAGGAGAGTAGAATACCACAGGAGAGTAGAATACCACAGAGGAGAGTAGAATACCACAGAGGAGAGTAGAACACCACAGGAGAGTAGAATACCACAGAGGAGAGTAGAATACCACAGGAGAGTAGAATACCACAGGAGAGTAGAATACCACAGGAGAGTAGAATACCACAGAGGAGAGTAGAATACCACAGAGGAGAGTAGAATACCACAGAGGAGAGTAGAATACCACAGAGAGAGTAGAATACCACAGGAGAGTAGAATACCACAGAGGAGAGTAGAATACCACAGAGGAGAGTAGAATACCACAGGAGAGTAGAATACCACAGAGGAGAGTAGAATACCACAGGAGAGTAGAATACCACAGGAGAGTAGAATACCACAGGAGAGTAGAATACCACAGAGGAGAGTAGAATACCACAGTAGAGTAGAACCGACTAGAATAGAGCAGAACAAAGTAGCAGAGCAGAGTACAACAGAGTAGAGTCAAATTGAGTAGAATAAAAGAGAGCAGCGTAGAGTAGATCAGAGTGAAATAGAGTTGAGTAAAATAGAGTAGAAAAGAGAAGGGTAAAGTTGACCAGAGCAGGGTAGGGTAGAGTACAGTAACTTCATTACAACAAGAGGCCATGTCTAAATCTCTTTCAGCTTACAATCCTGCCCCTCTGTGACTCTACACACACACACACACACACACACACAGACAAACACACTGACTAGACACACACACACTTTGTGTGTCTGCCTCTGGCTGTTATGCAACATGCTGGCGTAATCCTGCAGTGTGTCACTACTAGATGTGTGTTTGTGAATGTTTTAGAGACAAAGACTTCAGGGAGCACAGGGCAGAAATGACCTGGTGAGGGATTTGAACTGCTGTCTGTAGGGCTGTTGTGCACATGCTCTGACTGTGTGGCATGCACTGTTTATGTACACACACTGTCTGTTAGAGAGAAGGCCATGTTATAGCTTTAGGACAAATAAGTGGCCCTTGTGTGTGTGTGTGTGTGTGTGTGTGTGTGTGTGTGTGTGTGTGTGTGTGTGTGTGTGTGTGTGTGTGTGTGTGTGTAAACCCATGTATGCTCAAATGTGTGTGGACTCGGAGGGCTGGTAACCCACTAAGAGGGATTTACTTAGTTCTATAACAGAGGATAAGGCTTGCCTAATCCAGTCGTGCCCCCTTGACACCCTAACACCCCCTACCCCTGTTGCACACTGCAGACAAGTGTGTGAGTGTGTGTGTTTTACTCTTTCTCACCAAACAGCATATGCCGACTTGTGCCTTTCCTGGAATCTGCTACCCAATTACCAGTCTAGAATCCTGAACACATGCAAACAGACACACACACACACACATTCACACACATACACACACACACACACACACACACACATACACACATACCGTGTGAAAACAGAACAATCTTAATGCTGATCTAGAACCTTCAGAATACTGTTCTAGAATGTTTATAATACTGTTCTACAGTGTCTGGTTGAGTGATTGTCCTCTGTGGCAAGATGATTGGTTAAACAGGCCATGAATCATTGGCCAACCAGGCAAAGTGATTGCCTGTGTGATTGGCTGATCAACTCAATGGCCCCTCTGTTCCTGTGAAGAATGCAGCCCCTGATTGGCTTAGCCCCCTGTGGGGAGGAGTCTATGTAGCTGGTGGTTGACTGGTGATCAATCAATCCATTCCGATCTGTCTCTTTTTCAGCCCTTTTCCCCCTCTCATCCCCTCTTTCTGTGGTCATGTTAGATGGTGCATTTGATGTGTCTGGCTAACAGGCTGTTGTATCATGCTCTGTTCACTCTGTTTCCCTTCAGACGTCTTCACCAGTCTGCTGTGTGTAAAAACTAACCTCTCCTTTCCTATCCTCTCTTCTCCTCTCCTCTCCTCTCCTCTCTCCTCCCCACCTCTCCTCTCTTCTCCTTTCCTCTCCTCTCTCCTCCCCACCTCTCCTCTCTCCTCTCCACCTCTCCTCTCTCCTCCCCACCTCTCCTCTCTCCTCCTCTCCTCTCCTCTCTCCTCCCCACCTCTCCTCTCTCCTCCCCACCTCTCCCTCTCCTCTCCACCTCTCCTCTCTCCTCCCCACCTCTCCTCTCTCCTCCCCACCTCTCCTCTCTCCTCCCCACCTCTCCTCTCTCCTCCTCTCCTCTCCTCTCTCCTCCCCACCTCTCCTCTCTCCTCCCCACCTCTCCTCTCTTCTCCTCTCCTCTCCTCTCTCCTCCCCACCTCTCCCTCTCCTCTCCAGGTCAGGTCCAGCCTCGCCCCCGTGGGGGGTCTGGGGGCGTTGGTGGGGAGGCCAGGGGGCGTGTCTCCATCATATGTCTGCGCTGCAGGGAGGTGTGCAGGGGAGAGGTGGTGCGTGTGCAGAACGTCCACTTCCACAAGCGCTGCTTCACCTGCCAAGGTGAGGGGATGGGGGGAGGTGTGTGTGCATGTGTACGGTAATAGTAACTACCATGTTGCTGTCTTAGGACACACACAGTCCCACAGACACACACATGCACATATACACACACACACCTCTGAGCTAGGTGTAGTTGCGTAATGCCAGTGATCCATTCGAGCACTGAGATGAAGACTAGAGCAGTAATAAATAAGCCTGCCTCACTTGATGTCTGCACTCTGTGCTTGCATGTTTCTGTGTTCACAGTATGTGTGTGTTTGTGTGTTTGAAACTCAAAGTCTGTGTAGCGTGTATGTGTGAAAGTGTGTGCGTATAAGTGTGTGTGTGTAAACGAAGTAATCAAAACATACATCAACAGTAGTGTTGCTTTCGTCAACGAAAGTTACGACGAAGTAGAGGAGTCAGATGGCTGAGCGGTTAGGGAATCGGGTTATCACCCAGAAGGTTTCCGGTTCGATTCCGGCCGTGATAAATTACGTAGTGTCCTTGGGCAAGGCACTTCACCCTACTTGTCCCTGTACTTACTGTAAAGGCCTCAATATGCATCCGTCTCCGTTTACGGATGGGCGGGCTCACGGATACGCACGGATACGCACGGATAGACTTCGTTTATAGTTCTCCGTAGGCTGTGGGTGCTGAAAACAATTCACCGCCAGAGGAGTAGGTGGCGCTGCACTGCGATGCTAGCTATAGGTTATCGAAAACTCGTTTCATCAATAAAATAAGCACAGTTTCAGCAACTACACTGCCCATTTCTCGTCACATTTGAATTCAAATGCCGATTTACATGTACTGCTTAGCTGAAATATGAATTGTAAAAACTACTTCTCTTTGGTGATGTTTGTGATGCTAGCTGGAAGGGCAGCCTGCTTTGACCGGGTGTGCAGTGAACATTTCTGGGGGGTTATTATGATTACGGAAAGGGATCGTATATGTTTTTATATTGCTACCATTTTAGAGACTGCTTATCGATCCGAGTGTTAATCAGGCGCGGAGCCAGACGTTGTAAACATTCCGGGTTTAGCCCAAACCAACAACGTATTGGGGCTTGATTTGCAAGAACGCGACGCTGAGCGCCTCCACGGTCCTCTTCCACATATTAAAATAATGCTGCTGCCAACGAATAATGCACCTAATAATATGGTGCCTGCACTGCAATGCCATGGCGGGCTGGACCAAATGATTTTTCGGGCTGCATATGGCCCGCAGGTCGGACGTTCCGCACCCTTGGTCTTGTTGGTCACGGCAACCCATAGCGGCAACCCCAGTGACGAAAACGAGATGAGACGCAACTTAAATGCTGGTCATGTGACGATGATGGTCATGTGACAATGACTATAATTAAATGTATAATGCAATATTTTTGACGAATAAAAACGAGACTAAATGTGGTTTACAAAATAAAAACTAGAGAAATGTTATAACGTAATTTTTTCTCGTTTAGTCACGTTATTATTATTAGCTAATTCATAAGGCTGTGGTTAATAATAATGTCTAATTTTAACGTTAGCTTTAGACGTTAGCTTTAAACGACTGAGACAAACGTGTGTGACTAGCGTGTGTATGTATATTCGTTTGTGAGAGAGTGTAAAGTGGGTTATCATGTGTGACTAATGTGTGTACTGTGTGTGCGTGTATTTGTGTGTATGAGAGAGTGTAAAGTGGGTTCTTAATTCCTACCTGATTGACTGCATGTTTAACCGGTGTGAACTGGTGAAACTCACTCCTCAGGTTTGTAATGGGCGACCTGCATCAGTGAATAGCTAGCTTTTCATTGGTGTAGTTGGTAATGGTCGCGCTTGGAAGTCGAAAGGTGGCAGGTTTGACTCCCGGTGGGAGCGAACATTGGCCCGTATGCCTCTGATGGAGCTTGCAAGACCACGAACGTTACACACCTGTTACACCTATAAGTAGTCCTTATCAAATGTAATATGGACAAATTACGCCTGTTTATACGCACACCTAATTATCTATCAAACTGTAAGGTTCTGTTTTCATTCCGTGGTGGCTACAACTCGCCAGAGTAGCCTACACGTACTTCACCCATATCAGGTAGGCGGTGAATGCTTTGTGTGCAGTTACACTGACACTGATTACACCCCATACACACACTGCGGGTACCGCAGATGCACACCCATACAAATACACACACACATATACACAGGGAGGTACACCCGCACACACACACACACACACACACACACACCATCTAATCCACATGCAAGGGGGACCACGTAGAGCCCCTGGTCCCTCGCTGATGACACGTATTGATGGGGACAGGCAGTGACAGAAAGTGGCAGGTTGTGTCTCTGTCCTGAATGATCACCGCGGCAACAGCAGATACCGGATTTAAGGGATCAATACCTTGCCCCATGTCTCCTTCTCATCACCCCCTCTCTTCCTCCTCCCCTGTCCTTCCCTCCTCCTCCTCATCACCCATTCATCTTCATTGTCACGCCTGGCTAAACTGTACTAGAGAGAGAGGGATAGACAGAGAGAGAGGGAGCGTAAAGGAGAGAAAAACAGAGACACACACAAGGACAGATATGAACTCCTAACGCAGGATTAACTGAACCTTGTACACACACATACACATACACACACACACACACACACACACATGCACATACACACATGTACAGGCACATACATCATTTGCAAATGCTTGCATTCAAACTCACATCTTCCTTCCTTTTCTCTCATCTCTCCCTCCCTCTCTTTCATTCCCCTTCCTCTCTCTCGTTCTCTCCCTCCCTCCCCACCACTCCCTCTCTCTTCTCTCCCAAATCCCTTCATCTCTCCCTCTGTCTTACTCTCCCTTTCTCTCCATCTCTATCTCTCTCGTTTCTTTCTCCCTTCCATTTGTCTCTCATCCCTCCCTCCCACTCTCTCATCTCGGCCTCCCTCCTTCTTCCTCTCTCTCTCTCTCTCTCTCTCTCTTTCTCTCTCTCTCTCTTTCCCTCCCTCCCTCCCTCCCTCCCTCCCTCCCTCCCTCCCTCCCTCCCTCCCTCCCTCCCTCCCTCCCTCCCTCCCTCCCTCCCTCCCTCCCTCCCTCCCTCCCTCCCCTCCCTCCCTCCCTCCCTCCCTCCCTCCCTCCCTCTCTACTTTCCCTCCCTCCCTCCCTCCCTCCCTCCCTCCCTCCCTCCCTCCCTCCCTCCCTCCCTCCCTCCCTCCCTCCCTCTCTACTTCGCTCCCCTCTCTCTCTTTCCCTCCCTCCCTTTCCCTCTTGTATCTCCCTCACACATACAGTCTCAGATGACAGATCAATAAGTCTCAGTCAGCCGTCCACAGTAGGGCAGCGTTGCGACGGTTAGCAGGGAGGAACGGGACGGCCGTCAAGTAGCAAAGCGTAGAGTAGGGAGAGATCTGTCAGGAGAACATTGAGGAACCCAATCTCGACCATCCTCTAGATGTCACAAAGCACGGAAGAACCCTTGCCGGGAAATGTGAGTGCAGTTGTTTCCATGAGAATGTTTGAATGAGGACTGTATACAGAGAAAGGGAAGGCGAGAGAGAAATAAGTAGAGGAGAGAGAGAGAAAGAAAGAGGGGTACATGCCTTTGTTCTCTTGCTCCATCCCTCTATCACACTAAGGAAGGAAGATGGAACACTGTGTTGATCTCACTTCTGTTTCTGCCAGGACGTGTGTATGTGTGTGCAGTGTGTACGTGTGTATGTCTCCCCTCCAAAAAATGACTGCGAGCCCCTTAGGTAGGTATTGGGAACCAGTTTTAATTGCTATGGCAACATTACTGGTTTCAGTCTCTATGTCCTCATCACTCTACATATCTTCCTCTCCTCTCTTTTCCTTTTCTTTCCTCCCCCCTCCTTCCCTTTCCTCTCCTCTCCTCCCCCCCCTCCACTCTCTTCTTCCCTCTGCTCTCCTCCCCTCTCTTTTCATCTCCTCACCTCTCCTCTCCTCTCGTTGTCCGTCTAATCTCTTCTCCTCCTCTTTCCTCCCTCTCTAATCTCTCTACTCATGCTGTTCCTTTTCTCCCCTCCTGGATCAGCAGAATAAGCAGCTGTGTGTGTGGGTGTGTGTGTGTGTGTGAGAGAGAGAGAGAGAGAGAGAGAGAGAGAGAGAGAGAGAGGAGAGAGAGAGAGAGAGAGAGAGAGAGAGCAGAGAGAGAGAGAGAGAGCAACAGTGTGCAGCTGTAGGAGGATGTGTGCTGGGTTGAAGAACCTTTGCTGGGAATGCGAGTGCAGTTGCTGCCACAACAATGCTTCTGGAATACATGAGAATGTGACATTAATGATGGCCCTTACGAAGACTGAGGGAGAGAGATACCGTCCCAGTTATGTGCTACAGAGCCATAAAAAGAGAGAGGGAGAGAGATAGAGTAAGACTGATGTAGACTGGGAGGAAAAGAGAGAAGGAGAGATAAGAGGAGAGACCTGGTGTCCTGGTTGATGAAGGATTAGACATCCTGGAGGTCACAAGGTCACCTCTCTGTCACGTCACCTAGATTACCACACTGACACTGATCTGCTCGCCCCAGTCACCTGACCCACTTAACAGGTTGTGATTGGCTCACAGTATTAGGCTGATTACAAGTCTACTACGTTAAGGTTGAGTGTTTGGCAGCACTGTAGGACTAGAGTTCCCACTGGCTAGTTTAGTTACTAGTGGAACTGTCTGGAGCGCTCCTATTGGCTAGTTTGGACTGCAGTGTTCAGCTAGAGAATATATAGAATATATAATTGTCTCCAACTTATGGTCTGCATCAGCAACTGTCTCTGGAGGAAGGAAGTCCTGACTGAATTGCTCCTCTTGATGTTTCTTAATATTTGTACTGTCTTCTTTGAAAGTTGAGGTTGGTTATAGGTGGTGAGAGATGTCTCCATGTGAAACACAGACATAGGATATATTTGAGGATGCTAAAATAGCCCGGTCGGTATGCACGGCAGGCTAAAACAAGCCCACCCTTTGCTGTTTCCTCTGAGAGAGCGGTGTGTGACAGAGACAGGAAGACAGGTGAGGGACCAGACGACCCTCGACCTCTGAACACTGACCTCTGCCCTCGGAGCCGACAGGGTCTGCACACGCACACGTGCGCTAGTGCTCCCTCCCCCAGCACAGTCACACACGTTCCTACGTTAGGTGACGTGCTGATTAGCATAGTGTCACGTCCAGGTTGGCATTTGTGACGCACTGACAGTAAAAGGTCAGGCTGGCATTTCAGCAGCAGAAAGGACAAGAGGAGAAGTGTGTGTGTGTGCGTGTGTGTGTGTGTGTGCGTGTGTGTGTGTGTGTGTGAGTGTGTGCGTGTGTGTGTGTGTTTTACTCTTTCTCACCAAACAGCAAATGCAGACTTGTGTCTTTCCTGGAGTCTGCTTCTCATTTACCAATCTAGAATCCTGAACACATGCAAACAGACACACACACACACACATTCACAGACACACACACATACACACACAGACTCCCATTGGCTCCACAGCTTTACTGCTCACATTCACTCGTCTAGCCAAAGCCATGATGGAATATGGAATACAAGAGCTGCACTGTGTGTGTGTGTGCGTGTGTGTGTGTGTGTGTGTGCGTGTGTGTGTGTGTGTGTGTTTGTGTGCGGCTATCAGGACAAAGGAGATAGGTATGTGTTAGGGCATGTGTGCGTGTGTGTGTGCGTGCGCGTGCATGCGTGAAATGGGTCTGTTAATGGGTATTGACAACAGGTTCTGAGACCATTTCTTAAAAGGTCATCTGCGCTTTCTGCTGGTGAAGATGCATCCTTAACGACTGCCCTGGGACCAGCTCTTAAGGGTCTGACAGACAAGAGAGCTGCCTGACGTTTTATGACCTGTTATGACCAGGGGGTAGAGAGAAACACAGATAGAAATGGAGAGAGAGTGAGAGAGAAATGGAGAGAGAAATGGAGAGGGAGAAAAATGAAGAGAGTGAGGGAGAGAGATGGGGAGAGGGGAATGTTGTGTGAGGGGAGAGAGAGGCAGGTATAGAGGGGAAGGGAGAGATGTAAAGAGATGGAGGGGGAGAGAAGTTTAGAGGGAGAGAGACGGGGGAGATGGTGGAGAAGGGGGAGGAGAGGGGGGAGGAGAGGGGAAAGGGGGTTGGGATAGAGGCACAAGGAGAGAGGATGGGCTCTGATCCATCAAACACATTACAGCAGCTCAGCTCTAAAGAGAATGAAATGGCGCATATGGGCTCTTTTACACACACACGTACACACACACACGCACCACACACACACGCACCACACACACACACAGTTCTATCTTCCACACATGCAGGCACAAACTCAATCTCTCTCTCTCCCTCCCCGTCTCCCCCTCAAATGTGATATCTGTCTCTGTGTTTCTCTCTCTCTCTATCTCTCTGTCTGTCTCTCACTCTGTCTTCCTCCTCTTTCTGTCCCCCGTCCCTCCCGTCCCTCCCCCAGTGTGTGGATGTGACCTGGCATGTTCCGGGTTCTTCCAGAAGGGGGGGGAGTACATCTGTACTGAGGACTACCAGCGTCTCTACGGCACCAGGTGTGACAGCTGCTCCAGCTACATCACCGGGGAGGTGGTGTCTGCTCTGGGACGCACCTACCATCCTCACTGCTTCATCTGTAGCCTCTGCAGGTACACACAGACACACACACTCACACACACACACACACACACACACACACACACACACACACTCACACACACACAACACAACACCCACACACACACTCACACACCACTCACACACACACACTCACACACACACATATACACACACCACACACATACACCCACACACACACACTCACACACACTCACACACACACACTCACACACACACATATACACACACACACCAATCACACCCACACACACACACTCACACCCACACACACACACTCACACACACACATACACACACACACACACACACACACACACATATACACACACACAATCACACCCACACACACCACTCACACACACACCACACTATACACATATACACACACACAATCACACACCACACTCTCACTAAGAGGTGTAATACGTATCACCGGTTCATTTGCAAAGTGCACAGTAGTGTCTGCACACGCCTGCGCAATCATATCAAAGCTCTGAACACACGCAAGTTTGGTGTTTGATAAATATGTAGGCGTGCGCACACACAGGTGTCATGTGCTTCACATACTGACACTTTTGCGCAGCGCAGCACAAAAACGCCTGCAAACACCTGCCCGTCGCATGAGGTCTTTCGAAAATGTAGCCTACTTGCCTTGAATATGTTATTCATGTTTGTGTTGTTTGTCGGTGATTATTGCCTTTAAATATTTGAATTCTATCCCTTTAATAATTCAGCTAAATGTAATGTATTAGACTAAAGTCACTTACGCCACAAACACCAAGGGCCTCATGTACTAACGCTTTTGCGCTCACTTCAGGCGTGTTTGTTTCACAATTTGCGCGTAAAAGCATGGCGAGGTACAAACATGCCGCACTGAGGTAAAAGCGCAGACGTGAGCTATTAAGGCATAGCTTAGATCGCTGTTTCAAAATTAACGTTTTTAATGTGCGGACGCCTTATCAAATGTAGGCTCATATGCACAAATTCCACTGTTTATACGCAGTAGCCCACGCGCAGTGAACTGTGTACAGCTACGCTGACATTGATTACGCCCCATATCTCACACACATATACACACACTCACACACATATACACACACTCAAACACACACACACACATACACACACACACTCAAACACACACACACACATACACACACACACACTAGCACACACACACACTCAAGCACACACACATACACAAATACACACACTCACACTAGCACACACACACGCCACACACACTGCAGACACAGACACACTGCAGACACACACACACTGCAGACACACACACACTGCAGACAAGCTACCATGTCCACCTGTGCCGCATGACCTCCCCCTCCCCCCTCCTCTGACCACCTGTGCATTCCGTGCTCATTCCCCACATACTAAGCGCCCCCCCCCACACACACACACACACACACAGGCTACCTTCCACTAGCCTCTCATCTCCATGTGCACGCATGTTCTGTCTTACAACAACAAGCCAAACAACACAAACACAAATCCGCGTAAATCAGCTTACATAGAGGTCTGCCAGGAACTGCTCCCTCTAACATTGAAGGAGTGGGTGCACTGGAGGGAGCATGCACACACACACACACACACTAATACACTGCATCCAATACTGACACACCTACTCTTCTCCCTATCTGTGTGTGTGTTGTTCCTTCTAGGAAGCCCTTCCCTATAGGGGACAAAGTGACCTTCTGTGGTAAGAAGTGTGTGTGTCAGCAGTGCTCCCTGTCTCTGGTCAGCAAGCAGCCTGTGAAGGTCCACGGACCCAGCCGTAAGTTACACCCACACACACAAACACACACACATACGCACGTACACACACAAACACACACAAACGCACACACATGCACACTCATACAAACATACACGCACAGAATCCAGGTGAACACTGTAGGAAGCATCAGCGTGACACACTTATTGTGTCCCAGTTCACTTAGTGCCTTAAGGGAGTGTGTGTTTGTGTTTGTGTGTGTTGACCTCCTCATCTCTCCTGATTGGTACAGACTGTCCAGGGCCACCTGCTCACCTTTCTACCTACCTGTCTGTGTATGTGTGTATGTGTATGTCTGTGTGTGTGTATGTCTCTGTGTGTATGTGTGTGTGTATGTGTCCAGACTGTGCAGGCTGTCAGGAGGAGATCAGACAGGGTCAGTCTCTTCTAGCGCTGGAGAGACAGTGGCACGTCAGCTGCTTCAAGTGTTACACCTGTGGCTCTGTGTTGACTGGAGAGTACATCAGCAAGTAGGTCCACACACACACACACACACACACACACCACACACACACACACACACACAGATAAACACACACAGACAGACACACACACACACAGATAAACACACACAGACACACACACACACACAACACACACACACACACATACACACACACACACACACACACACCACACACACACACAGATAAACACACACAGACAGACACACACACACACAGATAAACACACACAGACACACACACACACACAGAGACACACACAGACACATACACACACAAAGACACAGGTTAAATTACTAGTACACCAGTCTCCTCCAGTGTATGTCCTGTGTGAGGGTACGTTTGGTGTGACATCAGTGTGCTGCCGTGTGCCTCTCAGGGACGGGGTTCCGTACTGTGAGGCTGACTACCATGCCCAGTATGGCATCAGGTGTGAGACCTGTAGCAGGTATATCAGCGGCAGAGTACTGGAGGTAAGTCCAAACAAACTCACCCCAGCACACATTTTTACACACACAGACGCACACACACACACACACACACACACACACACACACACACACACACCACACACACACACACACACACACACACACACACACACACACACACACACACACACACACACAGGTATAAGAGACACATTCTTCCTCTCTCTTACACAGACATCACTGTTCATGAAAAGATTAATGTAATGGGTGGGAGTTCATTTGGAGAGTGTGTGTGTGTGCGTGTGTGTTTTAGCTAGAAAACAGTCTTGTTACTGGACAACAGAGTGGAGAGCTGGGTCATTCTGAACATTTTCTGTAATGACTTCTTGTCTTATCTGGTCCCATACAAATCCAATTATCTTCATATCACTGTTTCAG
>CAEFZP010002666.1:130000-132551 GCA_903064625.1 Mallotus villosus
TGTGTGTGGGTGTCGGAGTGTGTGTGTGTGTGTGTGTCATAGTGTGTGTGGGTGTGTGTGTGTGTGTGTGTGTGTGTGTCATAGTGTGTGTGTGTGTGTGTGTGTGTGTGTCATAGTGTGTGTGGGTGTCGGAGTGTGTGTGTGTGTGTGCTCAGTCTGATCAGGTGAATCCATTAGCAGCTTAAGTCTGACTCCACCCTAAGCTGTCTGACTGTGTCTGTCTGTCATGCTTCCTGTCTCTCTCACGTCAGTCTTTCTCTTTTGTTCCCCGTCACACACTTCTCTCTCCTTTCCTCTCCTCTCCGCTCCTCTCCTTCCTTTCTCTCCTCCTCACCCCACCAGTCTAAAGTGGAGAAGGAGGTGTTAGATTATAAGCAGTTGGCAGCGCTGCCCAAGGTGAAGTCCATCTATGAGGTCCAGAGACCAGATGTGATCCCCTACGAGTCCTCCTTCCCCAGCTACTGCTCCGACGACAGACTGGAGGCCTTGAGCTGTGGAGAGGTGTGTGTCTGTGGTTATGGGCTGTGTTTGTGGTGGGGGGAGGGTGTGTGGGTGGTTGTGTGTGTGTGTTGGGTGTGTGTCTGTGGAGGGGGCTGGGCTTTGTATGTGTGTGTGTGTGGCTGTCCCTCTCATTCCTTGAGCCCTTCCTCTTTTCAATGTGCCTGCATGTATTTATGTATCACAGTAGCTGATCATAAAACTACATCTCACCCTTTTCTTCCTCTTTCTCTGCTCTTTATTGTTTTTACTCTCCTTCAACCCCTCGTTGTCTTCCTCCTCTCCTCCTCCTCTCCTCCTCCTCTCCTCCTCCTCCTCCTCCTCCTCCTCCTCTCCTCCTCCTCTCCTCTTCCTCTCCTCCTCCGCAGTCTCTGGGAACCCTCTCTCCATACTCTCAGGTAACTATCCTCTACCTGACTACTGCTGTTGTCTTCTGCCTTCGCCAACGACAGCCGTGATTGATGAACTGTTTAGAGTTTGGTGGTCAAATGTCAAAGATAAACAAATGTAATTGTTTCTTTTTGTATGGTTCTCATCTGCTTGATCTGAAGATGTGTGAAATATGTATCCATGATCAGCTACCAAACTGAACACATATGCATGTCTTTCTATATGATTACAGTTCTTCTTATTTCATTTGCAAACTAAAACTTAATAACTGCATTGGCTGGCTAATTACCTTTGCCAAGATTGCAAGATCAAGGCAAACAAACCATATGGCTTTAGCATAGAATGATACAATAACCCCTAACACCTCATAGTCTACATGTATTAACATAGTATTTTGCTCCAACATCTGCAAAGAATGACCAAATCCTTAATAACAAATATTAAGGGGCAGGAGCATTAACCATTTGCTTGGATGTCCCTAACCGAATAGACACTCCAGATATGAGACATATTGGGATGTAAACTGTAAATTGGTAACTGGTTGGTAGAGGCAAACAAGCACAGGGCGGTTCATTCTAGTTATTTTTATGAATTATAATAGGACTAGGATTGATCTTTCTATCTCTCTCTCACCACCCTTTCTCCTTCCTCTTTCTTTCTCTTCCTTCCTCTCTCTTGTCTTGTCTTCTTTCCTCCCCTCATCCTTTCCTCCCTTCTCCTCCTCTCCCCTCCGTGCTCCAGGAGCTGTTTGACAGTGTGTGTCTCGGTCAGAGGCGTTCGTCGAGCCCCTTCACAGACTCTCCCACCTACAGGAGTCTGGGGGGGTCCCCAGTCCTGCCTCGCTCCCCCCCAGCTCTGCTACCGCCCTGGTGAGACTCTCACACACACAGGCATACAAACACACACAGGCATACACACACACACAGGCATACACACACACACAGGCATACCACACACACACAGGCATACACATACACACACAGGCATACACACACACATACAGGCATACACACACACAGGCATACACACACACACACACAGGCATACAAACACACACAGGCATACACACACACAGGCATACAAACACACACACAGGCATACAAACACACACAGGCATACAAACACACACAGGCATACACACACACAGGCATACAAACACACACAGGCATACAAACACACACACAGGCATACAAACACACACAGGCATACACACACACAGGCATACAAACACACACACAGGCATACAAACACACACAGGCATACAAACACACACAGGCATACAAACACACACACAGGCATACAAACACACACAGGCATACAAACACACACAGGCATACACAAACATACTGTAACACCATGAGAGGCTGTTCCTCGGTATGTTGAGCCTTAGTAGTGTCATTTTGTTGCCAAAAATGACAACAAAAGAAAAGTCATTTAAATGACCTCTTAATTCTCACGTTGTTCAGTCACACGGCCACCATTGGGGTTTGTGGTCCCACATGACCTCAGACACTGGAGGGGACATATCTTCAGTCTAGCACCCAGCCTCTCGTGGTGTCACAACACACATACACACACTAAACACACAGACATACACCTCACAGGCATACAAACACACACACATAAACACACACACACAGGCCTACAAACACACACACATACA
>CAEFZP010002667.1:0-35000 GCA_903064625.1 Mallotus villosus
CGCCGGAACCCAGGAGGTGAGTTTCTGTCCCACACAAACACGCACGTCCCTTTCTAACAAGACTGGAAAACATGTAGATTTTTAACGTTTATCTTGACTGCAGTGCAAGCTTTATTGAAACCTCTCCCTCCCTCCATCTCTCTCTCTCTCTCTCTCGTGCAGGTTGGGTGGAAAAGGAGACATACTATTGATCGACGGAAATCTTCTTTACTCAAACCCCTACATCGTCCATTTATTTCTCCCCTGCCCCCCCCCCTCCCTACCCCCACCCCGTCACTCCATCCTGGCAGAACGTACCTTCAGATGCCCCCCCTTCAGATGCCCCCCCTTCAGATGCCCCCCCCGCGCCCCCTTAAAAGACGACAAGCTTCCAAGCAATTTTCATCTCGACTGCCCCAAAGATTAAAAGCAGCAAAAACACCTTTCCCACTTTGTACCATCGACCACCTCCACTCCCCCACCGCCCCCCCCACCGCCCCTCCCTTATGATACTCTTTGCATGTGTTCTCTCACTGCTGTGTACATAAACCAATATATCTACCAAAACGGCAGCTGCATATTGTGTATGTAGATTTGAATGGGCTAAGATGCAACGGGAGTGTCTACGCTCTGCAACAAAGGGCCATCCTGCTCCCCCTCCCTCCACACGCCCCGCCGCCCCCCTCCCCGTTCCTCCCCCTCCTCCCCCCTCCCTCCCCGTGCCCCGTCGCTTGTCCTCCGACCACACACAGTTATAAAGATCATGAGCGAGATTCCACCTCTGCCCCCCCCCGCCCCTCAGTCCAACCTGAGCGCCTCCTCGCTCGCCCACCTCGCTCCATCTCCGTTCTCCATTTCTTCAGTGTTGTTGTTTTTTAATATGTGGGATTGGGAGGGTCGATTTTTTGGTTTTACTCGTTTTTTTATTTCTGTGATAACAGGAGGGGGAGTTTGTGTGAGAGCTGCTTCCTTCATTAAGGGGTCAAACGAAGCACATCCCATAATAGTGTCCCAGTCACCCCGCCCCCTCCCCAAACCCAGTCTCTCTTTCTCTCACTCACACTCCTCCCCTTCCCTCTGCCCTGTTTGTCTCTGTTTGTGTGCACTGTGTGAACCATTGTCCTTGTTACCTACTACAGTACACTTCCCAGTTGGAAAAATACAGTCTTAACAATCTTTCTGTGTGTTCTAGAAGAAAAAAAAATACAATATTATTCTATACAGATTTAAAGAAATAAAAAAAATAAACACATGTTGGAAATAAACAGCTCTAAAAGAGGAATTCGTGAATAAGAGCATCCACATTACCGTGACTGAAGACGAGGGGAGATCCTCTCCCTCTCTCTCTCTCCTTTCTCTCTTTTTCGTTTGGTTTTGATTCCGTTTGGTTTTGGGCTCGGGTTTCCAGTAAGTCGACATGACTACAAAATCAAAAGCAAACAGGAGTCGTCTGGTGTGTGTTTTTAATAAGAAACGTGAGACCGAAACCACAACGCTCCTCGTTCATAGTCCCTACTGTTGATGTTGCCATGGAGACGCGGCGCAGCGTGGGGTGGGGGTGTGATGTTACGCAATCCCATCTTCCCAGGGTCCAGGTTCCTGGTCCTGGGGCCCGAGGTCTCGAGTTCTGTGTGAATGTTTGTGTTGGAGACCAGCTGAGGAACGGCAGGCAGGGCAGCCTCAGGTTGGGGCAGCCTCAGGTTGGGGCAGCCTCAGGTTGGGGCAGCCTCAGGTTGGGGCAGCCTCAGGTTGGGGCAGCCTCAGTTTGGGACTGCCTCAGGTTGGGGCTGACTCTGTGGGCTGTGGGGGTAGAGACTAAAGAAAAACGAGAAAAAAAAACAAAAGAACAACTAGTAGAACATGTGTGTGAAAGAAATGAAACCAACACCAATAAAAACATCTAGAACATTTAATACAACCTACCTCAGTCTGTGTGTCTTTATCTCCCCGACCCCCGTCGATGACTCAGTTTCCTGTTTAATTTTCACCGTCATCCATCCCTGTGAGAAACCCACCGCCTCCCTCTCACTCACACACACCTACGAACGACGCTGTCTTGTTAGAATGAAACGACGGGGTAAATGTCGTCTCGAAGGGTTGCAGTGTTAGGTTGGTCAGGTAATGTGTGAGAGGAGGCTGCCCCCTTGTGGCGAGGATAAGGATGACCTCACTGCGGAACACAGGACATGAAGTTGGCAAGGCCCCAGTCTGATGCACCAAGCGACCAGCACACGTAAAGGAACACGGGAGACGTTCCGGAACACGGGACACGGCTTAGAGGACGTTCAGGAACCAGGACGTGACATCACTGCAGGACATGACATCACTGCAGAGCACACGCTCCTCAGAAACACCAGTTTCATGTTGAAAAGCGCATATCACATTTTACATTCGAAAGACCATTCAAATCCTGATTGAGCCAAAACAGATGATCATGTTGACATTCAGAGGATGTGAACCGACCATGCTGTTCCCAGGACTCTGACAGGCCCCAGACTGAGAGCATGATGGGGTTCTCTCTGTCGGGTAAATCATGTGGGAAGCAGACAGATCAAAGGCAGCCGCAGCCTGATGATTATATGAAGGGACGAGCGAGGGACGAGCGAGGGTCAAGCTAAACTAGAAAGGAGAGAGAACGGGAGTCCTTCATATGACCTGTGAGAGAAACAGCAGTGCCTGTGGGAGAGCAATACTGCACCTTTATTCTCTGCAGGCATCTCCTGCTTCTAACACACACACACACACACACCTACACATCTCCTGCTTCTAACACACACACACCTACACATCTCCTGCTTCTAACACACACACACCTACACATCTCCTGCTTCTAACACACACACACCTACACTCTCTTTAATTTCCCTTGTGTGTCTGCTGTGAGCTCACTGCAGTGCGCTTGCACCCAGCCCCCCCCACCTCCCCTCCCCCCCGCACACACAGTCCACCACCACAGTCCTAACACCCTCTGTATAATGGAATATCGATCGCTTGCCTTTGCCGCAGTGTGTATGTCAGTGTGTGTGTGTGTGTGTGTGTAAGGAGGGCCACCAAGGTCATCTCCATGGTAACCTGAGCTTGGGATCCTCTTGCTATGCTGTCACAGAGCAGGGGGTCACAGGAGGGGTGTACAGGGTAGATGGTGGGGTAGATGGGTTACGAAATGTGAGATTAAAGTACTGTTTCCAATTAGGTAAAGAGAGAGGTGTCTAATAGGAAAGGTGTGTAATAACAGAAAATCTGAATTGTGATCTTGTAGCTCGATGATCAGATGTGATCTTGTAGCTCGATGATCAGATGAGTACAAACTAAGCATGACACATCGACGTAAACACAAAGAGACTTCATCAAGAGTTTATTGCACAATGTCATCAAAATACAAAACAATAGGCGAAAAACAAGATTCCTTTTAAATATGACACGTAATTCCGCTACTAGTTGTGGATCTAACAAGTCGACTCTGCGAGATCATCTTGGTGCTGAGGATCAAATGATACTTTTTCAGACTTCAGATTCCTAAACTCATATTTATGCTTGGTTAGTATAGACCAGCTGTAACACCCAATATGACACCTTTCCCCAAACACACCATGCCGTTCCGTACTGCTCATGTAGAAACATAGTAAAAGTGAATTCATTCTCGAAAAATGTAAAGCTTTTTAAATTGCACCTTTTTTCTTCTTTGTGAATGAGAACACATCGATTAAAAAAATTAATAAAAAGAGGCGTTTGGTATTTACAGTGGGTCGGAAGGCTACGAGAAAAAGCCATTTTGTCAGTAACAGTTCTCAGAGGCAAGGTGGGGCGCATTCCAGGGATGTCACATGACATATCACATGACAGACAACACATGAGACCACGTGTGATATATATGATATTATGAGGTCGAGAGGGAGAACCGGTTCCACACGTTCACACAGACTCCATGAGAAGCTCCTCCATGTCTGTTCCCCCCTCCAACTCCCGGAACGCAGCGTGGGAGCCAATCACAAACAACGTTGCGCCTGATTGACGGAAGCACCGGCCAATCAGATGGGAGGAAAAACCAAACAGACAGGTTAGGGCGGATGGCTAGACTGTGAGTACGATGCTTCTTAAATACGTCATTCTGAAAGTGCAAACTGGAAAACACTGTAAATAGGAAACAGGAAGCTGAGATCCAACCTACCCAGAACCCAGAACACTGCTGCTCCAGCACCAGCCAACCAGAACACAGGAAGTGACATCGCTCCTGCCACACCCATCTGATGGGGCACGGTCAGTTCTTTACCTGAAAATCGCATCATTTATATTTAACACCAACACAAAATCACACGACCAAGTCATTTACCAATATACATATACACAAGTCGTTTTTGACTTTATGTTGTGTCCATGATCTGTTACGCAAGAGAGCTCATGCTTGGAATGACATCCCTCACATTGTACACACCCTGTTTTCACCTCAGAGGAGAACAGAGGAGGGGGGAGACTAGAGGGGAGATGAAGGCGAACGTGTGTAGGATAAGGGGGGGGGGTCGATGGCTGAGCGGTTAGGCTATTAATCATAAGGTTACCGGTTCGATTCCTGGCCGTGCAAAATGACAATGTGTCCTTGGGCAAGGCACTTCACCCTACTTGCCTCGGAGGGAATGTCTCTGTACTTACTGTAAGTCGGTCTGCTAAATGACTAAATGTAAAATGGATAACTCTGTTCTCACCTAAAACGACCAGCTTGGACTCCAGGGACTTGAGGTGGATGATGTAGAAGGCACCGACGAACACAGCCAAGGCAATCAGCAGCATAGGGGAGCTGATTCTGAGGCAGGGATGCAGAACGAGACATATCACACGTCACGATCATGACCCGGGCCTGTTTATGAACCTGGTTTGCATTACATCCTTCTCACACTAAGCTATTCTGATTATCGCAACGACTCTCTCTCCAGCTGTTCTGCCCTTTGCTACAGGTTACCACAGCGACGGTCGTCGTTGGCGAGGCCCCTTACATGCAGTAGAGGATGAGACCGAGGAAGATGAAGGTGTAGTTGCTGTTGTAGGTGTCCACGTTCTTCACCACCCTTTGGCACATCTCACCGAAGTTGCGGGGCTTGGAGAACTTACGCTGGTCGACGAAGCCCGACCACGGACGGATGGACACCCGCCGCTTATCGAACCACTCCTTCGCCATGGAGACGGAGAGGCCTTTGGGAAGGCCGAACCTGGGAGGTAAGGCAGAGAGCCAATAACTACATAAAAAATTGTGGGGAAATTGAAAAATATTGGGTCAAAAATTCAAATAAAAATATGGGAAAAAGAGGTTTGTACCATTACTAAATAATAGATAAATGCATGAACAAATCATATAAATAATAGAAATACATCAAAAAACTGCACAGATAAGAACTGAAAATCTGTGAAAATGCTTGTCGTGGAGGGTCATTCGACACATAAACAGCTTAAGAACTAAGAGCTGCTTTTATTGGAGAATTGTGTGACTTCCAGAACAAGTCTGGGAGAGAAAACGGCAGTAGGCCTATATTAAAAAACTCATCCAAAGAAAAGAAAAAAAAGTTTCCAGACATAAGTAAAAGCAGAACAAACTTCACTAGACTTTCGTAAGTAGGCTATGTAACTAACCGCTTCTGTAAAGCCAACATGCCTCAGAAAAAAAACTACCGACAAACTAAAACCGAGATTTAACAGATAGACTTACTTCCCCATGACTCCGGATGATTTGACCACCTCAGGTTCCGTGTCGGTGAAGAAATCTCCTCCCTTGCTGTCCATGTCCACGAGACAGTTCTCCCCCTTTTGGCCTCCAGATGTCATCGCTCACCAGCTGCCTCCGAGAAATGAAGAAAATACCAGTAAAACAGGGTCTGCTGCTTAGCTATATGCGTAAGATAGCCTTTGGCTATTTAATATTGACAGGAAATCATTCAATGTCACGTTTATCTAGGCTACCGTTAGTCTAGTGTCACTCTCTAGTGTGAACACTGAACATACCATTAGCTATAATGTTGTATAAGTGGAAAATGTGTCATGGATGGGCTTGGCCACTGCCACATCACTATAGTGAAACATCCACAAACTCGTTTATGAAAATACTGGAACCTACTGCAATCAACAATTGTTTCATCACACAGGTATCCTAGTATTGTATGTTCATGTTTTATCAACAAATTGCCTAAACGTAACTAGATTTCTGTTGTAGAAACAATAAAGAATTATTCCATTCTGGCGGTGGAACATTGCTCTCACTTAATAGGTTTGTGCTAGTGAGGTAGCTAGCCAAAGAACAGCCATATTGCTCACTCCTGGAACCCGTACTATGACATAACCTATATACAGTATTACTGCCAGACTGCATACACATTTTGAAGGAACATACTTACGGAAATTTGCGGTACTTCTACTTAGCCTATCCACTAGCTGGCAGCTGTTTTTGGTTGGAGGCGGAAGTGATGTGGAAGGATTTGTTATTGTGTAGCAGTGTGAAACTCGAGTTTGTTACCGCCACCTACCGAGCAAACATACAATAACACCATTTCCATCAATACTGATTTGTACACAACATAATACTGCACCTGTGACGCACAATAGATCAACTGGAGTCAACGATCTTTGAGAGTGATTACATGCGGCAAAGTGCTATATTATTACAGGTAGATATATTCTCTTGGGACATGCAGTAAAGGCAATGAAATAACTATTACAAGTAACCAATCAAAGCGTTGCGGTTTTAAGGCACTGTGCTGCGATTGGTTGCTTTATGTTGTTTTTCCTTGCCAGCTCTGCGTGCTTCTCGTCTGACAGATCGTCGAACATAGCGTCGAACAAGGAAGGTGAGCGAATGAAATACGACAATCTGTGACGATTGTTTGCTACTTTCTATAGCGCTTTCATGGACGAATAATTTTGTTCGACAAATCTGCGAATGCATCGACCTGTCGTACGTTCTGGTGAGATCAAGCCATTTCTTTTGACAACGGCAGATTCCAGCTAGATGCTAGTCAAACATCCATTATCTTATATGCTCCGTGTCTAATAAACAAATCCATCGCTGGAAGTTTAAAAAGTTGAAGAGTGCATTTACAGTCACGGTGACATTCTTTAATTTTATAACGTTGACAGATGTCATCGATGGAAATCTAATCAAGAGACTGTTGTTGTTTTTTGTCGAACGTGACAGATTACGTAAACAGCACGCGTAATTTCCTGCCTTATCAACACAGCTGGGACAGAGGTATCGCTGCGTGCAAAAACACCAAGAACAATCATCTTTCAAACGGTTTCCAACTCCTCAGAATAACGTCGTGCTGACAACTTGAACAATGTATGTTGTTGACAAGTTTCTATTTGACGTCAAGTTTTCAAAAAACAACACAAAACACAATAACGTCGTAAAAAATGTCGAGCCTATCTAGCGTGTTTGTGTATCGATTGTAATTGGCCACATTTGTATGTACTAACATAGCTGTGATATAAACAGTTATTTCTTTGCAGAGACTGCTGGTGCTAGTGCATTGAAAAAGGAAAACACCCCGTTTGTCAACCTTGGGAGTTACCATGGCACCCATCCGTCGCCCTAGATACCCTCTCCGAGGCTCTATCATCTGGGACGAGACAGAATGTCTCGCCTTCTACGGGATCCTCTCCATCCACGAGCTCTTCGAAGTCGTCGGTTCCCAACTGACAGAGACGGACGTAGAAGTCCTCTCCTTCCTCCTGGATGAAACCTACCCGGCTGAACACCCCCTCCAGCCAGCGGGCTGGACCGTAGCGCCGTGCGACGGGGACCCAGACAACCACGGCGTGCCTCCCAGTCCCGAGTTGCTGAACGCCTGGAGGAGGTTCAGGCCCCGGGGGCCTCCCTGCCCCTCCTCCGCCCGCCACAAGCCCAAGAGCGGTCTGGAGCTCCTGCTGGAGCTGGAGAGGCGCGGCTACCTCAGCGAGAGGAACCTGGAGCCCCTGTTGCAGCTGCTGCGAGTCCTCACCCGACACGACCTCTTACCGTTTGTGTCGAGCAAGAAACGGAGGACAGGTAACTGGGGTTCGTCTTATTAGCCCCTTAGGGCTGTGTCGTTGCTAGGCTCCGCCGATATGACTCTCCTGTTTAGACAGTGTTGCCGTGATGTCTGTGTGGTGTACTGTTCTGGTGCGTGACTGTGGTGGTTAGTCTCTGACCTGGTCTTGTCTCTCTCCTGTTCTGGTGCGTGCCTGGGTGGTTAGTCTCTGACCTGGTCTTGTCTCTCTCCTATTCTTGTGCGTGCCTGGGTGGTTAGTCTCTGACCTGGTCTTGTCTCTCTCCTCCAGTGTCTCCAGAGCGTGTGAGTCTGGACTACGGGTCAGTGGACGAAGCGCAGGTGTGTCCTCCTGGACTGACGGACACGCGTGAGCAGACAGAATTACCTCAGGAACATTCCTCACTACAGTGGAGGAGAGGTCAGCTTGCGTTCCTGTCATGGGTTGGGGAAAGGGGGGTGTTGTCAAAACAAAGAGGTGTTGAAAAGAGAAGTCGATCTCTGGTCCGGTACAGGTGTTTTTGTGTTTGAAACCCGTACTTATGGGTTTGCCTTTTCGCCAGGTCTGTGTCCTGCAAGGCCGGCGCTAACCTCCAGACAGAAGAAGAGGAAGACGAGAGGCCACGGCTGGTCGGGCCGCCCGGCCGCCCAGAGGAGAACGGGCCTTCTCCCTCAGCTTCAAGCCCCTCCCCCACCAGCACCTGAGAAAGTCACCTGTGGTGAGAGCAGCCTTCTCTCTCTCTCTCTCTCTCTCTCTTTCTCTCTCTCCCTCCCTCCCCTCTATATGTACATATCTGTTTATCAAACTCACTATTTCAGATTCATCTTTTCTTCCTCTGGTCGTGTCCTCAGTATTCTTCTCTTTCTTGCTCTCCATTCCTCTCTCCTCCGTCCGTCTTGATCATTTACCCTGCTTGCTTTCTAAGGCCCTTGGTCACAAGATCTGCCTAACACTCTATCGCTTTCATGTCGTTTAGTACCCCCCATCGCTACCTCTCCTGTGACCCAGGAACTGTAATCACGATGCACTAGTCAGTAGTCCACTGTTCTGCTTTGCCTGGTCTGTGAATATTACATGGGTTGTCCAGTTGTTTGTGCTAAGACCGCAGTTTTCAAAAATGGTCTTGACTGTTTTAACGGTGATGAAACGCTCAGCGAGAAATGACATATGAGGCCTTAAGTGAAACACAGGTTAGGATTCTTATCCTAACCAGATAGACATCCTGACAGCTTAAGACCTTTCCTCATGATCTGTTGAGTCAGGAAACTCTAGTGTGGGGCTGAACATACACAAACTACATTGAAATGTTCTTACCATCTTTCCAGCGTCCCCGCCGCTAAGCTTTGATCCGTACGCGTTCTTTAGACCAGCGACAGCCAGCCTTCTCCACACTTAAACATTTCTAACATGCAAACAAGTTCAAATAATGACCCTGAGAGGCCCCCATGTCCCTCCCCCAGTCTCCTGCACTATGCACTAATGACAGGCCTGCTCCCCCAGCCTGTTCTCCAGAACAGTGCTCCTCCAGCTCTTCCAGACAGCTTTAGAGACGTAAAACATTTGGTACATTTCTGTCTTGCAAACCCCTTTAGTCAGCCAGCACTACCAAAGAGAAGCATTTCTCCTCAAAGACCCTCTCTCTGCCCCTGGTTTGAAGGCCACTGGGAACCAAAGAGCTCAGTGGAACGGTGTGGTCTTAAATGAGCGATATGACGGAGAACCTTCTCTCCTTCAGAGGAAGCCGAGACCAGACCTAGCTTGTGTTGGCTTTCTCTTAACCTTTTTTATTTTGGAAATGAAGAGCTTAATTCAGGGGTGGGCAGTTCCGGTCCTCGGGGGCCACTGTCCTGCATGTTTTAGATGTCTCCTTGCTCCAACACACCTGATTCAAATGAATGGTCGTTACCTGGCTTCCACAGAGCTTGCTAACAACCCATTCATTTGAAACAGGTATGCTAGAGCAGGGAATCATCTAAAACATGGCCCCTGAGGACCTGAATTGCCCACCCCTGGTAATTCTAGTTGAATGTATTTGCCTGGTGCAGAACATAGACTTAGTTTTTTGATGTTTCCTGATATTAAGTAGGCGTACATGGACATTGTGTGGGGACAGAGAAGGGGAGGTGATAGTTGAACGTGCCCCCAAAAACTAAATGTCTTTCATGCCATGCATTCACCAGCAACGCTTCTCCATCCATCTGCTAAACACTTCTGCTCACGCTGGTCCATCAGAGAGGACCCATCCGCTTTCCATCTCCACCCATTCATTTCACTCTATCCATCTGTCTCTCTTTGTGTCCTCCTCTGTCCTCTCTCTCTCTCTCTCTCTCTCTCTCTCCTCCTCTCTCTCTCTCTCTCTCTCTCTCTCTCTCTCTCTCTCTCTCTCTCTCTTGCTGACCTGATTTTTTCAGCTCCTGGGCTTTATAAAACCTGTCTCGGTAGGTCGTCTTTCTTTCTAACTTTGCTGTGAAGTGCCCCGCCCAGTCTCTGCTACACCCAGGTCCTGATGCTCCAGGTCCTATGATGCTTCCACTTTCCATTATGACACCATGAATTTAAGAACTCCACAAATGCCTTCCAAAAACCGCATCAAATCAGTTTGACAGGGCCTGTCCGTATAGCCACACCCACCGGTTCAGGTCTCTTGTCTCTGGTGTGGCTGTCAATACACTCCTCTAAAACGAGCTGTCTGTCACTGCTGATCCATGCTGCTTCTCACCACTATTCGATTGACTCTCACACTTCACACTTTCAAGAAGGTTACCTAGTTTCTTGGATAATTCCAATGCCATTAATTGCTTGTTGATCAAAGCCAGTTAACTTTGCCGACACTGAGGCCCTCTGATCCAAGACGTAACACCTGCCCCCCCGTCCCCGTCCCCGTCCCCCTCCCCTCCTTCTAGCTGTTGCATCAATCTGCAGTGTTGTGACTGTGACTCATGTTGCTGCTGTCTTGACTCCACATTTGATCCCCTCACCAGGTTGACTCAAGATTGTGACTCGAGTAACCTAGGAAACGAGAGAGAGAGCGGAGAAAGAAAGAGAAACGAGCACAAAATAAGAAAAAAAGCTCCTCTGTTGCTCCTCCTCTGTGTCCGTACGATCAGCAGTGTGCGGTCAGCTCAGTCGCTCGCTGTCTCACAAGTCTGGTCCCGTGCCTAAGGTAAAGAGCCCTCCCCCTTTCAACCGGGGGGGGGCGACCAACCACTATGCTCTGTGTTCAATGCCTGTGTATCATGATAGCTATCCTCCACCTTGACTCCCTTCAGACCAAACCTCTATTCTCTCTCTGCAAACTGTTCCGGAATGTTCCTCAGTTTATGTTCCCCCTTTTAAATAAGTATACTCTCTCCATTCTGTTCTGTCTCGCACTCCAACGTGGGTTGTTGGCCTCAGAGTCTCACAAAACTGAGCACTTTCTCCTCAGACGTACGTTTAGAATGAACCGGAAATGCAGTTTTTCCAAAACTCGAACCTGACCCGTTTTAAAGGCCTCATTCGCTCCCCCCCCCATAAAATGTAATGTTTCTAAGAACTTGATAATACATGGTTAGTCTGCCCCAAAGTCTGAAATTGATCTAAATCGATCACTTTGGGGTGACCTAAAGCTTTAAAGCAGCCATCCGAATCTATCAGTTAAGTATTGAGTTAAATGGTTCTTGTGGCATTCGTGTCAGAATCCTAATTAGATATCGATTCTGGTTGATAGGAAATAATCAATCTGACTCAAATTCACTCTCGATTCTCAAATTCTAAGCGTTCAGTTGTGCCGCTGCCAGTTCGTAAGTCAGATCTGAGCCTCATTTGCTATGACAGAGCACAAAATGGCCACCAACCGTCGTCAAATAGCACTTCTCTGAAAACCTTTACTCGAGCAGTTCTGAGGAAAATGACCCAACAGTGTTGAGCCAAAGGCCGTGATAGCCCCTGCTGTATCCCATCTCTGTGCCCAATGTGAGCCCTGGTGTTGTGTGGAAGGAGGTTGGAGAGGAGGGGGCAGAGATGGATAGAGCAGTCTCAGCATTCAGACCTTGCAAAAAAATCCCTTTTTATATTTTTTACTCTCATCACTCATTTTCAGTTTAATGTCTCTTGCTGCCTATTGCAGGCTACCGATGTTACAGTCACCCCTAAGGTTCTGTAATGTCCGTTCTGTAAAAGTGTGAAACGGTAGCCTCAGTTTTACACAAATGAGTGTGGCACTGTGAGCTCTACAATAACCCAAGCTCAGCTCACTTTAACCAATCGAGTGCCTCTGAATTGTTTTGTCTTGCCTGCTTAACAACAACAACAACAAAGATCTCCGTGAGACAGATATCCAACCAAACTGTGCTTGTCTCTCTCTTTCTCTCCTCTCTTTATGTCCGCAGTTCAAAACAGACCGAGTCGCGTGTCAGGAACTCACTGTCCTCACACACAATGAGGGGGAGAGAGGCCAATGCTAAACACTCAAAACTACAGACCTCCCCCCTCCTCCCTCACACACACACACACAAGAGTGTTTCGCTGTAGGGGGGATAGAGGGAGGTCTACCTCTCTCTCTCTCCCCTCCTCTCCACCCTCTTGGTCAGTCGTACAGCAGAAACACGGATCGATAAAGAGTCGAAGCTCTCCCCGCACCAAGTGACTCCTCGTAAATGGGTACTTAAACTTTTTTTGGGGGGGGTGGCGGGTGGCGGGTGAGGGTGTGGAGGTGAAATGGAGAAAGCCTAAAGTCGGGCCTTCTTGCTTAGAGGGAGAAAATGAAAGCTGTGCCTCCCTAATGTCTCCTGTCTAAGTGGATCTATCTGCCTGTAATGAAGCGTGAAGTGCTCTGTAACCCTAACAGAATGACCATCACTGTGTGTCTGTGGCTTTAAATGGCCCTCTCTACTCTGTCTAGCCATCGCATACCCTATCCTTTTCTCCAGCGAGAAGCGAGGCTGTGCGGAGGCCATTTAAAAGTACAGTACGGTGTGGAGGTGGGAGGGCGGGCGGGGAAGTGCCGAGGAGGGGCGATTATCGCAGGCCATATACACAGTCGACGACTGGAAATGTCTCTAGAAGTACAAAAGTGCAAATTGTTCCCTGTTTTTACTCTCCTCTGCTCCGTGTGTACCCATGTTGAAAATGTGATCCCACTGTTGTCAAGTAGCCATTACATGTAAGAGGGGCCGGGGCTCTTTGACTTCCAGAGTGCTTTTCTCCCCGAGCGGGGGAACGCCTAGTCAGCACGCCCTGATATGTGATACCTTGACTCCCTGCTGGCAGGGAGAGAGAAGTGGATCTTCTCAGAGTAGAACCAACACCTTCCCCCCCCCTCCCCCCCCTACAGTCTTACACAGTCTAAGGTTGTCTGCATTTCAGAGATGACCCATAGTAACTGTTTAACCAAGAGAATAGCCTCAAAGAACATTTTTATTGATAATCCCCCTCTCTTGTTTTTCAAATCTTAGGTTAAGACTGTATTAACTACTTGTGTGCCAGAGTGGTGAAATGTAAAAAGCTAATGTTTCATGTGCCTGTACTATACTTTTGCCTTGCTGAAAAAAGAGAAAAACGCCCTTCCAAACACTTTCTGTATTCAGTTCCTTTGTGTGCAAACTTACCTAGTCAACTCTTACCGTCATTAATCGTTCATGTATATGTAGAAATGCAGAAATACTTAATTGCTAAGACATCCCAATGTTGACTGTTGCATCAGAAGCCTTTAGGCGACTTTGAATAATCTCCCTTTTGGACCAGTGACCCAGTCACAGTCTGTATGTTTCAGAAAGCAAGAACCAGTTTTTGGTTTTTACCCAGTCTCAAATGTTCTCAAAGAAAGCGCATCATCAATTCTTGAATTCCAACACCGGATTTAAACGGTTCAGTTCCATCCTTCGCTCAACTGAAAACTTAGGGGACGAAGGGATAAAACCCTGGTTCTTGGTGCTTAGACGAGGGTCCATGTACTCTGTATGCACGCACAGTTTGGTCTCTGACTGCAAATAGATGCAGTTACTCTGCTGTTCATTTGTGTGCCCTGCTAACAGGAAATTGTCAAATCATTACATGGGTATTTTCAGAATCAAATATTTCTTTTGACCAATTTTTTCTTGTCCAGGTAATTTCATTTTCAAACTTTTTTTATTTTGTTTTTTGTTTTCACTGAAGGGGGGGGGGCCATTGTTGTCTGGTCAGGTTGGCTTAGGCAGGTCTACAGAACTGTCACCTTAATTCTGATCAAAGTCAAATGCATGGGGTTAGTCAAACTGTGTCTGTCAACAGGTGATTAGAGTCGGGCGGGGGGGGTTGTGTCTTTGTTTGTGGGGGTGGGGTAGGGGTATGGGCAGGGGCGGGTAGCCAAACTGTCTATCTGTAGGTGAGGAGGGTGGGGGGGGCAGGGGCGAGGAGGTGGGGAGGGGGGGGGGCAGGGGGGCAGGGTTTTTGCTTTCAGCCGCCGTCATGCCACTGGTTCAGCTGGAAGCTGAGGCGCAGTGGAGGATAGCAGCGATACACAAGCCCTGTACAGTATGTATCCTCTGAACCCTCCCCCTTCTCACTGTGCTGTTGCATGACCACCATACCCTCGTCGGTGTGGAACTAGGACTTCTCCCAATGAACTTCACACTCTCCCTCCCCCGTTCAGGACTTACTAGAAGGTTCTATGTAGGTTCTAGCCCTGAAACCTCGTCTCGTTTCCCTGGCCTGCATTCGGGCTTGCATCGCTTCTCTTTGCCATTCAGTTCCATCCCACTGAGGCTTTCGAAAACGACCCTCCTGACTGGTCATATGTGCTCATGTTCAATATGAGTTTAGCCTGTTCAGTTGCTAGGCACTAAAACCAGTCCCTGTTTTTCCGCAAGAGAGACTAATGACCAGGTTAGGTCTATTGCACAATGGTGGAGTGGTTTTGTGTTGGAATTCCCCATTTTCAAACCACAGCTGTTCAAGCAGAGCCCAACACATTCAAACACTGGTGCTGATGACTGTAACCTGCCCAACAGTCACCTGCCTGTAACCACAGCTGTATGACTGTAACCTGCCCAACAGTCACCTGCCTGTAACCACAGTCCTGGCGGGTGTCACTCCCCAAATCTCAGCTGTGTCCCAAAGACATCTAAATCCTTCAGGCCTTCCTCTTCTGTGTTTAGCTGCTTCCTGTAAACGGGTCTCAGCTTTAGTCTGGCAATTCAAACGAAGCCCCAAACGGAAAACCTTCTTGGTTATTAAATACAGTTAGTGCTGCTGTAGTTGCCTGTACCAGTAATTTCTCAACGTAGGTTTTTTGTTTAGCCCACAGTTTATGAACCACTCCTTTTGAGTCTAGTCAGTCTTAAGATACACTAACGCCTATTACTTTTGGGTCACTATAACTCTTGAGTTCAGTTTATCTCATAGCTCAACTAAATGTCTGTGCTAAATTTCACGTTCATATGCAATGTTACAGCTGTAAGTGTAGAATACCAAATAGCAAAACCAAATAGTCATAAACAACGTTGGTTTTTTTGAGCTACTGCTCTTTTCAACATCTATAATATATATTGACCCTAAGACAATAGGCGTTATGTATTTTTGTGGCAGCAAAATTTTATTTTAATTTTGTCATTTTAGAAAGCTACATTAGACCATGTACCTAGATTCATGTTTTATTTAATAAAAAATAAAAAAGTTTCAATAGGATTTGGGCTATAACCACAAGACAAAAGAAGGGTTAAGTAGATAATTCAAAACTGCAAACCTCGAATCATTAACTTAACTTTATTATCGTTTGTCTCTTTTGTCCCCTCTCTCTGACTCAATGTCCCCCACTGTCCTCTTGGTGTCCACTCTCTCCCTGAACAATGTGTCCCTTTCTCCCTCTTCTACCTGTCCTTTCCTTTAACCCGTTTAAATCCCCTTTTACTACCCACTTGCTCATCCTCCCTCTCTCTCACCCTCTCCCCCGTTCTCTCTCTGTCTCCTAAACTCCTCCCTCTCTCTCACCCTCTCCCCCGTTCTCTCTCTCTGTCTCCTAAACACCTCCCTCTCTTCCTACGATTCAATCCCTCCCTTGACCCTTCATTCTTTCACCACTATGTTACTCACTTCTTTCTTATCCTACCCCTTCACCCCTTTTCATTCCTCCCGTCTTCCCCCTCCACTCTCCACCCCCCCCAGAGGTACGGCTGCGGGTGCGGGCCGAGTACCTGGAGCACGAGTCGGCCCTGCGCAGCGGCGTCTCCTCCAACAAGCAGCAGCCGCTGGAGCGTCAGTTTGAGCTGTTCAGCCGGGCCAGCTCCCTGCTACGCACCCGAGACCTGGGCTCCATCGTCTGCGACATCAAGTTCACCGATCTGGAGAACCTGGAGGCCTTCTGGAGGGACTATCTGAGCGGGGCGCTCCTGGAGGCTCTCAAGGGAGTCTTCATCACCGACTCCATGAGGATGGCGGCCGGGCAGGAGGGCGTGCGTCTGCTGATCAGCGTGGACCAGGACGACTACGAGGAGGGACGCAAGGTGCTGCTCCAGGGGCAGAATGGCGCCTCCTGGTGGGGAGGGGAGAGGTGAGGTGATTCCTGAGGGGCCGACGACACGCTTCTTTACGTTCGCAGGACCATCAGGGTCTGTCGGTTTTGTCATAGGAGGTTGATGATGTAGGGAAACCTAGGTTTTGTTTTTGAGAGATTATGCTTTTGTTTATGGGACAACTGTTACTTGAGAGAGTTGCTGTTCTCCTACGTACCTGATGTTGCAGTTATCGGCCACTAGGTGGCAGACCATGCGCACTTTTATAAACACAACAGGAAACGCAGAGATCTGGATATCTGTTCTTCGACAGACATTCTAACGATGCTTGCTTCACAGGTCATGATCATGAAGACCGGGAGGGGAAGAAACCGAAAAGGAAAGATTTCTCCCCCTTCCTGAGTCTCGGAGGCCACGCCCTCTCCTGCGCCGCCCACTCTATCTGGGGAAATCCCCCTCCTGTAGAAGATGTCAAATTAGACAGAAAAAGAGAAGAGCCAACTTGACTAGGACAGTTGATGTCGGTGTTCACAGGGCACACCGTTGAGGAGAAAGAGACTGCCGTTAAACGCACTCGGAAACAAATACCTGCCTATAAGTCACTGAAGCCTGGAGACCGTTGATACAGTCTGGCGGACTGTGCGAATGCCAACGGGGCCCTGTGTCTTGCTTTTTTTTTGTTTATATATGTGAGTTGCCCTGAAAAGTGAGATTGATCTGTAAGAACTTAGTTTTCATTGCGATGCATGATTTACAAGGTTAGAGCTTGTGGATTCTAGTGGGGTAGAAGGGACCAAGAGCTTGTTCTTAGGTTTTGACCTCCGAGGGTCTCCAAGGAGAATGGAAACCAGATGGTGAGATAGTGAACCCTATGGATGCCCTGTGTGTAGCCTTGGCCGGTCCACACACATACACATACACTGATCTCAAACACTGGTAGTCCCATCACTGTGGTGGCATGATAAACTCCAACTCTGATCGCTCAGTGGACATGGCAGGTGCCACAAGATGATAGCAGTGATTACCTCTGGGCCTTAGCCAACCATTGCAGATTCATCAGGGACAAGCTGTTTTACCAGCAACAGGGATAACACAACCCTTTCCCGCTAGGCCTCGGGCCGGGAGTCCTCCTCCAAAGTAGGCAAAGCACGGGGACTGTGTGTCGTTCAATAGAGGCCATGTTGAGGGAGATCAAAATCAAAAGAGCACATCCCAGGTCCACTCAGCCTTGTCCTGTAGACCCACTACGGTGGCTCTCGGGCGGCTGTCTACTCACCCTGCTGGAACTAATGCCTGGACTTCACTCATAGACCACGATCAATAAGGCCTCCGTGCTCTAAGTCCCCTCATGCAAGCGGGACTTACGGAAAACCGACGACCACTGTGGCTTTTAGTCTGGATCTCAGGGGCTCTCCAGTCCAGAGTTAAAGACCTACAGAGGGGAACTTGGGATACGTTTATTTGTGTGTGGTTTCTATTTGTCTTGTATTTTTTTTGGTATATAAATTCCTAAGTAAAGCTTTGTAATGCTAATGTAGGCTGTGTATGGAAAAAATAACAAAATAAATCGATGGGGGAAAGCTTTGTTTAGTAGCCTACTTAGTTGGAGATTTTGTGTTGGCATGGCAATAAGGGATGTTTCTTTTTGTGTGTAATCTTAATTTAATAAATTTGAACTAAATAATTTCTATTTCTGATGAAAATAAAATCTGTGTCGAAAAGGTGATGTGTGTGTGTGTGCTGCAAACTTATTTTTTTGTAGGCCTGTGTGGCATAAATGTTTAGGGTAGGCCTACTTGATCGATGGAGAGAGTTAGACAATAGGCAGGTAGCCTAAACTACTACTTTGAGTAGCCTGACGAAACGGTGAGTTCTGACTACAGAGTCATTCGGATGAAAGGGGAACTGTCTGGTCTTAACCTAAACTTAGTCATATGAAACATGAGATTGTATACATTTGCTTGAGTTGATTTATTGAAATGGAAGCCACTCACGGCTATGGTGCCTCGGTCTTGTAGCATGCCACTAAGCAAAACGCTAGCCTAACTTTGTGCACTATAGGCTACCATACTATAGCGATACGTGAAATACGTGAATGGGTAAAGTAAATGTTGTTAGCTAAACATAAATATAAACTACAAACATTCCAGTGCCAAAAAACGACTTCCGTTCGCGCAACCTTAAGCAGTCATACTAGGCTAGAGCTAGTCTAGCTACATGACCTCATGGCTCCCGGCCTATTTAAAAAATAAATTATCTATTTTGCAATTATTCTTTCAGCTGTAATTATACTCTCTAATCACCCAACTGCTCGGTGCCCTCAGTAGATTATAGCTCTAGCTACTCTAGACTAACCAACCGGCTATCCAGTTGTTATACCTTACAGTAGCCTATGCTCTAATCTTCGACATCCGCCGACTGCAATACACTTTTTTGACACGATAGACTAGGCTACTACAGTATCGTAGCTACCTAGGTCTTTGTTCTAGGCTACAATGTTGCCTAGGCCTTTGTTTTGAGTAGGCCTAAAGCTTGATGAAAACATTATTTCGTCACGTATTTCTGTTACCATAACTACCGTTTATTCCGAAACCATGTTATTGTCCGAATAACTGGCTAATAAATTGTCCTGTGTAAGCCGTGGCATATTACAACCGTCACAATTCAGCGGACATGGAGAAATGTAAGGGGGACCAACCCCCTGAGAAAAACCTGATCGGCCCATCGCTGCCGTTATCTGAGTCACTGTTCCTGGATGGGCAGCCAGACTGCCCCAGGCCTGCCATGGGGAGTTCAGAGATGTTTGGATCCCAAGTCCTCTCAGAACCATACCAGGAATCAGGTTCAGGGAACAACCACAGGCAGGCCCAGACGCACAAACACGGACCCCTGCAGGGATTTAGAGGCCCAACTCAAAGTCTGCTTTGAGGGTCCAGACCTTCGCACTGACTTCTCCTTTGAGGAGCCAGTCTGTTACTCACCGGTCAAAGAGGTTGAGGCTGAGCGCCAGAAGAGCTACGAGACATCAGTTTCACACCTGCCAATTGTGAAGGAGCCCAACCACCTGCCCACTGTCTCTCTGGAGACCGCTGCTCAGCTTAGCTCTACAAGCCCTCTTCATGCGGCCTGTCTTGGGGGTCCGGTTGCCCCCTCTCTTCAAGACCGTGGCCACGATGAGAAGCTGGCTGAAGGGTCTCACTGCGGTGGAGACATCCAAACCTGTGAGCAGATCCCCTCCTGTCTTCAGGCGTCTGATGTGCTTGTGATGAAGAGCTCTCCTCGACCAGACATGGACCCGAGCCTGGACGACTCCTCAGCTCTCTCCAGAGCAAGCTGGCACGGAGGAGACGATCGACTGTCGCCCCCCTCCAGCAGATCTCCGCCCCCTGCCTCCTACCAGGCCCACCTGTCCATCCCTGACCTGTTTGACATCAGCCTGGACACAGAGGAAGACTCGGTCCTGGCTCCCATGAGCTCTTCACCACCACCCCAGCAGCATGTCCTGGATGAGGGAGAGCAGGAAGCCCAGTGGTCGAAGCCCTCCCGTGTCTCCATCTTCGAGCCGGGGTTCTACCCCGACGATCTGTCCCAGCGCCAGACCCCCGCCTGGACCGCCACTGTCGTCGCCCAGGCCCCCGACGACACGGCCGCCCCTCGCTCCGCCCAGCCCGACAGCCCCCGGCCAATCAGCGCCAGGGACGTCGACCAGATCCGAGTCCGGGTCAACGTCGCTGCCGCCGGGGTCAAGGAGACCGTTGTCATAGCGACGGAGGAGGAGGAGGAGGACTGCGACAGCCGCATCGACTCGGAGCCCCTGGAGTCGTGCTGTCTGCTGGTGACGGATCAGCCGGGAGAGAGGGCCGGGGGGAGGGAGGGAGAGGAGGAGTGCCAGGAAAAGAACAGCGCAGGATGCTGCTTCTTCTCTTGTTTTTCTAGCAAGTCGAGCAAAGAATAAAAAAACTGTATTTGTTTTTTGAAGTAGCCCGTTTGTGTTTCGTGATTACGTCTCGCCAAAGTGTGATTTCGAGAACTACAATGTTCAGTGCAAATGTTCAATTATGTGCATACTGTATTTCATGTGTCTGTCGGTGGTGAAATGACAGTGTCAATAAGTAGATTTATTTGGGAAAGTCTTTAAAAGCCCAGAAACCTATACCTTATAAGATCATCTGTTGTTATAGAGGAAATTGCCTAGTATTGTAGGACAAAGAGCCAGTGTGTTGGCTTGTATGACAGAGCATCGTACATCCCTCCTGTGAACCTTATAGGGAACCACTTCCCCGGTCCGCAGGTGTTCCTTGCACCTCTTTGATTGGATGGAGACTCGACTGATATTGTGTATCCCCAGCTGAAATCAGTGTGCTATCGAAACGTATCATCTAAAGCTGATAGACACTGTAACCCACTTGGGGTTGGATTCAACTTATACGGTACTGTATACCCCCTGACATCACATTATCCAGTTATCTTGAAGTAAATTACACGTGTTTTCTCTGTGGGTTTGAATTGAAATGAGTTCAATATAATGGCATTTTAATGATTCTTCCCCTGTGATTTAATCAATCCTGCTGTGTTCAAAGTGGTGCTTGATGTATTTGCTAAAAATAATACGTTCTTTATGATTGTTGTTTTGAAAACTAGAAGCGTATCCTATGCATGCCTTGCGAACTCGGGATAGTTACTTTTACACATAACGAGAATGCAAATCGAATATACATTTACGTAGCCTACAATGGAAACGTGACCTGTAGCGTTCATGTATTTGTGGTAGCAAAGCCCTCCAGTCTGCTTCACGGACACCGTCAGATCTGCTCCAGTCTGCTTCACGGACACCGTCAGATCTGCCCTGTAGGTGGCGGTATGTGTAGATGAATAGGCAATTTGAGGAGGTCCGTTATTCAAAAGAGTGCATGCGGCCTTCTGCATAACCAAGGCTTTTAAAGAAACTTCTCTCGGCTGTGAATGATGCAGAATTTTGGTGTATAGTCCCACAAATATTTTCAAGAGCTGGTTCTTAAACCATAAATGTTAATATTTTATTAGTAATTATTCGTTGGAAGATGCTGTGGAAGGCATGCTTGATAGATGACGTTTAAAATACAGTGTTTCATTTCAAATAGTTGCCTCATTTTTAAATGGATGAAATGACACAATGTAATCTTACGGATTTTTTGGGGGGTGTTTGCACGTTGAATTTGAACTTGTTTTCATTTACATTTGGAAATCGCTGTTCTTCCAAATGACCCGTCCCTCGTTCTCTCTCCCCTTCCTTGTGCACGCGCCTCTTTCTCTTCAGCAGCACCACAGCCACTATGTCGCCATGGAAACCACTGAGAGACACACGTCGAGAGTGAGAGATTGGAGCCCTAGCTGCGTGGGGAGAGATGGAGAGAGAGAGGGGGGACAATGAGGGACCGTGAGGGAGACATGAAAGGTTAGGGTGTTACCATACGGGGCAAGCGCGCGTGCCTCAGACCCCCCCCTCCCCCCCCAAACTCCAGACGACCCCCCCTTCACTTCTGACCTCCCCTAGTTTCTAATTCTGAGCCCCCACCCCATATCATTTTCCCCCTTCTGTCCGTCCTCCCTTTTCACTGGCCCCCTACACACACCTCTGTCTCCCCATACCTCTCCCTCCTCTCCCCCATCTTTGCTCTCCATCCCTCTCGTGTCCAGACAGGCAGCTCGCATGGCGGGGATAGACACATTCACCGATGGAAGCACTGGTAAATTTTCCACATCCAAAAAACATTATATGGGGGTTCAGCTGTGATAACTTCTCTTTGCATAATGCTTCCTCCTCTTTCGCCTGTCTCCTTCTCTAACCCTCCCTCTCTGTACACCCTTTATTCCCGCGATACTTTCCTTTCTCAATAAGTCTATTTTTCCATTTCTATATGAATTCTAAACATGAAGATTCCGGTCCCGTGTCGGTGTGTGTATAGCCTACAAACTTCAGGCAGTGTACTAAGAGAGTGGGAGAGAGGGGAAAAGAGATGAACAGAGGAATATCGACCTTAATGATTTCTTGCGCGGGGCAGGGCTTTTCTTTCTTTTATTGATTTGATAGAAATTAATTCATAGGGGCAACCCTTCTCTCTTTCTCACCTACCCGCCCCTTGCCCTCTCGTGATCAGTGGGCGAATGGCGTTGTGACTGGCTTGTTCTGCATGCTGAATTACCGGTAGTCATTCGCGGGAATATTCGATTTGGAATATGGGGTCGTTGTGCATTATGCATGCACGCCGCACGTGCTTCTATACGTGCAAGTTTTCGCTACAGTGCCGAACATAATGTATCCACGTGTTCAAATGCATATTTTATAATTTCACAGATTTGTATGTGTTTTGCCATTATGCTATTAAGATTTGAATATGGAATTGCAACTTGGGAGGGGGGTCTCTGAGTCTCTGACACCAGAGTTGGTTATGATGATGGTTATTCTGATCCGTTTTTATTATCAGAGCCATAAAGCAGCTTGATTTCTTTTTGAAAGCCTATTGTCGATAAGGTCCTTTGTTGTTGTTGTACCTTAATTGTGGTTTCCAACCTAGCCTCACCTTTATGCAGAGGCTACATGCCGGCTATGCTACCTTCATTTATCCCTGAATGTAGCTGTATAAAGCTTCGTCAAATTTAGTTGTGTAGACAAGGATTTATAATCAATGTGGTCGATTTTCTCGTGGATCCCCGATCCCTGCAGATAATAGCACAATAACACGGCCCCTACACGGGTAGCAGTTAGCGTGAAACCGTTGATACCCTATCCTGGCGAAAGGAAATCGATGGACAGACTGAGTTAATTATGAGAAAATCAATTAAGAGGAGGGGATTTCGGCTTTATAAGTCCGAGCTCTGAGCAAGCACCGGCAGAACAGCACTGGAAACGGGAGCATGGACACTCCTAAACCGGTTTTGTCATTGTGCCGGTGCGGCTATACGCTCTCCTTTTCGAACGGAGCTTTCCACGATGCACAACAGAGGAAGCTAATTGCCTAAATGAACCATTGCATCATTACTTAAGCAAAATCTAAGAACGGGAGACATATGAAAAGACAACTGACTAATTCACGACTGTTGACTGATGTTTTATTTTGTGGTTGAGCGTTAAGGCTATAGCTATCACTGATTTGATTTTTAAGGCCATGGCATGCAAGCTGAAATTAGATTTTGCTTATAGGCCTGTCACCTACACTACTTTCTTTTTAAGTGTGTGTGTCTGTTTGTGTGTGAGAGAGAGAGTTTTAGCCGTGCAACTGTAACAAGCAAATTGCAATTATGATTGATCAAAGGTCAGCACGTGATATGGCCTGTGTTTAATTACAGGGACAGATCGACATAAAGGGAAATACGGAGAATTTGTGTCTAAACAGAAATGGTGTCGTAAACGTTAATGACGAGAGTAAATGCACAAGAGTGGTCAGCAGGCCAATCAAATATACCGGATGCAGGGAAGGTGTAGTTGAGCTGTTGGCTATGTGTCTGGTTGAGCAGTTTGCTATCTGCATTTTCGTCACTTTAAAATTATGCTGTTTCACCTGTCGTGACTTTACACTAAACTTCAAATGTGGTTTTGTGTAGCCTACTAGCATATTCTAATATTCTAACTTTGTCCAGGAGAGCACAACGGGGTGAAACTATTGTAGCCACTTGTACTGTAGTCTAATCATCATCGGGTAGACATTTAACTTTTCCAAGTTTGATCTTTGTGACAGACCTAGGCCTGTAGTTTTTAAGTCTACTGTAAACCTGTCTATTAGTGATTGTTTAAGGCAGAACATTATATACAATTTTACATCCTCTTTTTTTATTTGGGACACCTTCTGTCAATGTGCGTGTGTTGGGGTGTGTGTGTGTGTGTGTGTGTGTATGTGTGTGTGTGTGTGAGAGAGAGAGAGAATGAGAGAGAGAGAGAATGTGTGTGTGCCCAATTTGTTCACATTTGACTGTTATCGCAAATGTAATTTTGCTTACAATTGCCATCCACATTCATATTTGCATTTTGCCTATCAATGAACTTAAATCTAAACACCTGTGTTGACGTTGCAAATACTTTTTTGTTGGCTACAACTCATCATGCATTGTTTATGTTTAACTGAGAATGCCTTAATTAAACATTAACATTTCAAAATAATTTATAATAATAACGAACATAAGTAATTTTCCAAGCAACAGCGCTAATCAAATGTTTTCCAACGCTGACAAGCTTACACTTCAGCATTCATAAACCCTAGCATACTCACAACCTACATCACATAAGTCTGCGTTTCTTCAACTACATTCAACCTGTTTTAGCCACTTTAAAAATATGTTATTTTCACTCAAGTAAATTTACACAAAGGAGCAATCATATGCGGACAACATGAGGTTTGGCTGCTCTCTTTTGCACATCAGTTAAAAAATCCAGTAGCCCACACGTAGCCTACTACATGTTTTTCAGGACACCAGAAAAACGATTGGACATTATTTTCTTAGCCTATTTCCCATCATTTGAAAATGTTGCTAACATCTCGAAAACAACAACCGATGTCTTATCAGGCGCTTCCATAAAACCATTTGAAAGGACATGACAGTAATGTCGGTTTGTAATAATATAAAATTACATATTAAATGTATGACGAGTGAAAAGCACGACGACGATGCAAGAATTGAATCAGCCCAAGGGAGTATTCGAGAAAAGTAAAATATTGGCCGCATGAAAATAGAATTGTTAAGTCTAACTTTTAGACATAGGCTAAGGAACAGGATTTAATTCGTTTCAAAAGCTCATTTGAATATTGCCTATAGCCTAAGTGTTCAAAATCCAAGAGTATAGGACCTATCATTGTGAACATCGAAAAGTGGAGGTGGAAAGTAGGCTTTAAGTTATGTGAAACAGACTATTTACACTGAACAAGCCTTTGAAACCTTAGAGCACGATAGACTACATTTTTAATTGACAGACCGTTAAATTAGCTAATAGGTTGTCTTTAGAAACGATTGAACTCCAAGTGATATATTTAGGATGTCAACATAACCTACTCCATTGTGGGTTTACTGGATGTTCGGCTATTATCTCTCCAATAATTGATGTAGCTATTTTAATTTTATTGTGGGCTATCGATTCATTCATTATTTTAGGTTAATGAGGCGGTATAATTTTCATACGGTCCTCCTAAACAAGCTGGTGTATGTGATACATAACACTCTAAATTTTAAACAAAAAGCACTTGGTTTTGATTATTTGAATCAGTTTGTGTTGAACTTATCAGCAAAACCCAGGCCAAGGTTGTCTATGGAATACTGTTAGACTACAGTATAGACTCCACTGCATTCGGTGTTTAAGATTATTCGTCCATGAAGAATCCTTTCAATACATTTCCTCATATTGCTGTTGTATTTCCAATCAGTATCAGCACCACAGGCCATCCAGACATTAATCCATTTTCCGCGCACGATTCCTTTCCCAAATGGTCTGCCAGTCCTCTCTGGCCCCGTGCACAATGCGGTAACGACCCCCAGGTCAAAGGGCGCTTGGCCAGTTCCTCAATTAAGGCGGAAAGATTGCAATTGCACGTCGCACCATTTTTACGACAACGCTTACTGGTTAGACAATGCTCCAGATTTTGAACGTTTTTCTAGGCTATTCATTAATGTGATATTTTTTTCACGAATTAGGTTACATTCGTGAAAGTTTAACTTGGACACTTTTTTTGACTGGATAATTTATGTTCTTTCAATGAAAAAATAAAATAGTTATTCATGATTGATGTAAATTTGAATGTAGGCCTACTTATGTTTTGAACTTGTAACAAATAGTATAAATGTAGGAATTTTCTATATTTTCTTTCTTTCATTCCTTTTTTAATTTTATTTTTTTTACATTGTTTGATAGATTTTTTGTGCAGGAGTAGAAGGATAATCATCACACTCATTGTGGTAGAATTTTTTATTTTAAATGTGGTTTTTAGTCATTCAGTAATGTGGTCTTTTTTTCAGTAAAAACAATTCACATATTTGGGCATTTTGTTGGATCATTGCTATTTTAACTGTGTGAGTAGTTGCGAACACTTTTCCCACACACATTAGAATTATATTCATTTTGAACAGAGAAATAGCAAAGGGGTGTGTATCATTCCCCTTCACATCTGACCCAGACGTCCCGTATCACTCACCACTCATGGTTATTGAATAGCACCCAAAGCGATTCACAATCATCGCTTTATCGATCACCTGATAAATGGTAGTAATCAGTTGAAAACACGGCGTCGGCAATCTGCGTCTCGTCCCTCCCACGGCCGCTGTCACGCCAACAGGAGGCGTTATCTACGGGAAGAGGGCTTCAGCTGGTGACAAGGAAGAAGTGATAAATTGATCAAAAATGACCACAATGAAACTGGGCCTCTTGTGCTCGCTGACACACCCGTCCCTCCTGTGATGGTGTCGGTGGTCTCGGGGTGGTTAGAATACGATCAAGCCCAGGGGTCAGAGGGTCGGCTTCATCCCAGACAGATGACCCCGGGAGACGCCGTGACCTCTGTGGTCAAACAGCGGCGTTGCCGTGGGGACAGGGGGGGAGGGGAAAGGTGGTGGAGGAAGAATGAGCGATGGGGAAAAGGAGAGAAAGAGTGAGAGGCAAGGAATGATGATTGTCGTTTAATTTGTCTTTGAGGTTTTGGTTGTTGTTTTACTTATGGTCTCCACAGACTTTGGTCTCTCGTTCAGCTTGAAGGAGTAAATTAGCACCCCGAACCTGTGTATCTAACCTAAAATGATGACCCCTCCTACCTCTAACACAGCCCCTGTTAGATTAACAAACATGTGGTATCTTACCAGGACCACACACACACACATATTCTGACATTCAAACACACACCGATTTTTTTTCCCTTCCTTCCTTCCTTCCTCTCCTTCCTTCCTTCCTTCCTTCCTTCCTCCTCCTTCCTTCCTTCCTTCCTCCTTCCTTCCTTCCTTCCTTCCTTCCTTCCTTCCTTCCTTCCTTCCTTCCTTCCTTCCTTCCTTCCTTCCTTCCTTCCTTCCTGTCCTTCCTTCCTTCCTTCCTTCCTTCCTTCCTCCTGCCTTCCTTCCTCCTGCCTTCTCCCCCTCCCTCCCTCCCTCCTCCCTCCCTCCTCTCTCTTCCTTCCTCCTCTCGTCTGCCTCTGTCTCTCTCTCTCTCTCTCTCTCTCTCTCTCTCTACTCTCTGTTCTCCCTGTTCTCTCTCTCACCACACACCACACACACCACACACACACACAGTACAGTGGAGAAAGTACGCTGAACACACACAGTCCTCTGTTGCCGCTCACACCTCTTCCACCATCGCCCTGTGTAATGCTTCAGGTTGTGACACTGCGTACGGTCGTCATGGTTTCTCTCTTATGGGATCTTCCACAGCGACCATCACAAAGCTAGGGGCCACCGTGACCACCACTCAAACCGACCCGACCAGACCCAGAACCAGAAGCTCCTTACCTCCAGATTCATCTCCAGCTCCATGTGGAGACCACTAGGCCCCATGGCCCACCTTCACATTGCCAGAGTGATAGATCCACCGATAGATAAGGGTGGAACAGTCAGCAGGGGCTGTAGTACCTCACCTTGACCTGTGAGTGGGAGCAGAGAGCAGGCTGTCTGGCTCGATTAGCTTTCCTACCTGTCTTGTAGTCGGCAGAGGAAGAAGGGAGTGGAGAGGAGGAAGGGAGTGGAGAGGAGGAGAGCTGCCCTGGAAGAGAGGGAGTGGAGAGGAGGAGGGAGTGGAGAGGAGGAGAGGGAGTGTAGAGGAGGAGAGGGAGTGGAGAGGAGGAGAGTTGCCCTGGAGGAGAGGGAGGACAACGGAGGAAAAATACAACCTTTTCATCCCAAAGATCTTCCCATCAAAGCCCAAGTCTGGGTCTTTTCTCTTTCACTCTCTCTTCATCCCCTCTTTCTCTTCATCCCCCTCTTTCTCTCTCCAGTCCTCCGTCACTTTGTCCCTGGCTCACCCACACCCCTAATCCTCCTTCTCCTCGGCCGCACTCGTTCCTTAATCCCAAGCCTAGATCTCTCTCCCTCCTCAACACCCCCTTTCCCAATTGTTCTCATTCTCCTTCCTCTCCTTCTTTCCCTCTTCTCCTCCGCCTATCGCTCATGAACAAGCCAACCACCCCAACATAACCCTGTTACAACACTTCACACTTGACCGTGATGGAGAGCGGGGGTCTGACACTGTTGTATGTATTTGGTATTTTTAAAAAGCGGTTGTTAGTCGCGGGCTAAGAGGCAGCATTTGCTGAAATAGCAGTATAGCCTTCAATTTACAAATGTCTTTTCTGTCTCTTGTTTTTCTATATTTTATTTCTTTCCCTTCGGTCTTACCTTGTCATCATCCACTCATCTAATTCGGGCCGCAGTTGTCCTTCATCTTCCCCTCGTTTCTTTGTTCTTTAAGTCACTCTAGTGCCGTGAATTGTGACACAAACAGCACAATTACCAGTAGCCTGAATTGACACAATCATTTCCAGTTCTATATCTATGCAGCCGTTTAGTATTGACGACAGATAAGAGTCAGTTACGGCGGGCCTGGCTCACACCTCTGCAGTTCCACATTTGAACATTACCACGAGTGTTTGGTCTTCCTGGCCATCGTCACATCCAACTCACACCAATTTAGACACTGCAGCGATTGTGTTGGAGGTGGACAATTCTTGGCCACTCTGTGACAGTAATTCATTTCCAGTTCCGGAGATGGGTAATTTTTTTCTTCTGTTGTGTTCACGTTAGTCTTCTCTGTTTTGTCGTGTAGTGCTACTAACAATATTAACAATTAGAACAATATTATTTATTGGGTTAGACGCTGACACTTGACTTTCCATGAAAGAACCCCTGTGTAAAAATGTACGGAATAAAATGGAATGACCTGGTCAGGGCATGGCTGTGCACTTGGACCTGGTCAGGACATGGCTGTGCACTTGGACCTGGCCAGGACATGGCTGTGCACTTGGACCTGGTCAGGGCATGGCTGTGCACTTGGACCTGGTCAGAGCATGGCTGTGTACTTGGACCTGGTCAGGACATGGCTGTGTACTTGTACCTGGTCAGGGCATGGCTGTGCAGTTGGACCTGGTCAGGGCATGGCTGTTCACTTGGACCTGGTCAGGACATGGCTGTGTACTTGGACCTGGCCCCCAGGCATGGCTGTGTACTTGGACCTGGTCAGGACATGGCTGTGCACTTGGACTTGGTCAGGACATGGCTGTGCACTTGGACCTGGTCAGAGCATGGCTGTGCACTTGGACCTGGTCAGGGCATGGCTGTGCACTTGGACCTGGTCAGGGCATGGCTGTGCAGTTGGACCTGGTCAGGACATGGCTGTGCACTTGGACCTGGTCAGGACATGGCTGTGCACTTGGACCTGGTCAGGGCATGGCTGTGCACTTGGACCTGGTCAGGACATGGCTGTGCAGTTGGACCTGGTCAGGACATGGCTGTGCACTTGGACCTGGTCAGGGCATGGCTGTGCACTTGGACCTGGTCAGGACATGGCTGTGCACTTGGACTTGGCCCCCAGGCATGGCTGTGGTGGCTGCAGTGTCCCCTGCTCCTGGCTGCTCCTGGCTGCTCCTGGCTGCCCTAGGAGGAGGGACAGCAGCGTGAGATAAAGGCAGAGACCGATTTCTCCTGTGGACGCCGTGCCACACGCGTGTGTTCCAACCTTCCCTGCACACGCGTGTGTGTGTGCGTGTGTGTGTGTTCCCCATCGTGAGATTAATGAAGGTTTCTTCTCCTTCTTCTTCTAAGTCACTTCAGAGTCACGGTTTATTTCGAGCAGAGTTTGAGTTTTGTCGTGTTGTCTGTTATTTCAGGACTATGTCAGTAGACAACCCTTGTGAGCTTGCCTGTTTTTTTGTGTCATATAAGACTCAGGACCTTTTGCAATTTCAACTTGTTCAGATAAAGTACATAATATGTATATGCTTCACATGCCCCCTCAGCACTGGTCCACTGTCAGAGATAAGAGCAGCAAGTCTATCACGCATTACCAAATAGGATATGTTTTCTCAATCTGTCAATGGTTTCTCATTGTAAAAGGCTTCATTTCGGCTGAGCTATGGAAGTCTCAGGACATCAATATGGCTGAGCAGGATAAGAGGAAAGAGCCATATTCTGAGTCTCTATCACTTGCACCCCCACCCAGACCCTGCAAGTTTGTATGGTTGCAGATATTGGGCCCTGGGCGAGAAATTGGGATTCCGTTTTCCCTAGAATGGCAACACGCGTTTTTCAGAGTGGAATAGGACTGTTATATGGAACAAATGCATCCGGAATACCCTGACCCTCTTTGAACCCCCCCCCCACACACACACACACACACACACACTCTCTCTCTCTCTCTCTCTTTCTCTCTCTCTCTCTCTCTGTCTCTCTCGCTCCCTCCATCATTGCCATGGCAGCATGGAGGAGGAGGTATGGATTAGCCTTAAATGCAGGATTGTGTTGACTATGCCATGACTACTGCTCCTGCTGGGCTCACCGTGAACTAACACACACACACACACACACACACACTCACACACACACACACACACACACACACACCACACACACACACACACACACACACACACGCTAGCTACACCATGGAAATAGTGTCTGGAGAAGACAGAAATCCAGTTATATTCATACGCCTCTCACTTCCATTCTGTGTTTAACGTGTGAAAAGCAATTGGTGAAAAGGATGTCAGGGAGAACGGGAAAGAGAGACCGAGATAAACAGAGAGAGGGGGAAACGGATGGAGAGAGGGAGGATGAGAGAGAGAGATAAACAGAGAGAGGGGGAAACGGATGGAGAGGGAGGATGAGAGAGAGAGATAAACAGAGAGAGGGAAACGATGAGAGAGGGAGGGAGGATGAGAGAGATGGCTATGCTTGGTGCATTGCTTTGGGTGTCACAGTACAATGTGCATGGATGATAACTGATTCCGAAAAACATGCATGAATCCGATTTGGCTTTTCAAGTATCATGTTTGAACCTGATTTGCAAGTAGCATTTGCAAGAGGATTCCACTGTGTGCCCTCAACGAATTGGCGCATGCCTGTATATTCACAGCTTTTCCAACTGTGCACTCATCCAGCTTTGAAAATATACAGTGTGTATTTTTAAATATTTGTCATCGATCTTCAGAGAGACTTATTCGGTGCGTGCAGGTCGGCTTGGAAAATGCTATTTGTAACGGAGTGATTCACTTAGTCTGTGAGGGAGACTGAAGCTGGAAGTTGTCTGTGCGTAGCTGTGTAGTGTTAGTTGTCTGTGCGTAGCTGTGTAGTTGTCTGTGAGTAGCTGTGTAGTGTTAGTTGTCTGTGCGTAGCTGTGTAGTTGTCTGTGAGTAGCTGTGTAGTGTTAGTTGTCTGTGCGTAGCTGTGTAGTTGTCTGTGAGTAGCTGTGTAGTGTTAGTTGTCTGTGCGTAGCTGTGTAGTTGTCTGTGCGTAGCTGTGTAGTGTTAGTTGTCTGTGCGTAGCTGTGTAGTGTTAGTTGTCTGTGCGTAGCTGTGTAGTGTTAGTTGTCTGTGCGTAGCTGTGTAGTTGTCTGTGCGTAGCTGTGTAGTGTTATTTCACAGATGCACACTAGCAACGCGCTGGTGAGACTGCGGCTGTTGTTTTTTCAAAACTTCTCCGATTTTGAGCCTTTCATTTTTTACACAGGGGGAAAATGAGGAAGAACAAAACCAACATATGAAAAGTAAGACATGTGGTGACATGACAGAAGGAGGTGGAGGGTGGGGGGGGGGAGAACAGAAGAGGGAGAGGCAATCTCGGAAAACAAGAGGGCTTTCAAAAGTAGGGGATGAAAGCTAGTCGGGCCTGTTATTTTTGAGAAATGATCCTAGTGCAGTGGGCCTCTTAAGAGCCAGGTACATATCATTTCATCTTCCTGGAGAGACGTGGCGTGTTGTCTTGCTTGAGCACTTTGAGTCTGAGTAACACCGGCCGAACAATTCCGTTCGGGGGTGTATTTTTCCCCAAATTACAGGAAAGCAGGAATTTGTGTGACATGATATGATTTGGTCTCTGTATCTGTGATAACCACCAAAGTGTCTTCGATTTTGGACTCTGCTCTAAATGGTTTTGCGGTATAAAAAATATATATGACGTCACCGAGCACGATCCTATCCGAACGCTGCGACACAGAGTCGCCAGTCAATTATTCCGATTATTAGAAGCCGCCATTTTGTCTCTCCGGCTCAAACAATAGCAGATTTACACGCGTCGGTGTCCTCTCGCCCAATGGCTGCAGCCTTGTGTTAGATTGAAACTGGCGTCCACGCGGAGCCATTTTGAGTCCCCTCTCTGACCTCTCTGTGTAGCCGAGGATCCAGCCGGGGAGGTCAGGCTGCTGCAGGCTGCTCCGAGAGGGGGGGGGGCTTCCTGTGAACACGGCCAATCACAGGCCGGCCTGCCGCCACACAGGAGGCACAGATGTGTGTTCTGTCAAGACTTATGACATATATATACGTCTTTCTTTGTGTGTTTGTAAAATCATTTGCATTTCAGTGCGCAAAGTAGCATAAACAGTCCATATCCAACTTGAATAACCCCTCTCGTGTGTGTCTGTGTGTGTTTTTTGGCGTGTGTGTACATGTGTGTGTACGTGTGTGTGTGTGTGTACTGTGTGTGTGTACATGTGTGTGTGTGTGTGTATGTGTGTGTGTGTGTCATGTGTGTGTGTGTGTGTGTGTGTGTGTACGTGTGTTGCTTACAGCGAGGGAGAGACGGTTGTCTCGGTATCGGAATGCGCGCGTGTTTTCTGTGTGTGTTCAACATGTGTCTTCCGTATCAATAGGTTAATAGCGGCACTGTCACTTTCATTGACTGGCTGATTAGTTGGTGTGTTCACTAATCCACGAGGGGGTGGGGAACTATTGGCTTTCTCATTGATTTTAGCACGGCGAGCAGACAGAAGATAGAGAGAGGGGAGATCTATTGATTGACCCCAAATTAGCCCCCCCCCACAACCACCCAACTTCCCACTAGCCCCTCCCCCGTCCCCGTTCGCGTCTCTCCTGCCCCGTCCAATTGTCTTCATTGGACGGCTTGGCTGACAAACAACTCAATCTGATTGGACACTTCAGCGAGGTGTTTATTTTTATACGTGTTTGTGATTTGCTGATGTCTTGTTTGTTGTTTGTTGACGTTCAGTGCTGGAACGATCGCGGCGACAGTGTGTTGCTGTAACACATGAACATGGAGATGTTTGATGTTTCAATGCATTTGAAGCACCTAATAAGGAAACCGTATAGTTTCGATACCCTAAGTATACGGTTTCAAAACACCCTAACTTTATCGTCACACCTCATATTTGTGTTCGGTGACTATAACGAGTACGTTCTCTAAAACAAGAGCCGGACCCTTTGAAAAATAGAGAACATTTGTCCGTCGGCCAAACACAACTTCATCACCGTAATGTTTTCTGCGTTAATGATCGTCGCTGACTGAAACAGTCAAAGTCCTTGTGGAGGGCATTGATTTTCCTGTCCTTCAAAGCAGTCTCACTCTTACCTCATATTCTTTCCATTTCCCTCCGTTTATCTCCGCTCACATCCCTCTCTCCCCGGCTTCTCACTTCCCCGCTCTCCCCCCCCTCTCTCCCCGCTTCTCCCACCCCTCTCTCCCCAGCTTCTCCCACACTCCCCCTCTCTCTCCCCGGCTTCTCCCACCCTCCTCCTTCTTCTTCCCCAGACTAAGTGTTGAGTTTTCCCTCCTGATCCTTTCCTTCCTATCCATCATTCCTTCTCATCCCTCTTTCCGTCTGCTTGAAGGTCCTTCCCAGGCCTCCATCCATCCATCCATCCATCCATCCTCCTCTCCCTCCCTCCCTCCTCCCTCCCTCCTCTCCCTCCCTCCCTCCCTCCCTCCCTCCCTCCCTCCCTCCCTCCCTCCCTCCCCCTCCCTCCCTCCCTCCCTCCCTCTCTCTCTCTCTCCCTCCCTCCCTCCCTCCCTCCCTCCCTCCCTCCCTCCCTCCGGTCCACGCTAACTCTCTCTCTCTCCTGCTATGTCTATGTAAGCAAGAGAAAGGAGGTTGTTAAACATTTCTCTTCCCTCTTAATTGTTTTGACTGGGCCGATTGGCATCCCGATTAGGGCCATTGATTTCCTGGCGCTAAGTGCATTGATTTTTAAATTTCTTATTGATCCCCGCTCTAAATCTCCCCCCACTTTCACTCACACACACACACACACACACACTCACACACAGTCGTACTGCTTACGGATGGAGAGAAGGAGCTATGGAGAGACGAGAAGAAAAGGAAGAGAGAGAGAGGGAACAGTTAAGTAAATACACAGTTCCGAAACACTGCAGTGCATTAAGACGAGAGAGAGAAGAGAGAGAGAGAGAGAGAGAGAGAGAGAGAGAGAGAGAGAGAGAGAGAAAGAGGGAGAGAGAGGGAGAGAGTAGAGAGACGAGAGAGAGATAGAGAGAGAGAGATAAAGAGGGAGTCGAACTGAGAAACGAGGTACATCGAGAGAGCTTCCAACACAACTCCAAATGAAGACTCACCTTTAGGGTGAACACATACAGTGTGAGGAATAGACA
>CAEFZP010002667.1:40000-45000 GCA_903064625.1 Mallotus villosus
TTGTCTATAATCGCTTGTTTTGTTTCTGCTTGGCTGTGGTGCTTTGATAAATATTTAATTTGAGCTATTTATGGCTGCGGAAATTAATTCCGTGATTCCTTTTAATCAAATTGATATCACATCTCCCTGCAGCATGTTTGGGCTTTGCAAAAATGTAAACCTTTCCTTCAAGAATTAATATAGTATATTATTATTTTTATATTATATTCACAGAAGTTAATTTGCTGTAAGAATAATGAATTTCATTTTAAAAGACTGTAACAGAAAGAAGATGAAAAAACTCACTGCTTCTAATTAGTATAATTGTACATTTAAGTTATGATACATGTTATAGATCTAATAGATTCCATGGGATGGATAAACCTTTTCAGCAGCCTGTTATTATAAGTGAACTGAAATATAATTTAAGGTGTATTTAATACCTTTTGGTTGGGGCAACCTTGATTTTCTTCATAACACCAGTAACATCTTGGACACAATATATGAATTACACTTTTAATTCGTGTATTTTTTATTTTATTTTTAAAAGAAAAGGAAAATACATTAACGACATTTAGGATTTATTTAATACCATCAGTTCAAATCACGTACCAGCATTACACACATACGTATTTCACAAAACAAATGACTGTGTCATAATAACGAAACACTTGAAGCGCATCCTGTCAGGGAACGTTAGCGCTAATAGCCTACACAACAACCTCAAAACCTCCGACACCATTCCCAAATGTGTCTGTTATTGCACAGGCGTTATTAAATCCCGTTATTTCATAGTCCGAACAGCATCACCCCGTTCTGAGAAAGGCAATGGCACCTCCTCCATTTTGGTCTCAGTAGTCTCATCAGTGCAACAATAGGTGAGGGCGTTGAGGAAAGCTGTATTTCTCCGTGTGACTGGCCCGATGGGGAGCTGGACAATCAGCCTCAGCAGCAGGCCCCTGGTGAGAGGGGTCCGGCAGGGGTTATTGGGCTGGAATACCCCTAGTACCCCAGGGGGGCTCTTTCTGTGGGACCCCGGGGTCTTCTGGAGTCCCTGGGGAGAAGACTGCGGAGCTGGAGGGGGAGGGGGGGAGGGGGGGAGAGAGGGAGGGAGGGAGGGAGAGATGACCAGGGCAGGGGGCTGGGGCTGGGTCTGGGGGCGGGGGCCAGGGCTGGGTAGACAGGTCAAGCAGATGAACAGAGACGGACACAAGAGTTTGGTGGTCTAAACGTTGTAGTTTTTTTGTTCTAAATGGTCAATTGATTGTGAAATGGAGTATTGGATTTGCATGAATCTAGAAAAGAGAGAGAGAGAGACAGTGTGAGAGAGAGACAGGGAGACAGGGAGACAGGGAGACAGGGAGACAGGGAGACAGGGAGACAGGGAGACAGGGAGACAGGGAGACAGGGAGACAGGGAGACAGAGAGACAGAGACAGAGAGACAGAGACGAGAGACAGAGAGACAGAGAGACAGAGAGACAGAGAGACAGAGAGACAGAGAGACAGAGAGACAGAGAGACAGAGAGACAGAGAGACAGAGAGACAGAGACAGAGAGACAGAGAGACCAGAGAGACAGAGAACAATAAGTAATTCTCAGAAGTTTGCGTACAGTCACTAGAATTGAGACTGAGTTACTCTAACCCATGGTTCATATCTAGTGTAACTTATTGTTTGTCTAATACAACCAGTATATTGACTGTGTAAGTTGGTGTGTACTGGAGTTGATATCGTTGCATGTCAGATTAAGAAAAATATGAGTTGCACGGAAAAGTGCGTGGAAGATGTGGAAGGATGCTGTAGGTGTTAGCTCCAACACCATACTCCTCCCCTCCAACACCATCTTATTTTCCCCTCCTTCAATCTCACACACCCTCCCTCCATCCCTCTCTTCCACAGACGCGCACAACCACACTACATTCTACAAGAAATAATTGCTTTTGTCTGGAAGGAGTATAGGGAGGAGGGATAGGGGCGCGCACGGCTCCCTCTGTCGAAAAAGGGGGGTGCGTGAAGGACAACTAGTCGCTTCTTCGCTCTCTCTCTCTACCTCCCTCCTCTCTTTGGACTTGTGGATGTCATCTGTCATACGTGAAGCGGAAGAAGGACAATGAAACCTGGTTGTACAATTGTGGCGTCTTCGAACACAGACAGCTGAGAGACTGCCTCGCACTTTTCATACATTTATATAATTCTATACGTACCTTACCATGCCCACTTATAAAGATAAATGTTGTTCAAAAAAACACATTTTACTACAATGCCAGCTATTGCTAGCTAGCTCTAACTGCTGATAATCATAATTATATAGTTATAAAATGTATCCTGTCCGGTTATAGGCCTAGATCCAATTGTAATAAAGAGGTCTTTACAAGTCGTACTGTGCAGACAGGTAGCGGGGAGGTCATGCTCAGTTCTATCGATTCGACCGTATTGATTGTGATGTTTAACGTATAGATTTTTCTATTTAAAAATCTATATCGACAATAATCTAGTTTGTAAGCGCACCGCGAGGACTGATGCAGCCTGGTAATTGACAGTTGGTAACATATTGGTTTTGGCGCGAGGAAGGGGAAACGCAGGGAGTAAATACACGAAGAAGAAAAAAGAAGGAAGCAAAGGAAAATGGAATGAAAGAAAGAAAGAAAGAAGACGGAAGGAAGGAAGGAAGGAAGGAAGGAGGAGGAAGGAAGGAAGGAAGGAAGGAAGGAAGGAAGGAAGGAAGGAAGGAAGGAAGGAAGGAAGGAAGGAAGGAAGGAAGGAAGGAAGGAAGGAAGGAAGACGGGATGTTTGGGTGGTGAGGATATCAGAGGCCATGGGGCACACCTGCTGGGCCCGGTCTATACCGTCACACTTGAATGCGCGAGATCTGTTTCCATGACTTACCTGTAACTGTCCCGTGGTGGTTAGAGCGTAACTCACGCGGTAGCTTTGAATGTTCGGATAAATACGAGACTTTTAGATGTCTGATTTATAAAAAATGGAAACAATAAATAATAGTGTAAATACTTAGGCTATCCCTAGGATACGTTACTTTTTTCACAACTTTTAACAACGTGCGTTCATTTGTTGTATTTGGCATAGGATATTCCGCTAAATCCCCATGCTTCTGAATAGACATAGGCCTACTTGTCAGACAGATTAAATAACAACAAATCAATAACAATTTATGTACGAAACAAGAAAAAAGCAAGTGGTTTCCACGGCGTGTATATTATGTAAACTTTATTTCAGTCTGTGTTCAGATAAGATATAATAGGTGTCATTGGTGCACAATATAGCAGGGACCATACACTTATCACTGATCTCAGTCCGCCAGACAAGCACTAATGCAATGATCACCATTCGCATCATTATAGCTGGTATTATTAACGGGAGGAGAAATCCCAAAAATCAATACAGGATACCTTTTGCAGCGGTAGTGAAAACGAGGGAAAGAGGGTGGGTGGAAAGGAGGGAGGGAGGGATGGAGAGAGGGAGGTAGGATGGGGAGGAGGAGGGGGTGGGGGTGGGGTGGTAATGTGTGAGTAGTAGCGGGTGCTCTCTCGCTTCAATGTTGCGGGCAGCGTAGTGGCAGATCGCTAGAATACTGGAGGGAGCTGGGTCGAATGAGCTATTGGGGTTCCCAAATAACCGGGACAAACATACAGACAAAAAGACACACAGGCGGATGGACGGAAAGATAGGCAAGTGTTCCGAGAAAACGTGAAACGTAACGGATTCTGCTTTCTTTTTTTGCGTTCTTACGGACCTTTTATTTATTTATTTGCTTTATTTATTTATTTATCGATTGATTGCGTTTTAATTACTACCTTGTGACAGCGCGCGAGGGAGGAGGAGCGTATAGGCCAAGCGCGCACGTTGTGTAGCTTCTCCTAATGTTTATTTATTTCAGTTGATTAGCGTAATGAAGCGATTATGTGTTTGAAACACAATTTGCTGCTTTGTACGCTCGAATGAATGTGTGCGTATAGCCTCGTGCAAGGGAGAGACTGCGTTTTGCTAGACACCAAATATAGATAAACCAAATATTACGCAAATCCAAATACGACTATTATATTTGCTTGCCTTTGACAGTTATTTGTCTGCGCGACTACATGTTGTGTTCTTGCAATGTAACGATATTAACTGTCTTATTTCAAAGAGAATACCAAAGCTTTATAGTGACGCTATACAGTGACTATTTCCATGCGTCTATATAGGGAAACAGCGTACAGTGAAAGGAGATTAAGGATACATCCTGTCAGAACAGTTCAAAGGTTTCTCAGACAATACAGCCTTTGCATTGAAGCGTTTTTACTGCCTGCATCCGATATCAGTCGAAAGAATCCTTAACAACAGGCTTGTTATACTATGCCTTTATTTTGGCCTATGATAACTTTTTTCTGGTAGCATACAATAAGCTAAGGTCAGGTCTCTCTATCCGTCTGTGTGTTGTCTGGAATGTGGCAAAGGCTATTTCATTAATTGTTCCACACTGAGGGACACCGGTTATATGTTCTATGCACCTTTACACCAAAAGTCATGCCAACAAGAAGCAGATTTACTCAAATGTAAATAGAACTATATCGGCACAACCTTATTGTGTAGCCTACACGTCAACCAATAACGAATGTTTTAAGTTCTCGATACCAAATATATTCCAAACGCTGTCTACCTGAACAACGAACGAAGATACTGAAGAGGTCTCAACAATTCTGAAAGATTATTAACAAAACCAGAGGACGGAAGAAGATCATGTTTGTTCCTTTGCCGGTGCCGTTCATGTTTCAGAGAACAGCCCCTGACCTCAACGCTTGGCGTCTCAAGTCCCCGCTGGCCCCACGTTCGAACTCCGGTAAGATATTTTCAATTTTTCCTGCCACTTTTCCACCATGTCGGTGAGAGTCAGTCATGCATACCCTGAGACTCCACGTCGCGCTCTTCCCGGTGCCGACAATGCTCTTTGAACGGAAAGTGCTGGCTGCTGGGCACACACTTACTCACAGGTTCATAAACCTCCGTCTCCGGTTTGAAGGCTGA
>CAEFZP010002667.1:50000-54657 GCA_903064625.1 Mallotus villosus
AAACACACACACTCACTAAAACATGCCAAACATGCTCCCACACTCTCTCACAAAGTAATAGATGATTATAATGATTATGCACTTACCAAACAGGTACTGTGATCATATGCTGTATAGCTGAGTAGCTTAACCCATTATACCCACTGAGCTAAAGAGGCAGGCAAGGTTTTTTTCTCTCCATGTTTTTCTCTCACACGCTCTCATTCTCTTACTCACTTTGGTTTCGCTCTCCCTCTCTCTAACTTACACACACACACCACACACGCACACACACACGTACACACACCTCCACACACACAATGATGTTTACTGTGGTGTGGCTAGTCAGTGTGTCCAGTGAAATGCAGCCCTGCATTATTCCTAATCAGCGGCTGGGTGAGCAGGCCACTTAATCAGCCCTGTTCCCCCGGGGACCAGAGGGGGAGGGGGAGGGAGGGGACAGGGGGGAGAGAGAGGGGGGGTGGGGTGGGGGTGGTGGGGGTCAGGCTTCTAATCAACGCATCACCAGGGATACACTACTGCTACCTACTGTCCTTCTTGTGGTCAACCTCTCTCTCTCTCTCTCTCTCGTCTCTCTCTCTCTCTCTCTCTCTCTCTCTCTCTCTCTCTCTCTCTCTCTCTCACTCTCTCTCTCTACCTCTCTTTCTGTTGCTAAACACAAACACATGCAACAACCTCTGAAAACACACTTGACCTACACAAAGAGTGGCAAAGTATCCCGTGGAGCTGTAGATTGAGACTTGAGTGTGAGTGTGTGTGTGTGTGTTTGGTTGTGTGTGTGTGTGTGTTTGGTCGTGTGTGTGTGTGTTTGGTGGTGGTCGGTCAGTCCGAGAGGTGGACGAGAGGGATACACCACACGGGGCCAATCACACAAATCACCCGGTCCCAGTAAAACAAGCCTTCTCAGCCTTGTTGACAGTAACGGTTAACTCTGTTGATTGTGGTGCTATTTTCATTAGGCTGAAGACTATTCCAATATCTGGAGATTTTTGTTTTGTTCTCTACATCTGCTTCATACGACCCTGGCAGTTTGTGCAGCACGGAAATATAAAAAAAATGTTTTAGCAGTGAAATGTAAAGGGCCCTCTCTTGGCCAGTGGAGATGTCCGTCGGCTTGTACCCTAGCGACGAGGCTCCTCCCCCTCTTCTGACGGCTTTCACCCCTGCAACCCTGTTCATGTGCCGGTACATTTAGATAATAAAAAAGACCAATAAAATCCAGATGTTTGATTGGGTCCATCCCCCACCCAACCCCACCCCCAGACCCCACCCCCAGACCCCACCCCCAGCCCCGGCACGAAAGACACCTAAATCAGAGGTCCTTCTCTCCATTTCATTTAGCTGATAAGATTTATGATAATGAAGGGGTCCTGTTAACCTTTGGGGGTCCACGGCTGTCCTTCAGTCTGCCTGAGTGAAAGCGAGGGCCCCAGTTTGTGTGAGGGAGTGTGTAGGTGTTCTCCGAGGGTCTTCGTTCTGCGAGTGCGGCAGGTATGTGGAGAGTACCCAGTATTACACAGTTTCAAACACACAAACACACGCAACCAGAACAACCGTTTGGAAAAAAATCATGTTTAGTCTTCCCTCTCAGCTTCTTCTCGTTTCCCTCTCCTTTTATCCCCTGTCTCTCCTCCTCCTCCTCCTGGCCGTAGCGTTCTCCCTCCCTCCCCCCCTCCCCCCCCCTCCTCCTTCTCTTCTGAAATTGTTGTACTTTCCCCTTTCATCTCCTTGCACAATCCTTTCTCAGCATTCCTCTTTTTCTTTCACTCTTCCATATTTCTCTCCTCTCTTTCTTCTCCTTCAGGGCCAAGGAGAGTCTGGGTGGGTGTGTGCACATTAACAACAACAAAATCACACATTTAATATGTTTTATTACTTTGCTGATTTGAAACCAGGAGCTGTTGGTTCTACATTGAGGTATTTGGCTTGTAGAAAAGCAGTTCCTTCAAACGGATGTCTTAGTGCTTATTTTCACACCAGCCCAACTGTAATCTGTAGTTGGCTTGAGAGATTAGGGTGGAGTGGGCGGGAGGAACGGAGGGAGAGAAGGGGTGAGGGGGACCCCTCCTCGCCCTGTACAAGGGGTACACCCCTCCTCGCCCTGTACAGGGGTACCCCCTCTGTCTCTTTGTCTGCCTGTGGAGGGGGGCAGGGGGGGCAGGGGGGTTAGGGGCCCGCGGGTGTGGAAGGGGAGTGACTAAGTGACCTCTCTCTCCCCTTTCTTTTGACTATCCCGTGTTCTGTCCATTTTGTCGCACACGTCCCCCCCGCACCTCTCCTTTCATTCTCTTTCGTTCCCCTCTTTTTCAGCTTGGCTGAGTTCACCATGGTTCTCTCTCTCTCTCTTATTCTCTCCGTCCATCCCTACATTTCTCTTTCTCTTTTCTTTCTTTATTTCTGTCTTTCCTTTCTCCGTCTCCCTCATGTTCTCACTCCATCTCCCTCCCTCCCCTCTCTACCTCCCTCCCTCCCTATTCCTCCCTCCCTCTCTACCTCTCTTGCGGTGGTGGGCAGAGCGATGACAGGGTTGCCAAAGTGACTGTAGGACACATTAAGGCCCATAAAATACCGGGGCCATGGCTGCACTCTTAACCGCTAGTCAGAGGTAGTGTATAAAAGTGAGTTTAAATGACTCTGTGATTACACAGGAACGGAGGAGAGAGAAAGAGAGAGAAAGGTGTTTTGAGAGGAGGAGAGTTGGCGAGGAGGAGTGCTGTTAGGAAATATAGTTTAGTAAAAATGAGAGTGAAGAAAAAAAGCTATAAAGAAAGATAAAAGGAAATGGACGGAACACAACACAAACCCCTGCAGGCCCCCTCCTCCCCGTCGGACCAATTCCTAATTGGCCACATGCTGCCTTGAGTGACAGGTGTAATCATCAGTCAAATTATGACAGAGGGAGAGGGGTGGAGGCGACAGGAGGAGGAAGAGGGGGGGGGGCGAGGGAGGAACAACATTGAAAGGAAGTGCTTTGATCCGAGGAAGAGAGGGGGACAACGGAAGAACAGCTCCAACTACATGGAGACCTGCTGTCCACACACCTGCTGCTTTCTGCCGCACACAGAGACTAGCGACTAGCTAACACAGCACACAGACACACACAGAGACTAGCTAACACAGCACACAGACGCACACAGCCACACACAGAGACACAGACGAGCTAACACAGCCGCACAGAGAGACACAGAGATTAGCTAACACAGCACACAGCCGCACACAGACTAGCTAACACAGAGACACACAGACTAGCTAACACAGCACACAGCCGCACACACAGACTAGCTAACACAGCACACAGCCGCACACAGAGACTAGCTAACACAGCACAAAGACACACACAGAGACACACAGACTAGCTAACACAGCACACAGCCGCACACAGAGACTAGCTAACACAGCACACAGACTAGGTCACTGTAGCTAGTTGAGCTGACAGATATACTACTGTACAAATATAGAAATATAGACAGACTGTCAAACAGAGAGACAGACAGACAGACAACAGCAGGAATCCGAGCAGACAGACTTCTGCGGCTAACGGAGCAGACACAGACAGGGACACAGACAGACAGACAGACAGACAGACAGACAGACAGACAGACACACAGGGACACAGACAGACAGACAGACAGACAGGGACACAGACAGACAGACAGACAGACAGACAGGGACACAGACAGACAGACAGACAGACAGACAGGGACACAGACAGACAGACAGACAGGGACACAGACAGACAGACAGACAGACAGACAGACAGGGACACAGACAGACAGACAGACAGACAGACAGACAGACAGACACACAGACACACAGACAGACAGACAGACAGACAGACAGACAGACAGACAGACAGACAGACAGACAGACAGACACACAGACACACAGACAGACAGACAGACAGACAGACGGGACACAGACAGACAGACAGACAGACAGACAGACAGACAGACAGACAGACAGACAGACAGACAGACAGACAGACAGACACACAGACAGACAGACAGACAGACAGGGACACAGACAGACAGACAACCACAGCAAATCCAGACACACAAACAAAAGAAACAGACATCCCGAAGCTACAGACAGATAGTTAGATTTGCATCTGTACCAGGCTCATCTCAACAGTATCGTGATCAAGCACCAGCCTGTTGGCAGAATCGCTAACTCCAGTTTTCTCTGCCTGAAGTTTACAGAGATTTCCGTCGATTTCAGTAGTCTGGCCCAGGGAGAGAGAGAGAGAGAGAGAGAGAGAGAGAGAGAGCAGAGCCTAATGAGGTGAACAGTAATTAGGTTTGCTGATGAAGGTCTTTGATTCCCCTTCTGCTACGCTGCGCTCATTAGCGGCTAGCGAGCTAGCTAGCTCGGCCGCAGCGGCGGGCGCTCGTCAGATCACATTAGGCGGCTGAACGTACACGCTGAATTAAGGACCGGGAGATTAAGGAGAGGTGAAACTACACACACACACACACACACACACACACACACACACACAAGGTTGTTCCTCTCACACACCTACTGTAAGCTTTAAACACTTTCTCACACACACACACCAACTGACAATTCGCAATTTGGTCTGCTTTTCACACGAACATACTCTGATGTTACACATGATTGCTGCTACTTCTCCGCTGAAGTTTGTATAATGAGCTGA
>CAEFZP010002668.1:0-20000 GCA_903064625.1 Mallotus villosus
ACGACCAGGCACCAGCATGACCTCGACCAGCCCGACAGCCACCAGCAACGACCAGCACCAAGCAGACCGCGGCACGACCAGGCAAGTCAGGCACGACCAGCACGCACGACCAGCAGCAGCGAGCCAGCACCAGCACGCCAGCAGCACGCCAGCAAGCAGAAGCGACCAGCACCAGCACGACCAGCAACGGGAAGCACGACCAGCAGGGCACGCCGAGAGCACGACAGCACCTAGCACGACCAGCACACGCCAGCAGCACGACCAGCCACCAGCAAGACCCTGCACCAGCACGACCAGCAGCACGAACAGAGCACGAACCAGCCCACAGCACGACCAGCAGCACGAGCAGCAGCACTAACAGGCAGCAGCACGACCCTGCACCAGCAGGCAGCAGCATCACTACCAGCATCATAAACGTACCAGTAAGCACGATGCATCATCACTACCAGCATCGAACTACCATCATCACTACCCGCACCAGCAAGACCAGCACCAGCACGACCAGAGCCGCACGACCAGCAGCTAGCACGACCTGCAGCAGCCGAAAGACCAGCACCAGCCAGCGACCAGCAGCAGCACGACCAGGCCCGGCACCCAATATCAGAGCCGACCAGCACCAGCCACGACCAGCAGCAGACCAGCAGGCACGAACCAGCACAGGACGACCAGCAGCAGCACGACCAGCAGCAGCAAGACCCAGCAGCACGACAGCAGCACGTACCAAGCAGCAGGACCAGCACCAGCACGACCAGCAGCCACGGGCAGCCGCAGAACCGCAGCACCAGCAGACCAGCACCCGCGACGACCAGCAGCACGAACAGCTGAGCAGACCAGCACCCGCACGACCAAGGCCGCACGGCAGGCCGACGACCAGCAGAGCAGACGACCAGCACCAGGCACGACCAAGGAGCACTGACGGACCAGCAGCACGACCAGAAGCAAGACCAGCACTGGGAGCGACCAGCAGCAGACACGGACCAGCACCCAGCCGACAAGCACCAGCACGACACAGCAGCAAGACAAGAAGCCCGACGCCAGCACCAGCACTGACCAGCAGCACGACCAGCACGACCAGCACGACAGCACCAGGCAAGACCCAGCAGCACGGAAAAGCAGCACGACCAGCACAGTCACGACCCGCAGAACGAGCAGGCAGCGACGACCAGCATCACAGCAGACCAGCACCACACGACCAGAACCAGCACGACAGCAGCACGACCAGATAAGCACACCAGCAGCATTCATCATAATCACTACATCACATCACTACCATCAGCACTAACCATACCATCACTACCATCACCATCACTACCATCCACTCACAACATCACCATCACTACATCACCATCATCCACCATCAACATCACCATCACTACCAGCATCACTATCATCATTATCAATACAGAGAGGGAAGAAAGACTGTTTGTCCATCTCTGTGTAACAGATATCCACAGAACTCACCCTGTCAAGTTCCTCAGACAGACCATAATTTTTGGTGGCAGTCAGTATAGATCGATGATTCTCTCTGTGAAAACAGAGACAGAGGTGAAACATCAGGGAAAGTTACAGAGCTTCAAGTTCACCTCATGAAATATTAACCATATCTACCTATCTGATCTCCCTCATCACACACCCTCACACACACCCTCACACACACCTGACACACATCCTCACACACACCTTGACACACATCCTCACACACACCTTGACACACACCCTCACACACACCTTGACACACACCCTCACACACACCTCACACACACCCTCACACACACACCTCACACACACCCTCACACAACACCTTGACACACACCCTCACACACACCCTCACACCACACACCTTGACACCACACCCTCACACACACCTGACACACACCCTCACACCACACCCTCACACACACCCTCACACACCACCTTGACACACACCCTCACACACACCTTGACACACACCCTCACACACACCCTCCACACACCTTGACACACATCCTCACACACACCTTGACACACACCCTCACACACACCTTGACACACACCCTCACACACACCCTCACAAACACCTCACACACACCCTCACACACACCCTCACACACACCTGACACACACCCTCACACCACACCCTCACACACACCTTGACACACACCCTCACACACACCTTGACCACACCCTCACACCCTCACACACACCCTCACTTGTGTTTGAATCCAAAAGGAGTGGTAAGTAGTGGCTGACCTTGGCCAAGCGCTTAAAGTGCGATCCAGAAACATGGGAGCTGGTTTCATAAACCTGTGAGGAGGAGGAGGGGGACGAGGAGGAAAGATGAGGAGGAGGGGGAGGGGAGGAGGAGGGGACGAGGAGGAAGAGAGAGGAGGAGGGGGTCGAGGAGGAAGAGGGGGGAGGGAGGAGGAGGGGGACGAGGAGGAAGGAGGGGGGAGGAGGAGGAGGAGCAAGAGGGGGAGAGGAGGAGGAAGAGGGGGGGAGGGAGAGGAGGAGCAGGAGGGGGGACGAGGAGGAAGAGGGGGGAGGGAGGAGGAGCAAGAGGGGGAGGGAGGGGGGGGGACGAGGAGGAAGAGGGGGGAGGAGGGGGGAGGGGGGAGGGGAGGAGAGCGAGGAGGGGGGACGAGGAGGAAGAGGGGGAGGAGGGGGGAGGGGGAGGGAGGAGAGGAGGGGGAGATGTTAGAACACAACAACCAAGGGTAGGTAGAGAGTAAGAAAGAGTGGGGAACAAAGAAAGAGAGAGAGAAAGTGAGCAGAGAGAGAGAGAGAGAGAGGAGAGAGAGGGAGAGAGAGAGAGGAGACGCTCGATGAGAGAGAGACGAGAGAGAGAGAGAGAGGAGTCGATGAGAGAGAGTGAGAGAGGGAGAGAGAGGAGAGGAGAGAGAGAGGGAAGAGGAGAGAGGAGAGAGAGGAGAGAGAGAGAGGAGAGAGAGAGAGAGAGAGAGAAGAGAGAGAGAGAGCGAGAGAGAAGACGGAGGAGAGGAGAGGGAGAGAGAAGAGAGGAGAGAGAGCGGAGAGGGAGAGTGTGACCTGGGAGCAGGATTGTGTATATAGGTTGGTAGGTATGTTTGGCTGTCTGGCTGGCTAGACGGATGGCTGTTTTTCATGACATCAACGACCTACCTAAACTACTGGCCACATGCTAGCACCAAGCTAGCGCTAACACCAAAGACCTTACCTAACTACTGGCCACATGCTAGCACCAAGATAGCGCTAACACCAAAGACCTTACATGGAGCTGTTGGTCAGCTAGGAGACATCACTCCTGTCACACACACACACACACACACACACCAGAAACACACACAAACAGAAACACACACACGAGGAGCCAGACTGAACCCATGGTTCATAATTTAACAAACATTTGGGAGAGGAGGAGGAAGAGGAGGGGAGAGGGAGAGGACATTTACATTTTACATTTATTCATTAGCAGACGCTTTTATCCAAAGCGACTTCCAAGAGAAAGCTTTACAAAAGTGCATAGGTCACTGATCATAACAACGAGATATCCCCAACATTGCAAGTAGTCAAACATGAATCATACATTGTGAAAAAACCCAAAAATAAGTGCCAAAGGGAAAAATCATAAGAGCATGAAGTTAAACAAGTTACAAGGAAAGAGAGGAAGAGAGGAAAGAGAGGAAAGAGAGGAAAGAGAGGAAAGAGAGGAAAGAGAGGAAAAGAAGGAGAGGAGGAAGTGGATTGACTCTCCTCGGCTCCCAACAGGAAGTAGACAGGAAATGACCAGAGGGAGTTCTCTGTCTGACAGGAAGCCCGGGTTGTCTCTACCGGATCAGATAACAGACATCAACTAGCTGAGGAGCATCAAGTTCTACACTCTCTGTGGAACCCCTCGGCCCCGGGCTCTCTGGAGAACCACTGAATGAGACTGGTCTCTCTGGAGAACCACTGAATGAGACTGGTCTCTCTGGAGAACCACTGAATGAGACTGGTCTCTCTGGAGAACCACATTCACATTCCTAGCCCCCCCTAGTCCACAGACATTCCTAGCCCCCCCTAGTCCACACGTCGTGGAAACACAGCACCAGTTAGTCACACACTGCAGCTCAACAAAGAAGGGGGGTGTTGTGAGCGCGTGCAGTAGAAGCTGAATCCCTGGAACAAAGCCCTGCAGCATGACTGGACAAGACAGCAGTGACGTCACAATGGGCCGCCCAACGTTCTATAGATGGTGTCATTAGGAGCAGGAAGTGATGAGTCACTGGACAGGAAGTTGGGGAGCTCAATCAAAGGGGGAGCCGCAGGCCGTGTCTGAAACCCAGAGGCATGCTGAGAGCTGGACACAAAGATACTATAGATTTACTCTTCAGAAACACAAAGAACCTCCAGAGAGAGCGATAGAGAAGATAATGATCCCTCCATCTGGAGACAGAGAGGCAGTTATGTGACTGAAGACAGATGAGGACTGGTATGACTGGTGCTGGTGGTGAGAGGAAGAGAGGAGGAGAGAGGAGGAGAGGGAGGAGGAAGAGGATGAGGATGAGGAGGAGGAAGAGGAGAGAGGAGTGGAGGAGAGGAGGGAGAGGAGGAAGAGGAGATGAGATGAGAGGAGAGGAGGAAGAGGAGGGAGTGGATGAGAGTAGGAGAAGGAGGAGGAGGAAGGGGAGCCGAGAGGAGGAAGCTGTTCTTACTTGGGGTAGATGGTGGTCATCTTGGCAGCAGCGTTAGCCTGGCTTGCACATGCCTTCACTGAGGTTCCCATACTTATACGACAGCTCCGCTGGCCTGAGGAGCATGAGGAGAGAAGGAGGAGAGGAGGAGGAGTGGAGGAGGAGAGGAGGAGGAGAGGAGAAGGAGAGGAGGAGGAGAGGAGGAGGAGAAGGAAAGGAGGATAGAGAAGCCAAACATTTATCACAACTGGGTTTTTTTTATAGCTAGCTATGAGTGTTCCATAACATAAAGGTTAGCCAGCTAGCTGCTAGCGGTAGCAGTACCAGCCGCTCAGTAAAGGTGATGTGAGTCATGGAGACTAGATCACCCTGATCCTGTGTTTGCTTCATCAAGGTTCATGTCTGTTTTCTGACAGACACACAGCTGCTTTTCAAGAACCAAACACAAAATAGAACACTCTGAGCTCTAGAACACTCTGGAGTAGAGCCCGACCGATAAATAACTTTTTAAGGCCGATACTGATACAAATATTTGGTGATTTTTAAATCCGATATTCCGATATATCGGACGATATATATATATTTTTTAACAAAACATAAACAGATTTCCCTAACATTAGTTATTTGTAGTTATTTGAGTCCTCACTGAAATAATATGATAATGTAGTTTAAAATTAAACGTGTTTGTTTTATTGTCACAAACAGAACAGAGGAACATCAAAATATAATAAAGTTCAGATATTTTTTTAAATAAAAATACAAACTTAAGATATTAAACTTAAAGTCCTTTGAACAGGGATGTTGTAGAGTGCCCTCTGGTGGACAAACTATGCAACGCCAACACTCATAAAATGGTTGAAGGGTGTTTCGTCTGTTTTTATTTTATTTTTAAAATATTTATTTATCTGTAAACATTTCTACGTGTATATTTTTTGTTTTTTAATTGATGTAACTTCAATATTGTCTTTACATGATATCTGACTGTATGTTCATCTATATACAGTTGTTCACGTTGTTCATGTTTGTTCACTTTTGTTCTAACAAAAAATTAAATTATATATATAAAATATATTTTGTCTTCCATTATAAATGCCGATACCAATGCCTAATATCGGCCGATAATATCGTCCCACCGATAATTCGGTCGGGCTCTACTCTGAAGATTCCGAACTCTCCTCCTCCTCCAACAGAACAAAGCATCACAAACCACCACCAAGTCAACAAACACGTGTTAGAATGTACTTACAGTTTTCCATCCAGGTTCAGAAGAAAGCCCTGCTTGTCATACACTGAAGAGAGACCGAGAGACAGAGAGGAGACATGGGGCAGAGGAGGGGGAGAGAGAGAGAGAGAACATGTTACTAAACAGGACTGAGCCATGGGAGGTAGACCCCAAGATAGAATAGACAGATAGCAGCGATGACGGGCAGCTAGCAGGCTGGGTCTGGCTTGTAGCAGTCAGCTAGCAGGCTGTGGTCTAGCTTGTAGCGGTCAGCTAGCAGGCTGTGGTCTAGCTTGTAGCGGTCAGATAGCTTGTAGCAGTCAGCTAGCAGGCTGGGTCTGGCTTGTAGCAGTCAGATAGCTTGTAACAGTCTACTAGCAGGCTGGAGTCTAGCTTGTAGCGGTCAGATAGCTTGTAGCAGTCTACTAGCAGGCTGGAGTCTAACTTGTAGCGGTAAGATAGCTTGTAGCAGTCAGCTAACAGGCTAGCAGGCTGTGGTCTGGCTTGTAGCGGTCAGCTAGCTTGTAGGCAGCGGTACACACAATCACAGCTAGCCTTCAGCTAGAGCGTCTCCCCTAATAAGCAGCTGGGTCTTAAAGACCAAGCAAAGACAGTAGAAACTAAATAGAAACCAAACAGAAAAGTGTTAGGGTTAGAGGAGGAAGGGGGTGGGGCATTGAGGTCCAACACGCAGGATTAGGGTTAGAAGGCAGCCAATAGCACTCTGCTGTATTCAAAGATCAAATGAGAGTTTAAACAGCGGTTGCGGTCGAAGTTGCGTTTCACCTATGAAGGAGGACGGAGGTGTTGAACCATAGGTGCCTGGTGAAGAGCGGAGCGAGAGGCAGAGAGGGAGAGAGGGAGAGAGGGCGAGAGGGAGGAGAGAGGGAGGGAGAGAGGGAGGGTGAGAGGGAGGGAGGAGAGGGAGGGAGGCAGAGAGGGCGAGAGGGAGAGAGGGAGGGGTGAGAGGGAGGAGAGAAGGAGAGAGGGAGGAAGAGGGGAAAGAGAGAAGAGCTAATGTTCGCCTTTGTAATAGATGGTGGTTGAATTATTCTGCTGTCTACAGGACGGGTGGGGAGGGGTGGGGAGGGGTGAGGAGGGCGAGGAGGGGTGAGGTGGGGTGAGGAGGGGTGAGGAGGGGTGGGGAGGGGGTGAGGAGGGATGAGGAGGGGTGAGGAGGGGTGGGGAGGGGTGAGGAGGGGTGGGGAGGGTTGAGGAGGGGTGGGGAGGGGTGTGGGAGGGTTGAGGAGCAGGTGAGGAGGGAGTGTACCTGAGCCTACCACCTGTCCTGCGATGAGAGTACTGTCCACCTCCGAGTCTGAAAAACAAGAGGCGGGGTTAGTCCCTAGCAACCATAACTAGGGCTTGCGGGAGAGGCCTCCAAGAGGAAGAGGAGGAAGAGGAGGAGGAAGAGGTTAATGTGTTAGTCCTCCTTGGTCAATTACAGACTGGTTGGTTTTCATCCTGGACCGCAGCCCCTTAGCACCAGAACACACCCCGCCCCTTAGCACCAGAACACGCCCCTTAGCGCCAGCACACGCCCCGCCCCTTAGCACCAGAAACACGCCCCTTAGCGCCAGCACACGCCCCGCCCCTTAGCACCAGAACACACCCCGCCCTTTACCCATGTTGTTATGGTTACAGGAAGGCCCAGGTCAACACCACGTCATCACAGCAGCGAATACAGAGCGCGTCAACAACCATGTCAACACAACAAAAAAGAGAACCAATGATTGTGAAGAAGAGGATGGAATGGCAGACTCCTCCAGGTGGGGGAGGGAGTGTAGGCGTTAGCTTGTGATTGGCTGATCCAGAGTATGCCCCCCCCCAGCCCCCCAGCTCCCCCAGCCCCCCTCCTCCACCAAGCAGCATAGCGTAGCCCCCCCCACCCCCCACCCTTCCTCCCTTCCACCCAGTGGAGGAGCGCAGAGGCTGGGGTCTCTACCTGGGGGCACAGTCCTCCTGGTGGTGGGGGCCACCACACTGAGGGGGGGCTCGGCCTCTGCCTCTGCAAGGGAGAGTTGGGTTAGGAGGGCTAGGGTGGGGGGGGTAGGGGGCTAGGGTGGGGGGGGTATGGGGGGAGGATGGGGGGAGGATGGGGGAGGATGGGGAGGAGTGAGGATGGGGAGGATGGGGGAGGATGAGGGTGGGGGAGGATGAGGATGGGGGAGGTGGGGGAGGATGGGGGAGGATGGGGGGAGGAGGGGGAGGATGGGGGAGGATGGGGGGAGGATGGGGGGAGTATGAAGGATGGGGGAGGATGGGGGGAGGATGGGGGAGGATGAGGATGGGGGAGGAGGGGGGAGGGATGTGGGAGGATGATGGGGGAGGATGGGGGGAGGATGGGGGAGGATGGGGGAGGATGGGGGAGGATGAGGAGGGGGAGGATGAGGAGAGGATGGGGGAGGATGGGGGGAGGAGAGAGATGCAGGAGGGGGAGGAGAGGATGGGGGGAGGATGGGGGGAGGATGAGGGATGAGGATGGGGACGAGATGAGAGGATGGGGGAGGATGAGTGAGGAGGGGGGGAGGAGGGGGGAGGAGGGGGGAGGAGGGGGGAGGAGGGGGGGAGGAGCGGGGAGGAGAGGAGGGGGGAGGAGAGGAGGGGGGGATGGAGGGGGGGAGATGAGAAGTGGGGGGAGGAGGGGGGAGGAGTGGGAGGAGGGGGGGAGGATGGGGGGAGGAGGGTGGGAGGCATGGGGGAGGAGGGGGGGACGGCATGGGGGAGGATGGGGGGAGGATGAGGATGGGGGGAGGATGGGGGAGGGGATGGATGGGGGGAGGACGAGGATGGGGGAGGATGATGGGGGGGAGGAGGGGGAGGATGGGGGGAGGATGGGGGAGGAGGGGGAGGAGGGGGCGGAGGGGGGAGGAGGGGGGGAGGGCGCCAGCGCGCGCGAAACAAACGAGAAGAGGGGGAGAGACGGGGACAGTCACATAGAGAAAGGACACACACACACACACACGCACCACACACACACCACACACACAAACACACACACACACACACACACACACGCACACACACACACGCACACAAACACACAACCACACACGCACACACACACACACACACGCACACACACACACACACACACACACACGCACACACACCACACACACACGCACAACACACACCACACTCACACACACACACACACTCACACACACACACACACCACACTCACCACACAACTCACACACACACTCCACGCACACACACGCACACACACCATAAAACAGACAGATGTGTTTGTTATCTTAAACATTTGGCAAATGCCTCCCATTCCTTTCCACACACATACACACCCTCCTCACACACACACACATACTTCCGACTCACTGCAAAAGATTGGTCTTAAGTCTTCTAAAAAGATAAGGAGGTGTGTGTGTGTGTGTGTGTGTGTGTGTGTGTGTGTGTACGTGTATGTGTGTGTGGGGGAGGACCTCCATAGACACAACCCTGGTTACCATAGAAACAACCCTGAGCAGTTATTCTGGTTACCATGGAGAGCAGAGGAGGAGAGCGCATCCTTGTACAGTTTTATCTGTGGTGCATCTGACTTCAGATGAAGAGTTCCCAGGTTCAAATCCCCCGTGTACGACGCTTCTGATGAAAACATCTACTGAAATGATCTTACGTTGGACAGATCAGCGTCCAGTTCAGAGTGTTGTAGTGTGACACCGCCCTCTGGTGGACAAACATCGTCATCACTGGGTGATATCATCATGGGGTCCCCTTCAAATGCTCTCTTTCCCAGCACAGGGTACACGTTATCAGAACCACCTGACATCTGTTCTTGATGCGATTGGTCCCTTCTACTCTGCCGAGCTCAGCATCCTCTTCTGTGTAACAGGAAGTATCTCTCTCAGTCAGGTTATCTTTCAATCTGGTGTAAATCTATCTGGAGCAGGTATCTCTACAGGAGGGTATCTCTACAGGAGCAGGGGAGTGACCCCACAGGGGGTATCTCTCAGGAGCAGGGTCTCTCTCAGGAGCAGGGTATCTCTCCAGGAGCAGGGTTGGAGTTTGTACCTACAGGGGTATCTCTCCAGGAGCAGGGAGTGTAACCTACAGGAGGGTATCTCTCCGGAGCAGGGTCTCTCTCCAGGAGCAGGGTCTCTCTCAGGAGCAGGGTTGGAGTGTAACCCTACAGGAGGGTATCTCTCCAGGAGCAGGGGGAGTGTAACCCTACAGGAGGGTATCTCTCCAGGAGCAGGGTCTCTCTCCAGGGAGGGTCTCTCCAGGAGCAGGGTTGGAGTGTAACCCTACAGGGAGGGTCTCTCCAGGAGCAGGGTTAGAGTGTAACCCTACAGGAGGGTATCTCTCAGGAGCAGGGTTGGAGTGTAACCCTACAGGGAGGGTATCTCTCCAGGAGCAGGGTTGGAGTGTTATCCCTACAGGAGGGTATCTCTCCAGGAGCAGGGTTGGAGTGTAACCCTACAGGAGGGTTATCTCTCTGGAGCAGGGTGGAGTGTAACCCTACAGGAGGGTATCTCTCCAGGAGCAGGGTTGGAGTGTAACCCTACAGGAGGGTATCTCCAGGAGCAGGGTCTCTCTCCAGGGCAGGGTCTCTCTCCAGGAGCAGGGTTGGAGTGTAACCCTACAGGAGGGTCTCTCTCCAGGAGCAGGGTTAGAGTGTCAACCTACAGGAGGGTATCTCTCCAGGAGCAGGGTTGGAGTGTAACCCCTACAGGAGGGTATCTCTCCAGGAGCAGGGTTGGAGTGTAACCTTACAGGAGGGTATCTCTCCAGGAGCAGGGTTGGAGTGTAACCCTACAGGAGGGGTATCTCTCAGGAGCAGGGTGGAGTGTAACCCTACAGGAGACTATCCAGAGCAGGGCTCTCTCCAGGAGCAGGGTGGAGTGTAACACCACAGGAGGGTATCTCTCCAGGGGCAGGGTGGCATACACACACACACACACACACACACAAACACACACAAACACACACACACACACACACACACAGAGAGCCTGGCAGACTGAGGATGCAGGTTAGGACAGATCACACAGGAAGATGATAGGATGGAAGGATAAAATAAACGAATCAAAAGATTAATAAAGTATATAAACATCAATCATTAGAGAATCACCCACACAGAGATCATGTAAATAGAGAGAGAAGCATCATGTATCATCTGAATGGATGAATGAATGGTGAATGGATGAATGGATGAATGGATGAGGAGGATGAAGGAGCGCCTGATCAGAGGGCTGCAGTAGAAAGGTACTACTCAGCTTGGGACCCCAGACGTGCAGTGGAGCTCCAGAGGAGTAGTAGATGAACACAAGGACCAGCATGGGCAGAACACAAACAGGACTTGTGTGTGTCGGCTTCATGGTACTCTCTCTCACCTGGACACCCTCAACCGCATCCCCTAGGGAGGGAGGGAGGGGATGAGGAGGGAGGGAGGGAGGGAGGGAGGAGGGAGGGAGGAGGGAGGGAGGGAGGGAGGGAGGGAGGGATGGGAGGGAGGGAGGGAGGGAGGGAGGGGAGGGAGGGGAGGGAGGAGGGAGGGAGGGGAGGGAGAGGGAGGGAGGGAGGGAGGGAGGGGAGGGAGGGGAGGGAGGGAGGGAGGGCGAGGGAGGGAGGGAGGAGGGAGGGAGGGAGGGAGAGGGAGGGGGGGAGGATGATCAGTGACTATGCACTTTTGTGTAGTAAGCTCTCTCTGGAAGTGGCTTTGGATAAAAAGCGTCTGCTAAATGAATAAATGTAAATGTCTCCAACGCAGATGCCTGGAGCTGAAAGTGAGTTGTGTTGTCATTACTCACTCGTTTAATAAAATGACATTTTATTCTGCAGAAAAACAGAAACCCAGTCAACATTTTCTGCAGTTACAAATAACACACGTAATTATTTTTGTAATAAATCATGGTAAAATAATGACGTAGCCTACTAACAGAACGTTGGCATAGCAACTCAACCCTCAGGTTAGCCAGGGGGAGAAGTGGCTGACTTTTTACCTCAATTAAATCAGTCTTACGATTTATTCAACAGACAGGCTATGTTAGACTGGTCTATCTGACCTCAGGACAGCCCTAAAACTGAGACTAGAGACTCAACTGCATAACTGAGTTTATAAAACTGTCCCCAGGTTCTGTCTAAATCCTTCATCACTCTGTAACCGACGCTAACATTTAAACAAAACAGGAGCTGATGATGTCACCCTCTGATCTAGTAAGCTGCTAGGCAACATCAACATGTCACCAAGCAGCTGGTAAACATGGAGCAGGTTAGCAGTGGAGAGGACTAACACCGTTTAGTACTCCCTACGTGTTCATAACACTAAACTGGAGCAGGTTAGCAGTGGAGAAGACTAACACCGTTTAGTACTCCCTACATGTTCATATAACACTTTCACCCAAAGGTGATGGATCGGGGGGATCTGAACCTGATCTGTGGTCGATGCTCTAACACTGAGCTGCAGCCACCTGCAGTCCGGCCCGTGTATGTGTTGTTACAGATGTGTGTGTGTGTGTGTGTGTGTGTGTGGTGTGGTGTGTCGTGTGTGTGTGAAGTGTGTGTGTGTTGTTAAAGATGTGGGTGTGTGTTGTGTGGTGTGTGTGTGTAGTGTGGTGGTGTGTGAGTGTGTGTGTCTATGTGGTGTGGTGTGTGTGTGTGTGTGTGAGTGTGTTGGTGTGGTGTGTGTGTGGTGTGATGGGGTGTGTGTGTTGTTGACAGAGTGTGTGGTGGTGTGTCTGTGTGGCTGGTGTGTGTGTGTATGTGTGTGGTGTGTGCGTGTTGTGTATCCTGTGGGTGGTGTAGATGTGTGTGTCTGTGTGTGTGTGTGTGTTGTGTGTGTGTGTGTGTGTGTGTGTGTGTGTGATGTGTGTGTGTGTGGTGTTGTGTGTGGTGTGTGTTGTGTGTGTGTGTGTTGGTGTGTGTGTGTGGTGTGTGTGTGTGTGGGTGTGTGTGTGTGTCCAAAGGTGGGTGTGGAGACTTAGCAACAGTGCACTCAGCTGAAGGAAAGTGAAATACGACCCTCTCCACCTCGGCCATTAAACAGATTACAGTGCTGGATTATGTTAATCCAAGATGGCAGACGATGTTGCCCAATGGTTAAAAGCTTACTATAAGAATAATTCGGAATTGCCCTGGTGGTATATGAAGGCAGAGACATCTGTAACAGGCCTCCGCATTGATTAACATTTGCTTTCGATGTACTTTGGACGTATTTTGATCTCGTTGTTATGAGAAGGACGCTAGCGGACAGGCAGGGGAACACAGGACGTTCTCCTCTGGCCATGCCGACTACTGTACCTCGCCCTCCCCCTCTCCCCCCTCCCCTCGTCCACTCCTACTGTTTACTCTGTCTCTTTTATCTACATTTATCTACGCATCTCCATACAAATGGTTAACACACTGACAGACACGCCACCGACCAGATTAAACAGAGAGATAGTTTCTGGTTTGGTGTTCGTGATCGATTCTCTCTCTTTTTTGTTTTTACACTGAGTGCCCGTACTAGGACCTACACGCTGCAATATAAAGAAACAGTACTTACAGGCAGGATTGTCTGGATTGTAAAACCAATTTTAAACAAATATATAAAAAACGTTGAAATAAAAACAAGCTACTCGTTAAAAACTAGCTACACTAGTACACCGGTTTACGGGCCAAAAGTTATGAAAACAACTAGCTACAGCATATAGCTAGCATGGCATCTGGATACTACGGGAACGGGCATTTAGCTCAAACTGTGAAAACAGACGAAACGGAAACCATTTCATCAACCGCAACCAAAATTACATACGGTGGTTTTTTATTGAGGCCAGTCTATCTTGACTTGGCTGTCACACACATACAGGCTTGTTATAACCGTATATATGTGTCTAAAAACTAAATGTGTATTAGGTATGTGTTGAAATTGTGGTTGGACACTGATAAGAACTGGCTAGCTAGCTCGAATACCGTTAGCTATGTAGAGGGAGCTAGCTTAGCAAACTATAACGACGTAGCTATAGATGGTGTGTTAGGTGGGTCAAACCCGGATAGTTCATTGTGTACGGAAACATACCCGTTAGATCATTTTCACCGTTCCGTCTGAGTATTGCATTATGATATAATGTAGGCATTATTTCACCCTAAATACTACAATAACTACTAGGTTTCCAGTTGCTCAGTTCAGTGATGTACTGTAGTTGACTATACTTAAATGTTGTTAGTGTTCAGACTACATATTCTGGTAGAAATACATATTAGGTCACATGAAAAGTAATTTGACTGCGGCTGCCAGAACAACTGTCTCCCATAACACTTCTCTCGCTGAGATTAAAATAACGGTTATTGGCTGTTGAAATCCGCATTTAGCAAATGTCAATCTCCTCTGATCACAGAGAGCAGGCAAATGTATATCATAGTGCAAAACTAATTAAAACATTGTATTGATTACCTACGGTTGTATTAGCCTGTGTTACGCTTGTATTTAGTCTACCAAGCCTACAAAAACGTCTTCAAGAAGTGGAAGCCACGTATAAATCGTTTCTCTGGTTCACTGCTGGGGCTGTTCGCTAACGCGGTTAGCTCTACACGTTGGCCTGCTACATACAACCGAAAACGAGATGTTTTGACAAAGGTGCCTGTCTACAGTAGCCAAATAGATCAAAACCTGGTTATTGGTAGTAGAAATTGATGAACCTTTACCTTGTCTTTCCCCTTCTCAATCCTGGGGTTGGGAAAGGCTTGGTTGGTTAGCAGAGGTGGGCAACACGGCCGTGGTTTAGACCCCCGTTTTATCCATCATGTCAATCCTCTGAACGAGCAGAGCACAAGACGTTCACTCTGCCCCTATACCTCTCACTCCGTCTCTCTCTCTCCGTCTCTCTCTCTCTCTCTCGTCTCTCTCTCCGTCTCTCTCCGTCTCTCTCTTCTGTCTCTCTCTCCGTCTCTCTCTCTCTCTCTCTCTCTCTCTGTTTCCCTCTGTCTCTGTGTCTTCTCCCCTCTCGCTCTCTGTCTCTATTTCTGTCTCTCTCCCTCTCTGTGTGTGTCTCTCTCGGTGTCTCTGTCTCGCTCTCTCTCTTTTCCTCCGGATTGATTTAGACTTCTGACATGTTTTGCCCTGGGCAACTGTGGTTGCCAGGCAAGTCGGGGATGGTCTGAATACGAATTCGTCAAAAAAGAGAACCAACCCATGTTTTCACACTACAAAATCAATTTAATACTAGACTACTTCATATAGCATCCACACAAACACTAGTAGCCTAAAAACTAGTATAAGGTAAGTTTTGATACCGTCATGCCATTAGACCAAAACTTTAAAAAGATAAGGCCATACCAGTTACGTAAGACAACAGAAGTTATTTCTCGCCGTGCACGGGCTCTGCTGTCGCATCATATCCGAGCCATAAGTAGTTTTACAGATATGCGCGTGATGCACGTGGACGGGAGCAGCTGGTTCTAAAGTAGACAGCGCCTCCTATGAACGGAAAGCACCGCCACATTTCCAAACCCACAGTCCCGTCGACCTCGCGGGCCAGTCACTGCATAGCGCCTGGTCACGTGGTTCGCCCACCCTGTTGCATTTACGGGTTTTCCAGCCGTTCAATCGAGATGAATGGAGCTTCACGTGCTCGGCTGCTGGTCAGCTGTGTACATTATGTTCTGCGGGTCTTTTATGACGGTAGCATCAAAGTCCCCTGTATTATGTTGTCCTCGCGTCTGCTTTCAATGTAACTCGATGGACCTCATCCAACAGTTTCTGCTTAGGCTATGCCTTCCACTGTCACCAGAGCTACAGACCTACATCACGCAGCCTCTACAGAGGTTACAGGTTGATTATAATCTATTTGAGGTTGATATAACCTATAGGTCTTGTTCTAAGAATCACTGTAAGGCCCTCTTCACTTTCATCTCAACCTGTCAATATGAGGTGGGATTATAATATCCTACCCAGTGTAAACACACCATCCCAAAACAACACCAGTGTTAACATCTGAGCTCCATTTAACTTCTGCCTCCGCGTGACAGGACCAACACAGGGGCTACCCCAACAGCTACCCCCAGGTGGTGTGGGACAGGACAACAGGGGCTACCCCCAACAGCTACCCCCAGGTTGTGTGGGACAGGACAACAGGGCTACCCCCAACAGCTACCCCCAGGTTGTGTGGGACAGGACAACAGGGGGCTACCCCCAACAGCTACCCCCCAGGTGTGTGGGACAGGACAACAGGGGGCTACCCCCAACCAGCTACACACCCCCAGGTTGTGTGTTCAGATTGCTGCTTCGCTCCTCCAGGCTCCGAGCCGTATACTCACATCCTCAGGTTACACTCCTGGTTCGATTCCCCCCCCCTCAGTCCGCTCTGGTGTGGCCGGCTGCTCCCTCTCCTCCTTCGCTGTCTGGACGGAGCCAAAGATGGAAACACAAAACAAGCCTCTTCCGCCAGCTCTTCTGATGTCCACAGCGCTGCACATAGATCTATAATATTGAATCAGGCAGGAAACAGAAACCTCTTTCTCCAGCTGGGGCCAAGAGATTAGCAGGATCAAGTATTTATATAGGCCTACCACCCACACCACACACACACACACACCACACACACACACACCACACACACACACACACACCACACACACACACACACACCACACACACACACACACACACACTCCTGTGTTTTACGCCGTTGTCAACACAACAGAAGGTCTCACGGGAGAGTTGGAGCGCGTTCTGCCGTCGTAGAGACTCACGGAGCCACGAGACAGTCCTTTCTGAAGGAACCAGGGTCTATATTGTGTCCCCTAACCCAAGCCAGTCCTTTCTGAAGGAACCAGGGTGTATATTGTGTCCCCTACCCAGCATCCTTTCTAGGACCAGGGTGTTTTGTGTCCCCTAACCCAAGCCAGTCCTTTCTGATGGAACCAGGGTGTATATTGTGTCCCCTAACCCAAGACAGTCCTTTCTGAAGGAACCAGGGTTGTATATTGTGTCCCCTAACCCAAGACAGTCCTTTCTGAAGGAACCAGGGTGTATATTGTGTCCCCTAACCCAAGACAGTCCTTTCTGAAGGAACCAGGGTGTATATTGTGTCCCCTAACCCAGACAGTCCTTTCTGAAGGAACCAGGGGGTATATTGTGTCCCCTAACCCAAGGAGTCCTTTCTGAAGGAACAGGGTGTATATTGTGTCCCCTAACCCAAGACAGTCCTTTCTGAAGGAACCAGGGTGTATATTGTGTCCCCTAACCCAAGACAGTCCTTTCTGAAGGAACCAGGGTGTATATTGTGTCCCCTAACCCAAGACAGTCCTTTCTGAAGGAACCAGGGTGTATATTGTGTCCCCTAACCAAGACAGTCCTTTCTGAACGACTCTCATTCTACAACCAGGGTGTATATTGTGTCTCTAGTGTCTGGAAAACATGCTTCCAAAAAGTTAACACCAAATGGGCTAGTTATTGGTTTTGATGAATGTGAACCGTTTGCAGACTGATGACGTATTTTAATTTAAGATTGTTTTTGAGATAATCTTCAAGCATCGGTTTTGAGATAATCTGTTCTGGACCCTGAGAGCCCTCTAACCCCCACACACGAACAGCCTCTAACCCTCACACACACAGAACAGCCTCTAACCCTCACACACACACAGCCTCTAACCCCACACACTGAACAGCCTCTAACCCCCACACACTGAACAGCCTCTAACCCTCACCACACACACAGCCTCTAACCCTCACACACACACAGCCTCTAACCCCCACACACTGAACAGCCTCTAACCCCCACACACTGACACAGCCTCTAACCTCCACACACTGAACAGCCTCTAACCCCCACACACTGAACAGCCTCTAAACCCCACACCTCACACCCTCACACACAACAGCCTCTAACCCTCACACACACACAGCCTCTAACCCTCACACACACACAGCCTCTAACCTCACACACACACAGCCTCTAACCCCTCACACACTGAACAGCTCTAACCCTCACACCACACACCTCTAACCCCCACACACTGAACAGCCTCTAACCCTCACACACACACAGCCTCTAACCCTCACACACTGAACAGCCCTCTAACCCTCACACACACACAGCCTCTAACCCTCACACACTGAACAGCCTCTAACCTCACCCACACACTGAACAGCCTCTAAACCCCCACACTGAACAGCTCTAACCCTCACACACGAACAGCCTCTAACCCCCACACACGAACAGCCTCTAACCCCACACACTGACAAACAGCCTCTAACCCCACACACTGAACAGCCTCTAACCCTCACACACCTGAACAGCCTCTAACCCCCACACACACTGAACAGCCTCTAACCCCCACACACACACAGCCTCTAACCCCCCCACACACTGAACAGCCTCTACCCTCACACACTGAACAGCCTCTAACCCTCACACACTGAACAGCCTCTAACCCCCACACACTGAACAGCCTCTAACCCCCACACACTGAACAGCCTCTAACCCTCACACACTGAACAGCCTCTAACCCCTCACACACTGAACAGCCTCTAACCCCACACACTGAACAGCCTCTAACCCTCCACACACTGAACAGCCTCTAACCTCACACACTGAACAGCCTCTAACCCCCACACACTGAACAGCCTCTACCCCCCACACACACAGCCTCTAACCCTCACACCACACTCACCCTCACACAGCCTCTAACCCCACACACTGAACAGCCTCTACCCCCACACACTGAACAGCCTCTAACCCTCACACACCGAACAGCCTCTAACCCCCACACACTGAACAGCCTCTAACCCCACCCACTGAACAGCCTCTAACCCTCCACACACTGAACAGCCTCTAACCCCACACACTGAACAGCCTCTAACCTCCACACACTGAACAGCCTCTAACCCTCACACACTGACAGCCTCTAACCCTCACAGCCCTAACCCCACACATGAACAGCCTCTAACCCCCACACACTGAACAGCCTCTAACCCTCACACACTGAACAGCCTCTAACCCCACACACGAACAGCCTCTAACCCCCACACACTGAACAGCCTCTAACCCCACACACTGAACAGCCTCTAACCCCACACACTGAACAGCCTCTAACCCTCCACACCACTGAACAGCCTCTAACCCTCACACACTGAACAGCCTCTAACCCCCACACACTGAACAGCCTCTAACCCCCACACACTGAACAGCCTCTAACCCCCACACACTGAACAGCCTCTAACCCCACACACTGAACAGCCTTAACCCCACACACTGAACAGCCCTAACCCCACACACTGAACAGCCTCTAACCCTCACACACTGAACAGCCTCTACCCTCACACACACACAGCCTCTAACCCCCACACACTGACAGCCTCTAACCCCACACACACTGACAGCCTCTAACCCTCACACACTGACAGCCTCTACCCCTCACACACTGAACAGCCTCTACACCCCCACACACTGACAGCCTCTAACCCCACACACACTGAACAGCCTCTAACCCCCACACACTGAACAGCCTCTAACCTCACACACTGAACAGCCTCTAACCCCACACACACAGCCTCTAAACCCCCACACACACACAGCCTCTAACCCTCACACACTAACAGCCTCTAACCCCCACACACTGAACAGCCTCTAACCCCCACACACTGAACAGCCTCTAACCCCACACACTGAACAGCCTCTAACCCCCACACACTGAACAGCCTCTAACCCCCACACACTGAACAGCCTCTAACCCTCACACACTGAACAGCCTCTAACCTCACACACTGAAACAGCCTCTAACCCCCACACACTGACCAGCCTCTAACCCCCACACACTGAACAGCCTCTAACCCCACACACTGAACAGCCTCTAACCCCCCACACACTGAACAGCCTCTAACCCCCACACACTGAACAGCCTCTAACCCCACACACTGAACAGCCTCTAACCTCCACACACTGAACAGCCTCTAACCCCCACACACTGAACAGCCTCTAACCCTCACACACTGAACAGCCTCTAACCCTCCACACACTGAACAGCCTCTAACCCTCCACACACTGAACAGCCTCTAACCCCACACACTGAACAGCCTCTAACCCTCACACACTGAACAGCCTCTAACCTCCACACACTGAACAGCCTCTAACCCCCACACACTGAACAGCCTCTAACCTCCACACACTGAACAGCCTCTAACCCTCACACACTGAACAGCCTCTAAC